>CAKLNU010000698.1:600000-1015808 GCA_922788865.1 Poeciliopsis turneri
TCACGCATCCTGACTGACTCAGACTCGGGGACAAGAGAGTGGACGGTTCCAGGTACTTTGGCCTGTTAAAAAGTCCCACTGGATCCCCTCAGTGGGGCAGGAAGGCGACACGACCTCGTTTCCTGCTGCGACCTACGCTGTTTAATCTCCTCAAGCGCCATGATGCAACGATCAATAGGCAACATTTTACCAGCCGATATTTGTCAGTCCCAGGCGACGTTTGGATTTTTTTGTGGGTGGAATAATGTCCAAAAATGTAGGAATCAGTGGCCAAAAACCACAAAGTCACTCATTTGAGATTGGTTTTAAACGGGATAGGAAAGAAACCACACAATGTAAACAGAGCGGTTTTTAGCAAAGGACTCAAACATGACCAGATTACACGAGCGCTGCGTGTTTTGTTGGTTATGCTCGGCAATCACCAGCAGAGACATGGAGAAGCATGTGAAGGACGTGGTCAGACTGACAGAGCTCCTTCGCTGGAAATGTCTCAAATGAAAATGCATAAAAAACGTTTTGCGCTGATGTCACAGATTATCTGTACATGCAGGCCACAAGCGTCGTGCCTTCTGAACTCTACGGAAGCAGATCAGGGTCACTGACAAAATTTTTTTATAAATTCTCACTTTTTTCCTCAAAATTCTGACTTTTGTTTAAAAAAAAAAAAAAAAAAAAATTAGAATCAGAATTGTTTGAAATTGAACTGTTTATGCACCATCAGGCAAATCTAGTCTTAAAACAGAGCCTGCGTCATTATTTATTTGTGAATCAGCGAACAATCCGAGTCACGTTTATTTAATCGTTTTTTCCTATTTCTTATTTTGTTTGTTTAATCTTTTTTCTATCTGGATCTCACCACTGAATCCAGGTTTTAACCGATAAAGAGAGCTGAGAGTGTTTATCGAATTCCGGTTTTGAGGCAACCGGATGCGAACGGATCAACTCTAAAGGTGGAGGACAAAATGGAGAAGAAAACACGATTAATGTAATGAGATCAAGTCTGATGAAAACATAAAATATTTCTCATCAAAGGTTGTCTTGAAAACAGCCATTACTCAATAAAGATTATAAATCTCTGAAACTCAAACAAATTAGTTTTCTTATATTTTGCCTTCAGCATCGACTCGTGAGATTGAATGATGCAGCTTGTTCCTGGATCCAGGAACAAGCTGTGTATGTGTGTGTCAGTTCTCAGAGTTGAAAATGATCAGTTCCAAATCGTCTTTGATGCTCCTTTTCCAGTTAGTCATTTCGCTGTTCTGACTCAGAACAGCGAAATGACTCCAACCCAGGCGTAGGTGTTGGAGAAAGGCAGCTGGAAGCAAAACGCAACTGAAGTCTTAATGTGTCGGGTTTTCTATTTCACTATGAAAATCACTAAATTGGGAGGGAAGGGTTGATAGGAATATATATATATTTTTTAATAGAATAAATCCTGAGGCAGTCAGTGCGTCTGTGGATTATTCTAAGAACTCCAGAAGAACATCGTTCTGTTCTGAGAACAGAATTGTTGCAACAAGCTAAATTCCTTGAAGCACCAGTACATGGGTTCTGTGATAAGAAACAGAAATGTGTCTCTCTCACAGCGTCTGCGGGAGCGAATAATTCTAAAAATAAAAACATCATCAGTCCACCTACGTCACAGAGAGCAGCCAAGGTGTCGATGTTCCTCACAGGATGGTGAGTGAACGTGGTGAAGGGGAAGTCGTTGGCGAAGGGGTTCCACTTGGAGCTGAACGAGGGTTCCCTCAGCCGGTCCCAGAAGATGCGCAATCCATCCCCATCTCTCCTGAAAAACAAACAGGAAAAAAAAACAAAAAAACACACAGAAGTGTTTTTTTTTTTTTCTTTTCCGTAAGGTTTAGTGACACTTGACCCACGTGACAGCCTTTCAGCTTCCTGTCACAGCTGACCTGTGGCGCTGACTGTGCATCTTGTTTTTGTTTTGCTTTGGGAGCCAAACACAATCTGTCAATCTCTCCCTGGCTTAAGACAGACACCCAGATGATCCAAAGGAAAGATGTTTTTTTTTTTTTTTTTCCAGTTTTGTCTTCATTTCTGGACAAGAAATTATGTGAAAAGAGCAACGCTGCATAAGAGTTTTCACTGCTGCTATCAGCAGTGTAGGCTGATAGACATGAACACAATGAGACACCCTTAACCAGAAACACCACAGTCTTATTGTATCGCAGTATTTAAAAAAAAAACATCTCAAATTTAGAACAGGATCTAACTGCATTCTATAGAGAAGCAACAAATACTTTTACTGCTGCCAAAATATGTATTATAACAGTGATGTCAGCTATAAAATTTTAACCCGGCAGAATTTGTGTGTAAGGCTGATTCCCCCCCCCTTGTTTAAACATTGTTCTGTCCATCAGTGTAGCAATCAGAATTGTTGTCTCAGTGCCAACGTCTGATTTACTTTCACAAATGGAGCATTAGAGCTTTTGCTATATTTTCCATGTGATATACAAATACATAGATTTAAGGCTTTATTAGAAATTGCTTTGGGCTTATATCAAATGCAACTCAGACAGGAAAAAAAGGAAGAGAGGTGGGGCAAAAAGAGTAGAGGAGAGAAGGAAGATGGAAACTACATTCCCATTGAAAATGAATGGCATTTGCACGTGTTGCAAATCAATGCATCCTTTGAATAAACTCACGACGTAAAGTCAAAGCAGCAATTACGCAAGAATGTAATTCCTGTGTCACCGTATCATACCTGCACACCCACACGTATGCATCACCAGATAAGTGATCCGTTTTCTGAGTGAATACTTAATGCAGACAAACTGATGTATGCCAGGCTTAGCGGTAAGCTAAAGTGCACTCATAACCTCGTCATTCTTCTGCTCCTCTTTCTTCAGTTGGTTTTAAAGTAAATGCTGCGATACAAATGAAAAAGCCCCAGGGTCATATCTTTTCTCAGCTTAATGAAAACCTCAGAAGACCGGAGTGAAAACACACCCCGACCATTCAAAGATCTCATCTTCGAAATGATGTGGTTGCTGACCTACATGCCTTTAAGATCCCTGCAAATCTCCACATACTGTGTGCCCGTCAAACGTGATCTGGGGATCTAAGCGTGCAAGACCTGAAATGAATGCAAGTTTTTCTTGGCCACACCTCAAATCGTGGCGGGTCAAAGAACGTTTCAAACAGCCTCCTACAGAGTGCCAAAGCAATGCTAGTTGAAATAAATGAGAACAAAAATGAAGTAATCACTGGAAGTTTGAAAAAGGTAAAAAAAAAAAAAAATGTGAGGAGGTTTGTCATTTTAGTACACCGCTCTTCTACAGTTTTTGCCACAATCTGGCCCCTCCTAAAAAAAATACCAAGACATGCCCCTGTTGATAAAGATCTATGAACAAGCTGGCTTACAACCATCTGTAACAAACCAAAGGAGCATTTGTTGTACGATAAAACAAGTAGCAAAGTGACAAAATGATTTGTAATCACAATAAGAAGAACTGGCTAACGTTAGTCGCTAACAATGCTAAAGTTCCCATCTTAACGTAGATTAAGACAAGCATGAATATTACAAAAGTAAAATAAAAAAAAATAAAAAACCTCATTCATATGAACCTTTCATTTCATATAACCCTTTCTGGTGACCTGAATATGTTGTTTGAAGTCGAGCAAAAACAAGTATTTTGTTCAAAACAAATTCTCATCATGAGTATAACAACCTTTTCAAATTAGATCAAAACTGGCTATAAAAAGCTCCTTCTTAGAGCTCCAGCACCATTTATCCCCAACAAACTATTAAAGTTGTTGCTAACCAAATGATTAATTGGAGGTTGAAACTGTCCTGATGTCCAGACGTCTCCCTCTGCCAGCACATAGAGCCCCCCGCTCCCCGACTCTTCAAGGAGACACGTGTCAACACCGACTTATGAAAAGATACATCCACTAAAGAGAAAACCAATCCAAGGGTGGAGAGCTGAGCTGCAGCAGCGATCTTTTTAAAATCAGCTCTGGAAGGCTCTCGTCTTTAAGACTGCCGATTTGGGTTGCGGTAATTATAGAAGCCATGATGCCCATCAGCTGTAAAATCATCTCAAACGGTTTGCATCCCAAGTGAAACTGAGCAAGCCTGTGGTAAATGCTTGGCTCAACGCAGACACAAGCCAAGAATTGAGAACTGCTGGCCCGGGGTCACGGTCCAACACTCGCATGTGTGAGAACAAGTGTAGAGGGTGGTGGCGGGGGGTGAAGATCAGTGAAAAACAGGCAGGATTTCAAGATTTTAGACGGAACTACATACAGCCTTTGATCTGAGGCTTGGCAATAGCCACTGAAACTTAAACTATTTGTTCAAAGAGCAGCATGGAGTCATTTGCATCTCAATCTATTAAGATTGCCTGATTTTGTCGGACGATCTTAAAGTTAGCCTGATGAAAACCAGCCTTTGTTCATACAGAGGGCCTGGACACTCCACTACTGAGAAATAGCTTATTGGTGATTGCTTATTGGCGGCGGGACTCGATTGGATCTGATTTCACCCAACTGCTAATGTTTGGTCATCACCTAACATAACGTAACATAGCCGCGCAGGAAGCTACGCTATTAAGCTTACCAGAAATTGGGTGCGCTGTAAATGAACATCCACCCATTGCAAAGAAAGAAGTGGTGACGACAACATTGCCAGCAACAAACCGTCTAAGACGATCCTCTTGCTCAGACTTTAATTACTTGGAAGCGCCGAACAACTCAGACTGAACGGCGTTGTTCACTTCCGCCGTTGCTATTGCCATTGTTCATAACTTCACTTTCTGTTAGCTAATTGGTCCGGGTTGGAATTAATGAAAAGACATTTTATAAATTTTATAAATTTATAAATTTTATAAAAACTTATTTTATAAAAGAATCGTTCTTGAAGAGAGATTTCCACAACCGCAATTCCCAAACTTGGATGTGACAAAGAGCTCTTCGGGTTGAAGAGTAGAAGAGGTGGGTTTTGATACGAAAGAGACTGCAAATATGTTTAGCAAAATTATTACAATTTTAATTTTAAATATGGAAATTTTATGTTGTCGGACTGTAACTAATTTTTAGCAATTTTTAGTCGTCCAGTTATGACTGGGAAGTTTCACCACCATTCCATATTTTCTTAACATGTGAGTAATGGTTTTAAAACTTTAGAAATGGCTTTTTAACTCTTTCCAGAAGGATAAATGACAATGACTGTTCCTCGTCTGTTCGTGATTTGTTCCTCTGAGATCTGTTAGCCTCCGTCACATTGTCAGACAGGACTCATTCATTCTTGATTTGACCATTGAAATGGAACAAAAATGTTCATCACAATTTAGGGGGAACATCTATAAATCTGAAGTATTTATTTTGCCAAAAGAGAAATTAAATTAACCACAAACCTAAAATATGAGGACTACTGGCGCTTCACATATATTAGGAGACATTAATCAAACATTCTCCAAAATCCAAACACTAATAAACATGTTAAGATGTTTGATGTAATTTATTTCTGGATGATAAACAACTGCAACCACCGTTAGTGGAGTTTGTGGTCAGAGCCTCTGTGACAAACGCCGAGCAGAAATAACAGCTGGATTTCGAAGGAGCTAGCAAAAACAAATAAAAGCAGAACGCGGGCGATTTCTCAACGCTGTTCTGATTTTGCTAATGACCTGTCATGCTGATGTGCAAATCTTACCACATGCCTTGTGCAACAGCTCGCTTCCTGCCAACCAGAATTAAACACCTGAGGCTAAACAATAGCTGTTGATATGTCATGGTGGCAGGGAGGGGCTGCATCATAATGCAATCACCGTACCCTGTTTACACAAGTACGCTCAGAATGACACCGCCGCTGCCGCCGAACACTTTTGCGTCTCCCTCCTACCGCCCCCATCGCATCTACCAAAGTAAACACGGTGCGGAGAGAATAGGAAGGAGCACTGACAAAAATCCCCAAACAACATAAAAACCTAACACAACAAGCAAATCTCTGCTTGAAAGAGTGATTGTATTTCAGAAAAAAAAAAAAGCGGCTGAAGGATGATGGAGTTTGCACACACTGCCCCTTTTGTAGGCGCGTCCTGCTGTTTCTGTCCAATCAATGGGAATATAAAAAAGCTTTGCTGAATTCCAGAGGTAAGCTATCACCAAGAGAGGGACCGGCCCAAACAGGCAGAGCAGGGCTGGGCTTTTCAGCCAGAGGCTTTGCTAGTTTCCCCCTGTATTTATGCAGCAGAGCTGGGGTGAGGACTTTCACTGCACCTCACCTGGATACAGTCACTGAAATCAGAAAAAAAAGGCAAGTTTCAGAGACCGCCTCAATAACACCCAATGGAAAAAAAAAAAAAAAAGGGTCAAGGGGTCAAAATGGAGGAAATCTCCCACCGTTGACCTCTCCTATGAAGTTAATTTTAACACTTTTTTTTAAGCAAAGTAAACACTGAATTGTAATTCTATGTCCAAGAGAAGAAAAGTTGCTTCCTGTGCTTTCAGGCGTTTAAGTCAACATAAAAGATAAATATCAAGCAAGTTCCAGTTGTCATGGCAAGTGTCCCGAGTTGTTTCAAAGCGCACAAACAAATCTGATCCGATTGCTCAACAGCACCTGCAGGTTTGTCAGCCATCCACTCACCGAGATGTGAAAGGCTGAAAAGAATGAGAAGAAAGGTGGGACCTGGAAAAACAAAAGAAAAGGGTAAGGCCTATTTACATTATTCATTACATATCTTCTTGTGCATCCTACGAAGACATGTGACTGTGCTACTGGGACAGAAAAAAAAGAAAAAGACTGTAATGCTATAGCTGCAGGGCTGTTGGCAAATATTCCCATCGTGGAAAAAGCAGAGTCCACAAGCTCTGAAGTTTCAGCAGCAAGCCTCATGAGGACAGTGATGTGTGTTATTTTGCGATACGATGTGTGTTATGAGAGCAGCGTGTGTGAAGATTTTATGCACCTTCTGCACTTTTTAGATCATGCAAAGGTTTTCTTTGGGTCTGTGCATGCTTTCATAATTGGATTTCCTCCTTAAAAACATGTAAGGCAAGACAAAAACATGTTTATGAACTCTATTAAAATAAAATAAAAAATAGAAATTGAAATATGAAGTGTTTGCCTTTTAAAAAAAAGAAAAAAAAATGTCGGGGTTTAAATGTGGTTAGGTTGGGCTGGTGACCTGACCAGAGTAACCAGACTCCCGTCCAGTGACCGCTGGGTAAAGCAATAGAGGCTTGGATGGATGGACAGGTAATTAGAATGATAAAGTCACAGTTTTCTGACTACAAAGTATCGGCAAATCTCAATTCTAAGCGACTCCGAAGAAACAATCTCTGTTTTTTTCTTCATTTCTCAGAAGCTCTGTATGGCACTTTCATGTTGGGCAATAAACTTTACAAATAACTACAACATTTTTGTTCTCTGTTATACAGTAAACTGTTAAGGGATGCTTCAGACTAGTTTGTTTATGCAATAGAAAAGTCATTCCCCTTCATATTATGTTGCTTATCAGCTCCAACATTCCTTCCCATGGAAATTCCCTCCTGCCCTGAATATCTCCACAACAATCCACCATTTCTCTGTTTTACGTTCTTCTTTGTCCTCACCAATGTCTCTGTATGCAAACAGACTTGATTTTAACACCTACATATCTTGATCAGCATTGGTCATCAGCTTCCCATCTTAGCAGATGGGACACGAGCCAAATGTAAAGACAGAAGTAGTCGATCAAAATAGAGATCTGGGTTTATCTTGCAGGTCTTGTGATATGAAAACAACAGGGTGTAGGTTAGCCGGGGCTGTTGGAAGGGTTTCAGATTTTTTGGAAAACATTAATTTGTCAGCACCACCTCCAGAGTAACTTTAAATGTATGTCTCCTCTTGAGGCTGATTTTTATCGGTAACCCAATCCAACGAACAGATGAGATCATCAAGATGAACAAAAACATCTTTTGGTTTCATTGTAAAAGAAAAAGAAAAAAAAAAAAAAAAACTCTGGATAGTGGACCCAGCCCCCAGCAGGGCGTCATGATACCATCTCTAAACTGCAGCGGTTTGGAAGTTGCACTTATAAGCCTGTAAACTCACACGTACATCAGCTCATGCCTTCCCCTGGTATCTACACGAGAGGTGTGCATCCACTTTCTGCATTCTTTAGCCCAGTCAAATGAAACCTTGGAAAAATTCAAGCTTGATTTGACATTAATAGGAGATGAAGAAGAAAAGAGTTAAATATAGCAGAAACTTCAGGAAGCCGACAGCGATGGGTCGGTTTCCCTTCTTTCATAGGGTCTATTTGCACTGTAGATGGACCACATCTGCTAACAGGACCAGTTAAAGCAACTTTGTTTGTGATTCTTCTAGTTTTGTAGATGTGGAGCCTCTTTTTGTGCCCGTGTTGGTTTCGACAGGCTGATCTGGTTGTTTGCGACTGGTAACTTTTGGGACTTAATTGCTCTCTGCAGACTCTTTCATAACCATCATCATCATCTGAGGTCTCCCAAATCAAAATACTTCCTTACTCGTGAGACCTATCATTATACATCTTTTTTAAGGCTGCTGCATTTATTCTTGTGCCAATTTAAAAGTTTTGCAACTTCTGCCTATAATCTGCATCGTGTATTAGAGGTCTGTCCATGTCTGTCAGGCCTGGAGAAAAAAACATGCATAATCTTTGAACGCAATCAGGTTTGGCGTCATATTGAAATCAGGAAGCATCATCACAATATATGAACTCAATCAATAAATAAAAAGCTGTTTTGATTTTACTGAACAACCTGCTTGTCATTGTGGGCAAATAGTTTGATATATGTTTGGTCTGACTGGGAGTGGGAGATATGGACCTAAAGTTTTATCACAAGTTGTCACTTTCGCCCTGGTGAACTGCATTGAATCCATCCATCCATTTGTCCCTCGTGGGGTTGGGAGGGTTGCTGGTGCCAATCTCCGTGCAGAAAAAGCCCAGGGCAGGAATCGAACCCAGGACCTTCTTGCTGCAAGGCAACAGTGCTGTCAACTATTATATTCAAATTTATTGATACTTTCATTGACTAGTGAAAAACCTCTTTCGCTGGAATTTGTTGTGACAATAAATCAAAATTGGCTCCAGAGGACTTTAAATGGACAGAATGATGCGTTTTCCAGACATATAGTGCTATTTTATAGCACAATCAAAGAAACAAAGTTACAAAGGCGGAGCAGTTCCTTAAAGGCGGCGCTAAGTCCACCCAGCTGTTTTGTACAGCTGGATGGTTGCTATGGGAGATGAAAGCATTTCTGAAACATGCATGAAAGAATCAAAGCAAAACTCCAGGAATGATGAGGAATTATCAGAAGATGAAATCAGGCTTAAAAATGTTAATTTTACATAAAACTTCCCCTTTAAGTTGTCTGAAGCTTTTTGATGTCCACCGAGTTCTTCGAACTTTCCTACTGTGCAAAATAATTTTCCTGGTATCTAGGAGAAACTACCAGCTATAATCAAACACAAACAGGAGATGAATAGACCTTTGCCTCGTCCTTAAACAACATTCAGCAGGGCGTATTGAATGGTTTCAGTGTATTTAAGCCGTTTATATAATTATGACCTGAACTAGAGAAAATTCAACCTTCTCTGAGCAAAATGTAGGTGAATATATGAATTTTATCAACACCGGTGGATGAGCGCATTCTCAAGGCTTTGCAACGATTTTCTTCTCTCTGCAGGTTTCTTGTGCAACACCACACGCCAAAAACACTAAACCTCAAAGTATTTTTGTCTGGTTTCTAGTGCAAATAAAACTTACAAAACTAAATAAATAAAGTTTTGGAGATAAATAAATAAAACTAACTTGCAAGGACCTTTCCAGCAAGATACAGGAGCTTGTTTTAAGTCGATAATTCTTGAATGCTAATAAAAAGCGCAAGTTCCATGGACAGATTATTTAACTTATATTGTGGGAAAATATGTCTTGTTATAAGTGAAAGAATCTGCTGATTTTGATTGCTTATCAACATTAAACAATTATTGACTTAAAACAAGCTCATATCTTGGTGTAAAGGTTCTTGTAAGTTAGTTTAGTCTTTTTTCAAGTGTATCAAGATATGTGCACCATCAAATATAGTGTAAATATTTAGATTCTTGGTAAAAGTCTAAATATTTTTGTATTTAGACACTAAGTATTTCGACTAAAATACTTGGTAAGATTTTGTGTTTTTGCAGTGCACGGTCAGCAATGTTCAAGTTAACTTAATAAAAGTAATGACTACCTTATTTCCTGTTTGTGTGGCTGAAGGACATAACCTGTTCGAAAGCTCATCTTCTGCGTCATGACAAAATGTAATGGCAAATTGAAAAAACAGCATTGCAAACAGCTGGGTCTTGCTCAAACTTCTTTGCATGTCGTTATCATAAAGTGTGTACCGACTCACTGCCCTCTGCTGTTTAAATAAATAAGCTGCAGCGGCGTGAAAAGGTGTGGTCAAAGGGAGAGTTCAGCTACAGAAAACGGCACATTCTACCCATTTCTTACGGCTTCTGCTGTAGCAATCGGTGCTCCACACCCAGCTGTTTGAGACAGAAATACAAATGAAGAAAAAAACAAAAAAAACAGAAGCAGATGATTCTACATAATTAGTTTGTCTAGACGTTTTGGAAAGAAGCCTCTCAAACCATTTCTAAACAAATTCTGAATACTCGGTCCTTTTTGTTAATTTGTGGACTTGGAGAGTATGTAGCAAAAAAAATGTCTGAAGGGTGAAATCCAGAGATAATGGAGGTCAGTCGCTTCGGAAACTACTTCAGTTCTATTCATCAAGTGTTTCCGTTAAACAAAAAAATATTCCAGAAACTTTAGGCAGATATTTAGAAACAAATAAATAAATTGTAGGATTGTGATTTCTTTTTCAAGAATTGAGCTTTAACCTTCAAAAAAAAAAAAAAAAAAGAACAACAAAAGATGGAAAGAAAAAAAAATCAAAGGGAGAAATCACAGAACAATGAACAGAGGCAACTGTTTGCACCAAAACGTGATCGGAGAACAATTCGACCAGATCTGAGAGCATCGGGATCGCAGCACTCTGCAGCACTCTGCTGCAGCAACAGATGCAGGATGGGATTAGATCAGGGCAGCAAGCAGCTGTGGGGATGTGATGAAGCGATGCGGCGCTGCTGCATTAACCCGCTCTACCGAGGGTGCACACTGACATCATGTGGTCAGACGACAGCCATCAGCAGCACGCCTCGACTATGATGACACGAGTGCGGCTACAAAAACCACCCTGGCGTTTGGCGTCGCGTTGCCCTGAGTGAGCGACGAGTGTGAATGAATAACCCAGAGGAGCTCAGTGATACCTCTGGGCTCTCGTTTATAAAAGTCTAATATGCAAATGGTGTGGGAGTGAATCATGAGACGAGCGAAACGGATTTACAGCATGAGGCTGGTAAAAGGTATGAAACCGTCTCGAAGCAGTTTAGATGCCATCTATCAGCACTCATAAAAGATTGCCTGCAGGGCCGAGCAAAAGTATTCAGAACTTTTTGTTTTTATTATATTTTGCCACATCGCAGCCACAAACCTGTGTGTTTCTCACAGATTTGATACAATAGACAGACACAATGTAGCACATGATTATGAAGCGCAGGGAAAAATACTTTACAAATAGAAATCTGAAGTGTGCTTTTTATTTATATTGGATTATATTTTAGCAGAGTGGGATCGTAGAACAAGCTCCCGAGCCGAATGTTTATGCCTTCTGCTGGATGATAAATTGTCGTGGGAGTTATTACGATAAATGATGTTGCTTTGAAACCATTTTCCAGTAAGATAATGGTAATGGCATAATCATGAAAGTTCACTCTCTCAAAGATCAATATACTTTAAATTAAAGATTTTTCAAAATAAATGAACAAAATTTTCATTAATTTGTTAACGTGGAATAATATCAACTTTTCTTCACGTCCCAAGATTAAAGTGCTATCAAAAAAAAAAAAAGTGAAGCCTAATTTCTACAAAGTAAAAATTAGGCTAGTAAAGTAATGAAAAATGCATAAAAAAAAAAAAAGATACAAAATTTATGAGAAAATTTCCAAAATTCTCAGATCACTGTGGACGTCTAGATTATTGTTTCTCAACGGGGGCGGTACTGCCCCCCTATGGGGCATTTAGAGGACAGCAGAGGTGGACTATTTTACAAAAGGGGTTAAACTTTACACCTTGTATTACCATTTCTGCCAGTGTTGTTTCCATTAGAGCATCAACAAATATCAATACATTTTAAAATGTGATGAAATGCAGCTACAATGCAAAGTAAGTGGTAAAAAAATTATAAATTTTTCTTTGAATTTCATTAACATCTCTATTATGACTGAAACTAGTATTTTGGGGCGGTCAAGTCGGAGTCCCAACTTGATTTGGTTAAAAATAAACATCCGTGGAGGAAGTGAAGGATTAGGGTGATCGATGTGTTCCAACCTTTCCAACCCTTGAAAGACTTGGAGAAAAATCATGTATTGAAATATGCAAGTAGCTCCTTAACAATCATAAGAAAGGTGCAACTCTTTGTCAAATATGGCTGTCTTTTTTCTCATCACAAATCAACATGATCAGCATTAAAAACAAATCATTTAAAAACCTAAATATTTTGAATACTGTGAACAATTTTGGGCCTCAGTTGCATGCACTACTTTTAATGGTTTATCACATGAAATCCCAATAAAAGGTTAATAAAAAGGTTTACATGAAGATTGTGCTTGCCACGATGTGGGGGACTTCAAGGTGTGTGAATGCATGCCACATTTGCTTGCTGATACTGCCGACTGATAGCAGCTCCACGAAACCCCTAAAAGCCTGAGCGTATCAAAATGAACAGAGGAACAGTGTGACAGGAGCTGGGTAGTTTCCTTCACTATCAAAAGCTCTAATCAGGAATAACTATGAAGGCACCTGCATGACCCAGATGCTTTCAGCAGATCAGTCTGAGTAACGTTATTCACAACATTTCTCTACCAAAGACGCACATTACCCTGTCAGAACCAAATAAAACATTTGTTTTAAAAGTTACATTTTATTCCTACTCCACTTATTGCAGTGCAGAAGGGAACATATTTTGTGTATTTTGAATACAAACGCATGTTAAGAGTATTTTCTCCCAGTGCTGCATATTTATCTTTATAATCTTTTTGGGTTATATTTTTCACTTCCTTCTCTTGATGGAAGTAAGGGACACAGCAAAGCAGAAAGCTCCATATTGTAGGCATTTGGTGAGGGTGTAAAAGCAGAATCAACATCTCTGAGGTCAAAGCGTGGTTCTGCAGGTTGGCCGTCTTCCTTCTCCTGCTCTGGGTCAGACTCTGGCTCCAACATGTGAGGTTGGATGGACACGTTTTCTGCTGTTGACTTCTTTAATAAACTTTGGAATAAAAAGTTTCTCTGCCGGTAGACATTTGCTTTCAAACTACAAAAATGGTCCGACGGGGTGCAGAAAAGTACAGAGATGTACTTTTCAGATCGGGGTAAACTAGGAGTTTGTGGAGCTACAGTAATGAGAAATTCAGACTGTATATGGACCACAAGTAAATGATTTACATGTGAAAGGGAAGGTTTTAAAAGCATGATATATCCACTTTAACATATTATTTCCTGAGCTGACCTTTCATTTCCCCGCCTAACATCTGTTCTCATGAAACAGAAAGTTCTGTGGAAGGTTCAAGCAGCAGCAAGACTTTGCTTTTCATATATACATGAACGCGATTGCAGATCCACAACCAAGACAAGAAAGGACACACTTCCTGTGGGACAGAGGGAGAAATCTGAGAAGGAAAAGGAGCTAAAAGAGAAAACAGACAGACAGAGGGAATGTTTGAGGCTCAAGTCTTTGCTATTTGAAAACTGTGTCTTTACAGCCGGACTCCCGGTTGGCTTTCACAGGCGTTTTATGTATAATTCAGCGCAACGTGCCGAGATAAACCCTCCAATAAAAGGCCGCGCTCTCTAAGCTCGTCGCGCCACATTACGTTTTATTCATCAAATTAGTTTTAGTTGGTTCGGTGTCCCCCGGGCCCGTCTTTAAAAGGTTTACATGAAAGGAGGACATTAATTTTGCCACTAATCAGCTAAGTGACAGCTCCGAATGACAGCGATGCGCCTCACCCGAGAAAAAGGCACAATTCGCCCTTTTTTCATTCTCCTGCGAAGCGAGTTGCCGTTCCCCGTTGTCCCCGTGAGCTCCCTGCGCCGTGTTACACTTTTCATTACATCCTTAGATATTTATTTTAAATGGACTCTGTCTGATACAAGATTAAAGAAATATATTAAAAACTGGAATAAGTAGGTCAAAAAAAAAACCGAGCAAGCATGCTTTTGCTGCAAAGAACACCGGTTAATCACGAGGAACAAGGACATTTTCTCACAGGGAATTTTAGCTTTTGTGAAACTAATTAGAGCGCAGAGCTCATATAATTAGGGTTAATATTTGTAATCCTCCTCGCTGAGGGTTTTTAAGGCTTCTAAATTGCCAACCAACTCCCTGAAAAGAGGAAAATTGAAGCAGCAACATCAACCAGCAACCTGGACTTGACTTCTAACAACAGATCAATATTCCAAGGTTAGATAAAAATTACACAAAAAAGTACATCTCCAGGAGAGCTTGAAGCTGAAAATCACTGCTGACCAAAATTAACAAACATCCATCTCACATTTTGCCAAAAAAAAAAGAAAGAAAGAAATGTGTTTATTAACTCCAGGACATTAGGCCCTGACAAGACAAATGTGGGCCCTTCAGAAAGCAACAGCATTTCAGAAGAAGAAGATCCAGCATGGTGGAACATGACGGGCTTCAATAATTTAGTTTTCAGTTTACTTATTTAGCATCAAATCACACCTGTTTGATTCCAGTTAATCCCTTACCTAGTGGCATCCCATCCATGAAATCTACGTTGTCTGAATTCTCTGCCTCTTTCTCCTCTTTAATCTCTGCTGGTGTCCATTATGACGCTTTTATTGGGCAGCCTTGTTACTGACACCGCATTCGACCAGTAATGTTATGAAATGGCTTTTCCCGAGCCAATAATATCCAGAGAGCGACTTGAGCTCATTTTTGACATGCCTGTATTCCTTCCGGAATATTTCTGACTGGTCAACTCAGAAACTAAATCTAAAGCCACCTATGTGTGGCCAACACTTTTCCTGTCACAAGGATATAAGGCATTTTGGGGATTGTTTTGACTTGAATCCACCAGCTGCATGCGTAACTACGCGTAATGTGGGTGTGGGAAGGAGGTCTGACTGTACACTAACCACCTCTCCGTCCGTCCCTCCTCCACCCTAACTGTGGCAGCAACCTGCTAAAAGTTTTCCGTATTCTCAAATCCAAAACTTGACAGTTGCTTTGGATACCTTTTCCCCCAAAAATCATCATTTGAAAACACATTTGTCCATTTATTCCGGTTGTTTTTGATACTAAAACTTATAAGATTTGAAACATGTCGGTGCAACAAAAAAGCCGGTAGAGTGGGAAAATAATTCATGCACTGATTGCATGAATTATGCAGCTGAAGAAGTGGAGGGACTTACTTGAGCAGTGAGCCCTTTGGGAAGCTGAAGGAACCGTGAGCGATGCGGTCTATGTAGTTGAGCTGGATCTTCTGGATCTGCTCGCAGCCGAGCAGGACGAAGTCGTACTTGAAGATCAGAAGCGTGTTGTCGGTGATGACAACAAGGCGCTCCTTCTCGTTGTTCCAGTGATCCACCCTGAAGCAGCCACACGGTGAGACATCATCAATAGGAGGGGAAGGGAAAGGCCAAGACGTGTAGGACAAACTTTAGGCTTCCTGAGATGAAGTCGTAGAGCTTGGTGGGGATAAAGCAAGAGCTCATGATATCAATCTGTCACTAAACCTGTCAATTAATCAATTAGTGACATTATAAAGTAAAAAAAAAAAAATCTCAAAATCTTGTGTTTTACTTGTGATATTTACATTATTTTCCAGTTGCAGTGTTAAGTTTTCTTTACAAAATTAAAGCTCATCAGTCTTTGAGAGGGAAAACTTGCATTATTATTCCATTATAAAAAAAAGTACTCATAAATGGTTTCCAAAGAACAACATTATCGTTTATCGCAATAATTACTGGGACAAACTTTGTTATCGTAACAGGACTACATGTCACAATAGTTCTGAACGTTGTGGCTGTCGCTTGTCGTCTTATAAGCCTTTTAAATCATTTGTGTTGCAGCATTTTTTTCTTTTGGAAACTAAATAAAAACCAGTGCGATCAGCTGATTATTAGCCGCTAACGATGCTAAAAGGAGTCGTTTCGGTCAGAGTCCTGTCTGGACAGAACTAAAGAAATTGTTTGCATATGGACAGCATTTTTATCAGATTAATCCAACATTGACTGGAAAACCCAACACAGAAAAAAAACAAAAACAATTATACATATATATATATATATTTGTTTTAGATCACGGAAGACAGAAAGGTAGCTCTACAACATTGTGATTGAGAAAAGGATAAGAATATTCAAAGCTGGTTACTAATCGCTCGTCAAAATGCAATTTTATTCTGTCAGTTCGGATGTAAAAGAGAAAAAAAATAAATAAATCACCAAGAGGTTATTTTGAGTTCTCAGACACAAAAACATGTTTTGCAAATCTCTTCAATTATGTACTGTAAAACTTTCACAATTTCTAAAAGTGCCCTTGGCAAACATCATACAATATGCATGCTGGCTTTTCAAAATCCCTGAAAATTTTACACACAAAAAAAAATAAAATAAAATAAAAAAGGTACTGTCAGTTTAGCAGAAGCACATTATCAATGCCCAGAAAATCTCCTGCCGTAATTAAAATTACTAAAAAGTCTCGTTTCCCCCCACTACCACCCCCATGTTCTTCTCTTAAACATCCACACACACACACACACTCTTCCTTAGAGCCGTGCTAATTCATGGTGGCATGGCTCCTCTCAGAGTGGCTCCCTTTCTTACGGCCCGCTGAGTCGAGTGTGCGTGGCCCTCTCCCAGTGAACCACTCATGATTGTAGCTGGCAGCCAGGAGCCAAAGAAGATAGTTCACTGCACAGCCGAGGCATCATGGGATAGGTGTGGGTGAAGAGGTTTGACTCTAATAATCAAATGACGTAACCTTGACTAGGTGTGCGCATTGTGGATTGTGGTGTTGCAGAAAATCAGGAACAGAGTGTGGGCGGACAGAACGGTGCAGAAGCAGTCGACAAGAAGAGATCGGGAGGTGAGAGGAAGACCTTCTACGCAGCAACCTGCAGGCTCTTTGTTTTGTTTTTTTCTCCATTATTTGGAGAAACATCAGGGAAGAGCATTTTTCACTCCATGGACAAGACACGAAATTTACAGCATTTCACAAAAGGATTCATACCCCTGGAGCAGTTTTCACTTTTTGTTTTTACTTTACAAAACTGAATTTCAAATCAGATTTCATGATGTAGGCCACAGAAAGTAGAGCGCAACGGTGAAGTGAAAGAAAAGAGACGTGGTTTCGGTCAGATTTTCCAAGAACCAAACAAAAGGGCGGCGTGGATTTTCCTACCATCTTTGCACAAATAGAGATGAAACTTTTCCCATCATGCTTTGGAAAACATATCAGAGTGTCTGTGATCAGGAATCTTAAGACTTGACACAGATTCTTAATTAGATGCATATCTGGACTTTGACTGGGCCAGTCTAACACACAGTCTGCTTCATATAAACTATTATATTGTAGAGGTAAGTGTTCATTTTTTTACTATTTAATACACTTAAAATTACATGTTGTGAATTTGCAATGAACTAAGAGCATTTATTGATGTTAAATGTCTTTTAACAGATTAAACAGACTCAGGTTGTACCACTGTAATGCAGAATTTCTTTTTCTGATTTTCACCTTTATTGGATCCAAACTTCCAAGTTTCTCTATTTATTTGTATTCATTTTTTCGACATTAACCATGTTGGTCACTTTTTTTTATTCCTTTTTTAATTTTCAATATTCCAACATGTTGGAGCTTTCAACCTGAACTTGGACAAATTGTTGTAAACTATGTTTAGAAATATATCTCACACATAATCTCACTGCCAAAACTTAGAGATAGTATAAATTTTATATTGGGAAGAGGCAATGAGCAGTAAATGCAGCACAAATATTTCTTTTAGGAATTTCTCAAATTTTCAGTGTAAGATTTTGCTTGAATTGATTAGATTTTTTTTTTTTTTTAACACATCAGTACCAGCCAACTACTTATACCATCTGTACCATCTGTGATGTTCCCACCAGGGCTGCGTGATAAAAATAAAATCGTCAATTTTTTCACTCCCCCTTTTTCTTAAAAAAAAATTACAAATGGCAGAAAATATTTTTAAAAATTTAGCGTTTATTTCGATGGTACCTTCTGCCCGTTGACCTTGATCTGAGGTTAAACATCCTGTGTTTAAAACAAGATGGCGGTCCTGGGCGTGCTAAAAATGACTGAAACCCAAATAGCGCACACTTGAGGAAAAAAAAAAAAAAAAAAGAATTTTTATATATATATAAAAAAAAAACGTGAATAATTGATCAGAACAATTCATCTCCCAGGCCAAGTTCACAACTTTCTTGATGACCGACATCCTTAGTTATTGATTTGAAAACAAAAGTAGAACCAAAACAGCTAAATATTCACTCCTGATCCAGAAATACACCATGTTGAATTATTCACCGCATCACATTATAATTGCAATCATTTAAATACAGTAAAAGGTCAGACGAGCATGAAATATACATAATTCCACCCATTCATAAATCAGATCCTTTGAAGGATTGATTGTAGCATTTATTCATGGACACTTTGTGTCACAGCAAAAAGCACATTAAAATAAATGTATACTTCAATTTTTAGAGACTATCAGCATGATCAGGTCCCTATTCATCTACAATCACATCAGAAGTTACATCACATTCCCCATATGCTGACAGGACACACACACACAGTCTCATGAACTCACTCTGCCATCAGCCAGGTGCCGTGAATGCTGCCATCTTCCTCCTTGTTCACCAGAGCTTCGATGTCTTTGACGGCCTGATTGAGAGTGCCGGGCTGAAGAGACAAGAAAACAAGCCCGGGTGTCACTTTCTAATGTTCCGCCGTGGCAGAGCGAGGCTTTAAGGGTTATCTTTGAGGCTGATGTGCGGCGGGGGGACTGAGGGAAATGTCAGCGCGGCTCTGCGTCAAAGACAACAACCAGAACAACAAGGGAGGTGGTGTGTGTGTGTATATGTGTGGGAGTGGGGGGTAGTACCTGGTAAACAAAGATGTGAAGTGTAGGTGTTTGAGAACGACTGTAAAAAAAAAAAAAAAAAAAAAAAAAAAAGGGGGAAGCTGAACATGACCAAAATCTGAGTAACACAGACATCTGACGACGCTCTGGAAGGCTCCTGTACGCAGTTCTGCACTCTACCCTCCAAACTGTCAGCCACTGGCTTTTTCTTTCTCCATCCTTTCACTTTGTTTCATTATTTTAACTCCCAGCTGGAGAACTTAAAACGATTAGGAGTTCACACTGAGGACTCCTGACAGTCTTACTGTAATCTTTGGCTGGGGCTGACTGCAGAGTTGGCCTGGCAGCCTGGGATGCTTTCCCAGTGTTAACCCAACACAACAGGCCTGCATCAAACAGTTGCTTCTGAGATGCGCTCGCAAAAAAAAAAAAAAAAAAAAAGAAAAAAAGAAGAACAGCGTGGATGAAACGGACTCAGAAGAGCGTGTGTGCATTAGAGACGGAATAGTTTAATGACAAGGACAGATCCAGGAGGATTTAGAGCGCCGTATCAATCTCAGTGAAAGAGCATTCCTCAACACAGGGTCATGAATCCGTCTACGCAGCCTTGAAGATTATCATCTCTGACTGATGGTCCTTGGCTGTACACTAATCATGAAAATGAGAGGAGCGGGAGGAGGTCATCTTTACTCAACATAGAGCATTAACTCTTCCCAAAGTACTTCTATCCAAACGGCCATGTTTGATTGATCTGATACTGCGGTTGTTCTTCACAGACAATTCGGAGGGGTGTATCATAATCCTGGCGGGCCACCAGGCTTTACTCGCAACTCCACCAGGCTAAGGTTTGTTCATTTATTGCAGGTGTTTTATCCAGCAGCTGCATTTTTGCTAAAAATGTGCGCAAATCTTTGTCAATATTCTGCTGATGTTGAGGAAACACAATTTTGCAATTTCAGTGTTGCTATGGAATAAGAAATAAAATTAAAATCAAACATGACTACGATGAATCATTCGAAATCATGGCGGCGACGGATGTAAACGGTTACATGAGATGTATTTATAATTCACTCATGGCGCTTTAAGTTATCATCCATCAACCAATCAGAGGAGATGCTGGCGTTTTATCCAGGTGTTGGCGCAACATGCCTCTTATGCTTGTGAGCTGCTAAGTATGCGACATTTTTGGGAAACTTTAATTGCCGATTTCACACAACTTTTTATAAGCAGTACGATGTGAGAGCTGTGGTGGAGCCACCTGCACACTGTCTGAAAAAAATTAATAAAAACTAAAAAAAACTATTGTCTTGCCACTTCCTGTTTTCTCCTTCATGGTCTGCGCTCGTGGTATCATCCAGCTATTTATCACATATAATACAAAAAAAATGTGTTTCCACTGCACTTTAGCGAAATACATCTATCTCCATATGCCAGAAAATAAAATAAAGAATATTTTTAAAAAACCCTCATCCCAAACTGGTATCCCACAGGGATGTGTGTTCAGTGCCCTGCTGGATACTCTGACCAAACAGAATATACTTTAAATAAAACGACATCTCTAGATTCGCAAGCCATCATCATCATCATCACCCTCCATATTGCCATCAAATAATTTGCTGCCGTCAAGAAGTCTTCCTCCAGAAAGGAGGATGACTAGAACCTGGTCATCTTCACATCAAATCTGACCAGGTTCTGTGTTGGTCCATCAAATAAAACCCCAACAAAACACGCTCCAGCCTGGCTCAAAGAATACATTCATCATACGGTATAGACCTTTAAGCTAAGGATTTGCACTGAGGAACACTCAAGTACATGTAACATATTATTTAAAGCAATATTTAGATTATTTTTGGATAAGAATGAACTCTCAGAACTCTCAGCATTTTAATAAGTTAAAAGACTTTTTTGTGTCATTGTTCGTTTTATATTTATCAACGTTTCATTGTTGCTGACGTTAAACTTACTTTAGATGTAATAATATTTCAAAAATGTATATTCCTAGAAGAGAGGAGAGAGTAGTTCAGAACCTCATGGAAGCTGAATTGGGGCCCTTTGTTCTGATTTACTGACTCATGTTGTACATTTAGTTTAGTCCAACTGGCTGGTCAGCTCAATGTTATGCTGCATTTCAGTTATTTTGGTCATTGATGAACTTGCATGAGACAACGAGAGGCGGTTTTAAAACATTTACACCCACCAAAAGGTCCAGGAAGCAAAACTAAATCGAACAAATTTCTTAAAATATGTCTTGACGCCACAAAAACATGTCCCACAATAACACAAGTAATTTAAAAAATAAAATAAAAAAAGCTCCTAAAACAAAACAAAAAAAACACGAAGAAGAGTAAAGCATTGCGAGGTGGAAATGAAGCCAATTACCCTCAACACAAAGAACTTCCTCGTCTTGAAGAGCTGCAGGAAAGAATCCGCGGGGAGGTCAGCGAGCTGGGGGCGAGCCGCGCCGAGATCCGTCTTCTGCTCCCCGGCGACCTCAGCCTGGCCGGCGGCCTCCTGGGGGTCCGCCGGTCCGCTGGAGGAGGAGGAGCTGAGCGGGCTCTGCTGCTTCTCTATGGGAACTCCTTCCTCTTCGTTTGCCATTATGAACCTCGAAAACGAACTCTTAGAGGAGAAACAGAGAGGAATTAGTTAGTTAGTTATTTACTTAGTTCGTTCGTTCGTTCGTTAGTTAGTTAGTTAGTTCATTAGTTAGTTCGTTAGTGATTGAAGAGATGTGTGCGTCGGTTGCTCCCCTGTCAAACAAACATGGGTTTTTGTTAGAAAGCGATAATCTCTTACTCACCTCTTACTCTCCTCTCGGAAGAAATGTGCTAAACTTTGGAAGCTGATTGAACAGGCGGAAGCAGCAGGTGAACAACTTCCTTGTTCCGTATAAATGCAGCAAGTGTTGAGAGAAGAGGTGGGATGCAGCAACCATGGGACGAGAATGTTCTCCAAAATCGAAAACGAAAGTAAAAAAACAAACAAAACAAAACAAAAGAAAGTCTAAGACTTGATTTTGTCAGTGTGTGTGTGTTTGTTTGTTTTTTTTTAATGAGCTTAAATCATTAAATCAGTTTTGTTCACACTTTTCCCAACGAGAACCAAAGCCGCTTTGGCAGCCACAAAAGATGCCTTTTTAAAAATAAAATTCATTAAATAAATACATCAAATACGCTCTCTGTGCTTTTTGATTGTATATTCTCAATAATGAACTAGAGATGGAAGATTTTACTGAAACCCACAAAATTGTTGTTGTTTTTTTTCCTGTAAAAAAAAAACAAAAAACACACACACACACAAAAAGGTCTTTTGCAAATAAAAGACAAGAGATAATGAAGTGTTTTAGCTCCGTAACGATTAACAACCAATGTTAAACTTGCCAAAGATGGTCTAAAGAATAACCCGCCGCCTGTAGTATTACATGTGACATGTTTAAGTTCAAATGAAAACTTTTCTTTTTTTTTTTCTTTTTTTTTTTTCCTTTAATTATGCAAATAAATGTATCAGGTAAAACAAAAGTTAGTTACCACATCATGTCTCATAGGATTTTTGTTGACTTCGAATGTGACACTATTTAATTACACAGTCAGAATCACATTTTCTGATATTTTTGTTTGGTTAAACTTATAAAAAATGAAGAAATTCATACCCTCATATGGTTAGATATATCAAGTACATATAGTCTTCATATTTCTCAAACAGTAAACCCCAAAACTCCGATTTTGATCAAAAAAGATAAAGTTGAACATCTGTGGCATCTACGACAAAGATGTTCAAAAACTGTTGGCAACTGAGTCAATATCCAAGCCTCTGTAAACTGCATCAAATGCCACTATAATGTGCATTAATATGTCTTATATTCAACGCATTTCCAACTAATTAGCACGATGAAAAATAAACTTGAACCCAAGTCGTACAGCAAAAGAACTGGCATATTGTGAGTCCCCCGGAAAGGAAATGTCTGCTGTGCCCACTTTGCATGTCACCATGCAAATTCTGATCCGAATGGGACTCGACTTCATGTTTCAGCACCTGCTGCATGATGAGAAGTACATTACTATATCCATTAAAGCAGCGGCTCCTGACCTCTTTCCATTGAGGGCCTCTTCCACATCAACTATTTTACACCTCCCTTCATAACGCCCACATCATGCGTTATGATGAGCTTGAAACACACAAAAGAAAAGTCTGAAATCTGAAACACAGTCTGAAACACACAAAAGAAAACTTTGTCAATGAATCCTCCCTTTATCAGTAACAGAACTCCGTTTTCACCAAAAACTAAGCCACGCCTTGTTCTCTAAAATGTGATCTGTGCAGGGATCACATGTCAGGATTTGACAGCTTTCAAAACGCTTCCTGTTATTGTGACTGTTGCCATGTTTGATTCGCAATACTGTAGATAACAGTGAAGCTGAAGCTGAATGAATTTGTCGCAAGAAATGTCTCTCTTAATAGAAAAGAAAGAGTCGATACAATTGACAGTAGACTGAATAGAATAGAAATGTTCTTCATTGTCCCACACTGAGCAAATTCAGTAGGTTCTTACAAAAGATTTTTTTTTAAATATTAAAAAATAAATATGACTAACAATAATATACTGCACATGATTGTAACAAAAATACTGTGCAGTTGTCAGAAATAGAAGTGACATTCGCCAAGGGATGTGTGAGTAGGATGACTTTTTGTATGTACATACGATGCATACAAATTATGACAAGAGATATCAATGCAGTGTGTTTTTATTGTAAATATGCCTAACAGATACAGTCTGTTAGGCATTATTCTATGAAGCAGTGCAGAAACATAAAAAATATGCATTGCTTTAGCTTTACACAAGTACACGCTACAATTGCTTCTAAACCTAATGGCAGGTTTAGTTTGCTCTGATTTTTCTGGCTCAATTTTCCACCGTTTGCCTAAAACTGCAGCAGTGAAGCTTTGAGGATCGAGCAGGACAGCGAAACAATCAATGTGACGCGAACCAGAAGTGAAAGCCAGTGAGAGTTTTTCCCTCCCTCAAATCCTTGAATGGCAGCAGTTGGACGTGAGTTTGTGTGCGTTTTTCCTCACGCAGCCACTTCTTTCCAATGACAGCTCTATCAGAGTCTTGTTCAGAGTTTGAAGCCATTCCAGTCACATTCTGCTTCTGTCAAAGTAATCTAAGCATTTTTCCTGTTTCTTAAGGCATTCTTCCTTCACGGTTGCTAAGCTACTCCCACAGGCCGCAGCCTCAAATTGTCATTCTCATAAATGCAGTGGACGGACTTTAGCTTTTATTTCTGATCTTCATTTATTTTTTTTTTTCTAAAGTGATTGACATTTTGGTCGACTGTCAAATAGTCATTTCTAGGGATTTGAAAGGTGATTTCCTTCAGCTATGGGTTCCTGATGAAATTCCTGATGAAATTCTTACAAAAAAAATAAGTAATCTCTTAATCACCTTTGTTTGTAGTAGCTTAAAAACAATTGAAAGTAAAATAAGAGCTTGCAAATTTCACATAACAGCGGATGATCCAAGTTAATGTGTTTGGTTTGTAACTAAATTTCTTGTTAGGACGATGATCTCAAATGTCGACCACAAACACACCCGGCTTTGTTATCTGTTCTCCACACTCTCTGTGCGAACTTGTTTTTCAAGAGGCCTGACATTCTGGCGCGATGACAGACAACAGCGTCAGAGTTATGTCACCAGGAGCTGACGGACGGTTCTGCAGTCCGCTGCATCCCTTCACGACATCCTAAACAGAGACAAGCAGTTTGTTCAACCTCTACTCAACGATTTATTTTTACAGTGAAGTTTTTTTTTTTAAATTCCGCCAGTCCATCACGGAAAACGTGAGATTGTTACAGTCATATTTAATAAGTTAGCATTTGCTTCCCAGTGAGGCTGATTGAAATCATATATCATGATTTCTTGATCATGATATATCATGATGTATGATATTATGATATAACGGCAGGAATTTGTTAAACTACAGCATGAACACAAATAAATGTTGCTTTAATAGTGGTGGTATGTTGAAAAAACGTGAAAAAATGAAGGTTAATGTGTTTGAATGCATGACTTTACAGACAGAGTTGTAAAGTTTCTATTTCCTGTAAGATCTGCCTTTCAGAGTTAAATAAATTGCCTCAGTTTGTTTAATAATAAATTAACATTCAACATAGAACAAAAACCTGGTCGGTGACCAAACTGAATATTGCATAGTTTTTATGTATTTGTTCTTAAAAACAGAAAGAGAAAAAACATTGCGCACTTTGATAAAATCCGTTATGCTCTAAATGACTAGAAACAATTTTATTATATATAAAAAAAAAAAACCCCATAAATGAATTAAAGTCAAACTGAGGCTTGCAGGTGACACTCGGGGGGATTAAGCACGACCTTTGTGCAGCCATTTCCAATCCACGTTTCACGGTTAGTTCCATGCTTGAATTGTATCAGTGGCTTTAAATGAATCACTTCGTACTAAACTTCATTGATCCCGTTTTGTCCAAATTAAAGTTTAAGATTGCACACATTGGTCATGACGTCATTCATGAGCTGGCATGCAGATAAGCTCCAGTCGGTGAAAGAATGCTTGTACAGAATCCCAGCCGCCGGCCTGACCTCACTCCAGGCTTAGTCTGGATCGGAAGGGACGCCTGCGGTGCTTTGCCTCAGGCAGCCCTCTCTATCGTGCGAAAGTCAGTGGTCAGTGCTGCCTGCCCTGTGTTACTCCTGAGGGCTAAGTGTCTTTCCAGTTTTACCCTTCTCATCACCCTGAGATGCACACACACACACACCAGGGCCATAAAAATGTATATTTTTATGATGTTGTTGTCGTCACTGTTGTTGGCCTCCTCACCCCCAAACCTCCAACTTCCCCCGGTTTACTTGCATGCTAGAATTTACGCTGTCTTTGTCATCTCATGAGGCTGAACTTCGGATTCGCCTCTTCAGAGAGCAAAACTACGTTGACGTAGCTACTTCGATATATAACACTAATATTACTTCAGTGGGTCTCAAGGAAAAGTACATTTGAACAAGATTGTCCTCCACAGCATTTTGAACGAGTCCAGACTCTTCAATGTCCAAACAAAGAAAGCTTGAGTTTTATACCCAGTCCTTGGGACTACAAGTAGATTACGATTTTTTTCACTTTCTCAGTTCAATTCCCAGCTTCAGGCTTCAGGATGCATCAATTTTTTTTTAAATAAAAATTTTATTAAAAAAGATTAATTAAAGCAGAGGCATTAATAATTCACTAAAACAGAATGGCGCTTTACCATGCAGGACCCTGAAAGTTGAAGTCAAGATAAATTTGGGCACCTGAACCGCAGTGAATCACATCATTTGATGTAGGAAGTGCATTATGGGATGTCTGCCTAAGTACGTTTCTGAAAGCCATTCAACTTACAAAACACTTTGCCCTATGATGCATCACATCATTCAGAGGAGTGGAGATAAGAGAAATCTGCATCTTTGTATCTAGGCCAAGTAATCAGCCCTGCATTTTTTTAAGTGTTCAGTGTTGCCAAGCCATAAGCATTTCAGTTGGCACCACCGCACTAAAACATCTCCTTCGGTTTCTGACTCAACCCCTCCACGCAGCTTTTCAGGGTTCTCCAAAGACACACGTCTACACCAACGGTGGATCTGAACATGAATTAATCATCGAATCAACAAGACATAGCTTAATTCTGGTGGATGCTGTATGAAACAGAACCGTATGTAGAGCACGATAATCGCAGGGTGAGTCGTGCAGCGCGCGTTTCACTCAAGAGATAAGTGCAGTTAATGTTCACCTGCAACTTACCATCATGTTGCAGGCTCTGAATCCGGGCTCCTATGGTTTCCTGTCTAATTGCTGTCAGATGAGCACGTTGAGAACTAAGACAGCCATTACAGACGTTTGCATGCACAAGCAGGCGGATGCAAAGCAAATCTCTAGAAAGATCTAAGCTGAATCAGTGGTAACTAATGCTCACTAATTAATTAGCTTAATAAGAGTGATGTTTGGTGTTCCTCTGGGTCCTGTAGGACATATATGGATATACATGGACATGTACGCCACGACTGTTTGTGCTTGTAGCAATGAGCCAAACTGTCTGATCTGTCTTGTAAAGAACAGATGGTTCAGAACAGAAAGAAAGCCTTTTCAAGTAGAACAAAAATAAATATTTTCTTCACATAAATTGACCTGTGTTTGCTCTTCTTTATGGCTTGATTATAAGGCAGTGTTCTTTAAGACATTACCCTCTTCGAG
Organism: Poeciliopsis turneri; assembly: GCA_922788865.1. NCBI lineage: Eukaryota > Metazoa > Chordata > Actinopteri > Cyprinodontiformes > Poeciliidae > Poeciliopsis > Poeciliopsis turneri. Next base: position 627,470 of record CAKLNU010000698.1, read on the forward strand.
GTAGTAATAAAGGCAGACAAACATGTCTTAAAGGCATCCATTCTTCGTTTTCTTGTTGAGCAGAAGTTATTTGTTACGTTTTACACATATCCTATTTCACGAACACATGGAGACGTGTTTGAACTTGCATAAAATATCACAGAGAATTAGCATCTGTAGCATAAACCTCCGTGGTCCCGGCCCTGGTCTCTGTTATGAGCTGAGGCAGAGCAACAGTGTCAGCTTCTTTTTCCCCTCCGAGGATGGCTGAGACCTCACTGAAGCCGACGGGCCATGAGGGGTTCATTAACTCAGCAGAAGCTCGACGAGCTGAAAAATGCCCAAACCTTCAGTGTTTTTGGTCCAGTAAAAGCTCTGCAGAAAAGTACAGCTTCATCCAGCGACAGACAGATTTTCTTTCAGGGAAAATACAGTACACGTTTCTGTTCAGCCGTAGCTTCCCCAAAAAGTCTCCAGCAGAGGTCAGTTCTTTGAATCCTAACCGAACTCCACTCTGAGAGCAAAGTGCGTGCCTGGACTGCCGTACGCCGACCTGAGCCTGCAGCTGTGTGGTCGGTGTGGGAGAGCTGCACACGCTGACCCCGAGCTCACCGCTCTGTACGTCGCCATGGGTATCCCCTTCCAGCGCATGGCGGAGAAACAGCTTCACTTGAACTTGTTGGGTGAGACCAAGTCCTGACCTGTTGGGAGTCGGTTCATTAGGACGTCTCAGGTCAGCGGCTGAGAGGGTCAGGAGAATCGGTCCAGTTCGGTGCCTGGAAAGCCAGAAATTGGAGCTTTAGCCGGCTGTTAGCTTTTGCAGAGACGAAAGGTTAAAACTCCTGACCTCTGTCAGGAACAAAGGGGAAGTGGCTTGTATTTTGGAGTTATGAGGTGCCAGGTAAAACTGCAGAGTTAGCAGTTGGAAATGCAAGAAAGACATTTTGTCTTAAAAACAGTATTTTGAAAAGTTGGTGGAAGGATAAGGCGAATGTGTTTTGCTATAGTTCAAGCCTAGGCCTAATATTTGTCCGTGCTGATCCACTGCATTACTTTTAGCTGATCTAGACGGGTAAAGTGCAAAACGATAGTGAAATGTGTCTGGCTCCAGCCAACTCCCATTCATAAATCCTGGATTTGGAAGACAATAAATTATTTTTTTTTTCTCTGGTAATGAAAATGATTTCCTAATTTAACAGAGACTGTTAACATCAATCATAAGTGGGACTGGAGTAAAAATGGCACCGTTTCACAGTACTTAAACAAAGATTATTTGCAATTTGAACTGACTCTATTTAAAAGTAGAAAAGCAACAACCATTCCTGCTTCTGCTAAACACACACATCCAAAAATGACACAGACTTGGACAAAAACACAGAATATTCATTAGATAAAATGCTGCAGTTTTCTAGTTCTTGTTTCTCAAAATATAAAGTAGGAACTTTAACAAACTTAAAACTGCAGAATGGAACTTTTACAAAAAAATATATATTTTTTACATATTTGTTACAACTATCACCATGTTGTGACAGTGTGATATGAAACAGATAATCAATAGCATTCTGCTCCAGGTCAAGACACCCAATCAAGTCCAGGAGGAGGGTCTTAGCGCTGTCAATCATCCTCATGTTCTTACTGCTAAATGTGCTAACGGAGGAGAAACAACTTACCGTTCCCAGAAAACTGTTCATCCACTGTCATCAGTGGCCATGCTAACCAGCCTTAGCATTCAGGATAGGTTCTGCTGATGGGAAGAAGCTGTGGTGTAGAAGAGAGCAAGGGGAGGATGTGAGTCTACATGAGAATGATTGACAGCAGTAAGACCCTCCTTTTGGCCGCTATTGGTTGTTTCTGATGAAGTGGTGTAGAGGAGCTTTTTTTTTCACAGATTATACTGTCACAACATAATAATAATTTTGACAAAAAATAAATATTGTTTTTATAAAAGTGGCATTTTATATATTTTTATATATATATATAAAAAGTATGTAACTGTAGCTTCAAGAAGCAGGTCAATCTGCCCAGGAAGCCAGCCTGCAGTTGATGCCTCTTAGATTTTCCTTGTCTTTGCTTTTAACAAGTGGCAGCATTTCCAGACAACTGATTTTTCTTTCTGCCAATCAAGGTGAAAATGTCGTCACCTTCTTTCAGCCAGCTGACCAGGAGTGTTCAGCAACAGCTGGGACAGAGGCTGCACTTTCATCACAGATGAGGTGGATTATTTGATCAGTTTCCAAACTGTAGCCTCCTGTTAATATTAACAACTGGTCCGTGGTCGGCCTCTAAATGTCCAGATTTAATCCATAATCCTGCAGCACAGGAACAGAAAAGGTCCAAAATCACCGGGCCAGGTTGGTTCACTGTATCAATTAGCGGTGACAGCATAAAGAGACACCCAGTGACGTCACATTTCAGACGTTTCACACCAGTCCCTGTTAGTGAGACGGATCACCTCACTATGTTGACTTGACATGCAGTAAAATAAAGCAACACTCGCTGCTAAAACTGCTCAAAATCGTCACAGGGGAGAACCTAGGAGGGACAATAAAATGTCTTCAGACGGTCCAAACGCAGAGAAATATTTATGATTGATTAAAAATGTGTGGATCGGTTCTGATGCCGATCCCCAGATAAACTGGGAGGCAACAAGCAGCGGGGGTATTTTATTCATGACCCTTGCCTGCCAGAGGGGGGACACAATCCGGCCACTAAGTGGCAGTGTTGGTCCAGCGATGATCAGGCGGCAGCAGAGCAAGCGGAGCAGCGCCGCGGGGAGCAACTTCATGTCCTACATGGGCGATTACAACATGTTCGACATGCAGCAACACAGTCCGGAGGTGGATGCGCTGCACCTGATGAAAGAAATCGTCAGAACTGTAGTCCACATTGTGTTTTATTTGTTGCTTTGTTTTGCCGGCCTGATTCTATCTCATCTCCTCTCGCGCCACCTCTTGACTGTGACGCGGAGACGAGGCCTTCCGGGCCGGCGCGTGTCGCTACCGACCCAAACGGCTCCTCCGTTGGACGTCACCCCGGACTAGGCCCCGGAGAGCCGCGACTCGCCCGGTTCCTCTGAACTGTTTCCCGACCCCGTCTGAGGAGGCGCGTCCGCCTCGAGCGGCCCCACCAGACCGACTTGTGTTGAATAGTCGGCAGAAAAAATGATTGCCTCGATATGCGAGACCAATGTCAGGAGGATGAAAGCTCGACTGGAGTTGACGAATCAACAGTGGCAAGTAACACATTTACTCTTAACCACTGCCTTTGAGCAAGGTAGGATATTTTCAGCTATCTTTTACATAACCTTAGACTTTTTTTTCCCCTTTGGAGAAACTTTCTCCTTACTTTACCTATTAAAAAAAAAAAGGAGAAAAATGGGCACAACAGAAGTGAGAAGCTCATACTTTACCAAATATTGCATCATGGGGAGTTTGATTTTGCTTGAGAAAGTAGAAATGGGGTCTTCCTGGATAAGTGACCTCTGTCATGGTGTCTGGAAGGATGAAAGTTGTGGCCCAGCAGAGATTTTTCCCGCGGTGACGAAAAGCTTCACATGGCTTCGCCTTGGCGCTTCGGGCATCGCCACAGCGAATTCCCACCTGGAGGAACCTGGACTAAGGTTTCTCTTCCAGCGTGACCCAGTCCTGCCACGATCAACACAGCTTTCCTTATCCCAAGGTTAGCACGGGGTGAAAACAGCCATTCATGAATTCTTGCAAACAATGCTCCACCTATCTTTAGTAAGAGTTCACAGATTTGTCATGCAATGCCCCCAGGAATACAGTGCATTTTCTGCTCAGTCGCAAAATCACTTTCTGCTCCACTGCCGTCCTCTCGCCCGTTTGTTGGGGCCATTCCCCCACTCTCGTGTGATTTATTGAGTCTGATTTCAAGGCACGCAGTAATTCACTGCTTCCCTGCCTTCATTAACGGCATATGATCTCGGCAGAGGCCTGTCTAATACTTGCTCACTTCCTCGGTTACTTCTTTTCAAATTATCCGGGGCTCGCGTTTTTTCCGAATCCGGGTTCAGAGCATACGCTGCTTCACGCTCTGTTGGTTGACAAACTTTTTCTTGTGCGCAATTGCAGAACATTAAACCAGCGCCGGCGCATGTGAGGACGCCGTCTCCGGTACGCTTCCGTCACATCATCGCCCACTGTGTCACTTCTAACGGAGAGGGAAGACAGAAAACACTTCCTTTTCAAATGATGTGTTTGGGAAAAAAAAAAAAGAAAGAAAAAAAAAAAGAAGGCAATATGAGAGAGAAACCCGGGAAAACGAGGAGGAATTACAACAAGGTAGCCACGCAAGGCTCCGGGACCGGGGAGATGATGAAACAGAAGCCCACTTTAGAACAGAGAGACCCAAAAGTCTCACAAGCATCCCCCACCCCACCCCGCTCCACCCCACCACCATCACCACCACCAGGTTTTCAAAGGCAATTCAGGGAGGCAAAGCCGCCTCCTTCCCAGTCATTTCATGCCCTCACGCAACTTCTCATCTCAGCAGGGAGGTGAAGTTTGAAACCAGATAAATAGCTTACCCCATTTACCGGCAAGTTGAACACCTTGATTTCACTCGGAATATTTGTTCGGTGTGGCTGGGTGCCGTTTCATCTGGAATTTTTGCATGCGCTTGTTTTGCAAAAATGGGGGTGTGCGATGGCTACTAAAAATAGCTCCATTGACCCACTTTTTCAACAGGGACTCTCTGGCATTGTTGAAAAGGATACATCGCATCCCGGAAACAATATGACAAACTTTAAAAGGAATCATCTTTTCTTATAATCTGTAGCTGGTGAAGACATCACCTGCAACGGTTTCTGCTTATGCCAGTTTCTGTTCCCTCTGCCGTTTCATTGATGGCTGTGAATCGCTAGCGTTTCTCTACCGTGTCAAAGATCATTTTCAACTTTAGAGGAAAGTTCTGAGAACTACAAGAAACTTCAAATAGTAGAAGCAAGCCTGTAGTCATTAGAGGTTATTATCTTTAAGATATTGCCCAAAGAGAGTAGCAGCTCTTGTTAGCAGTCCCTCCTCTTTTCTCCTCTTCCAGCCAATTAAAAAGCAGGGAATTATCTGAGATTCTTGGTGGAATAAATAGCACATAAGCTAGTTTCCCTACTCAGCAGCAAGCAGGGTGTGCCCACTCCACGCATGGGTCCTGCGCAAATATAAGTGCAAGGACCCATGTGTGCCTGTGCAAGCAAGAACAATGAAAAAAACAATTTTCTTTGGGTGCAACAAACACCTTTTTACTTTTGTGCTCCCTTTTCTCATGCTACCCTGGGTAACTGCCTATGTAGCTCATTAAAACAGCGTCGGGATCACTGTGGTTGCAAAAATTGTTGAAAAATATTTTTGATGTGCATATTTCTGTCCATTAAGTGAATTTTTCAACCTAATTAAGATGGTGTCTGAAATGTATTTAATTTACTGTCAAGGTAGCTGAGAACAATACAATGGCTTGCCAAAAGATTTGTTTTAACCCAGGAACATTTTTACACTGTCAACTGAACGCATATCAACGATTGAAAGCTGAAAGGGTAGAGCAGGACTTTGCACCAATCAGATGGTTGAGTAACGTTAAAAACATTAACTGTCACAACCAGAAAATGTATTTGCAAGTCAATACGAGGACACTGTTGTCCTCATGACAGTTAAGGGTTTAAAACAATTAAATATCCTTGTTGTTAATCTCATATGTGTAATTACTCTTTAGATTTGTAGCAAAAAGGGTCTTTGAGTTTAAAATATTGCTTATTTTGTCCATATGTACAATTACAGACATAAAATTAAACATTTTAATTGAGTCCCACCACTAATTATTTCCCTTCTTGTTTTTCTATCTAGTACCAATAAACAATCAACATCGTCGTTACATACAAACCAGTTTAGTCCAGATTAATTTGATTCAGTGATTCAATCCAGTCCAATTCTGTTTATCAGGCGGTGCAGATTAGGAAAAAGTTTTCTTTCAAGGAAAATCATCAGACCCAATCGAGCAATTGGCAAATTACTAAATTATTTAATTGGCTAAAAGAGAGCAAAGCCGGTGCTATGGTCCAAGAATTAAAAATATTAGAAAAGGTCAGGGCCACTGATCCACAGAGAAAAACAAGCCCACAGTGGAATTTTGACTTTTTCTTTTTCCACTTGATTTACAGCGAAGTCTCTTAAGTCTTTTATAAAGGAGTCATAAATCAAAGGCAACATCACTAAGATTTGAAAACCTTCCGAAAGAAATGAAGGTAAAAGAACGACAAAGACACTTTAGACGTGTTCTTCTTTTTACAATGGAAGATTGATGTTCTCTGAAAGCAGGCAACACATACACACTGGTGTGAGAGATCTGCCAAAACATTGCAACATCCTCATGAATGGCTCTGGAATAAAAACCATGTTCTCAACTAAATATTCTCTCCAAAGTGAGCTGCGAGTCATGTAATGGGAGCGATGATGAGTGTAAAATCCTGGACTACTCCCCTGACACCTTCTTGTTGATCTGAATCCAGACAGTGCGCTCTGAAGTGCTGCTCTTTCAAGGGAGGGAAAAGGGAAAAGAAAAAAAGAGGCCTGCTCCTATGGCAACAGAAAATCAGTTAAATGAAGACAAACAGGAGGCCTCTGAACCTCCACCTACGCATGCGGTAAAAAACACAACCTCCTTTTACAAATCCATCAATGTGGTAACTTTGTAGACTCTCTGAATGCTAATGGCTCGTAGCATGCTCCGCTTAAATAGGTCACGACTGGGAATAATTGTATTAACTGCTGTAAATAGAAATAAACAGGAGAAAGTGGAGAACAGTAATGGCTTGTCGGGATCTATTCAGAGGCTTTCTCAGAAAATCGGGGAGAAGTCTTGAGGGAGGCACTCAGTGTCAGAACTTGGCTTTTTTCTAAAAACTGCCATCTGCCTAAGAACGCCAATTATCAACAAGGAGACAAGGAGAGCAGGAAGTTTTAAGACGCAAACATTAGACTTTAAAATATTCTTTGGAAAAACAAATTCCAGGGAGGTTATCACACATGGATTTTCTTACTTTAGAGCTCTTATTAAACTATTGTTTCTGGAGAGTACATCCAGTTGTGATTAAGAGTCATTCAAGGTAAGGAATACATCAGAATTAGTTCTTCAGGGTGAGCTGTCAGATCTACTCACTGTTTTTTTTTTTTTTTTTTTCCAATCCTCTGTTCACTTCAGGACTGTCAGGACTGAGACATGAAGCCAAGAACGAACTGTTCTCTAAACAGCCCACAAGTATGTGCAGCAGAGGCTGTTTGCAGGGAAAACATCAGGAAGTTGCTAAATTCTTCAATCAGCCGAAAGGGAGCACAGCGGGTCAGATGTGCATTGCATGAACTCTTTGCACATATCATCACGTCCATGGACATTATCTGGTCTTCAAACTAATATCTTTTGTCAGTTGTGTCTTGGTTTCTAGCTCACCCTTCACCCCAGACAGAGATCTACATTTACTCGATAGTACTTCTTCTTCTTTTTTTTTTTTATAGCTGTTGGTCAAGCTACTTGACTCTCACAGGCTGACAAGAGCAAGATATTCTTTAAATTTTTAAACAGATGGCTCCCAAGAAGTCTGGGGGTAAAAATAAAAACACGTGCATAAGGCCGGAGCTCAAGATGTCATCTATTCTTCATCTCCTCTTCATACATCGGGGACCTGGCTGGAAGGGTAATGGTTGTGTGAGTACATGTAGCATTTTGCCTGCAATGTAGATGTGAATCATTACTTAAGACATATAAAATGTAATATCTTCTACAAAAAAAAATATAAACTCCTACAAGAGTAACCTTCGTTCTCTGAGTTGCAGGAGAGAGATGTGTCACATTGGGATGCAATGGCGCTGAGCGTTCCTCCAAAGGATTTATTCAACAACATTAATCCTGATTGGCTGGAGGGTATACTGCCTATGTAACCTATCCTTTAAGTAGTCTGCAATATGACGGAGCACCAATCAAGGAAAGCAACTGCTCTCACTTCATCAAGAAAGCATGGCTGTGTAGGGACATAATCGGTGGGTTGCCGGTTTGATTCCTGCTCCACCTGTCTTTGTTATTGTGGTGGTCAGAAGGCACTGTGGCTCCATTAAAGTAGTTTGTCACCTCCAGAGTGTGAATGTTGATGGTGGCAAAAACTTTTAGTAGTATGAAGTACTTTGGAGTCTTTAGGATTTGGCAAAGTGATACACAAGTACAGGCCAAGAACAAGAGTTACTCATTTTCATGTCGCACTATAGGATATGGAGGCTCCTGTGTTGCTTATTCCCAGCAGCTCATACAGAGAGCTGCTGGGAATAAGCAGCTCTCTGTATGAGTCCTTGGTCTGAATGCCAAGGGTTCAGACTGCCTGGGCTGGGACATGGAACTAAGATAAACATGCAAAGCAAGTTGAGAAAACCAACTAATAGCCAGAGAAATTCCTAGAGACTTCTGTCCAATTTCACAAGAGGTTTTCTTCTGCCTTCAGGAGCAGAAGAAAACCTGAGGTAAAAGGTGATCTTATACTGATCAGGAAGCTCTATGCAAATCACTTTTTTGATCAAAAGAGAGGATGTCTCTGCCTCAAGGGTTGAATGTGGTTGGTTTCCCATAATGCTAAGGATAAATTATGTCAGAGGGGCAAAGGGACAGCGGTGCTAACTGGAGACTTTTTCTAAGGCAAATCGTCCTCTGATCCGAGGCTAACCCCAAGGAGAGAAGACTGTCTCTTGCCCATCTCTGCCATGAGAGGGAGGCTAAGGCCTTAAAGGTTTTTACTAATACCAAACCTGGCACTATTGTGCAATGTTACAACTGCGTATACAAAGGGTATTAGGGCATCAGCAGGATCATACTGCTCCCCATGAGCAACAGTCGTCACCAACAGGAGTCGCAAAGTCTGCAAACAGTTCTTGACTTTGCGTTTTGATCTGAAAGTGGCGTATTTATTCTGGACATGAACATCTGCCTGTGTGACAGAGAGATAAGACAGAGACCACCGTCCCGGCGTCTCGCAGTCCTCTGGAAGGGAGCATTGCACTCTGGCATTAACAAACTGGTTTGGGCCAGTGGTGGTGGTTGTCAAACTGAAAACACCCAGTCTCTTCACTGGGAAAGACATGGATCCATGGGGTCACCCTCTCCTTCTTTCTGTCTTCCTGACTGCCAACCTTGGTAGGTTTTCCAGACGAGGCAACAGATGGTGTCAGACTTTTCTGAAGCAAACCCAGAGTTGGCTCCCAATTGGATTGAATGGCTTCTCCCCTCTGCTGCTTGGAGGTGAGCATGGCAACAAAATACAATCAATAGTGATCGGCATGTCCAGGATATCTTGCTCTCCTGGTCTGACAGATAGAACAAACGCTTTTGCTTCTGCAGCACAATTACTACCATACATTTAGATTCTGTTCCATAAACTGTGCAATTCTGCACACACAGCACAGAGTCAGCACAGTGGTTTCTTCCCAGACACCAAGTTAAGCAGTAACTTGACCTAGTCATCTCTATTGAAATCCTTGAGTAAATATTTAGCCTGAACCATTGCTTCGTACATTCTCTCAATCAATGTCTACTGGAAGTGGCTAGATTTCATTGCTATGAGAGGTGTGAAATATATCAACAGCCCTGTTCATAGTCATGGGTGCAGGTGAGTTGATCTTAGCAGACAGTTGATGCCAGCTTTTTTCTTTACTGCCAAAGTCCTGGGAGGAAACGACTTTTATCAAGGCCTTGGTGTGAAGTTACGGCTCTTCTGCATGACCGCAGCCTTCTTCAGCAGGTCTGGGCCAGTTGGGAGAAGCTGTTGCTTTGAGCTGGTTGCCTGTCCTCGATCGTCAAGATGGGAGGTATTCTGCCCGAGTCGGATTGAGTAGACTTGGTGAGAGTCTTTGCTCAACATCTTGCACCTGCAGGTGGAAAGTCAGGTTCCTGGGTTTCTGTCTACTCAGTTGTGAGCAAGGATAGCTTTTGTTTTATTAGAAGCTAGTGTTCAGGTAGTTTAAGAAATCAGCTAATTGTTTAGCTGGTTTGTTAAATCAACTGAAGGCAGCGGAAAATATTGTACTCGTGTGTAAAAGCTTTGGTCTGTGGATAATTAGAATGGGTTGCTGATGATCACAAATATATGCAGGCAGGCTGTTGCATTGTGAGTTCGCAGGAGTTTGGCTGGTTTTATGGGACCAGCAGGTCCCAGTAAATGCTTTTTTTTACTGATTGCAAATAAAAAATAAAAAAAAACTTTACTGACATTTGTTGTTGAGGAAGATACTCTGAAAATCAGACATTTTTTTTTGGTTGCATTTAGAACAGGTTCAGCTTTAGAGTTTATCTGTTGCCTTCCAGAAATCTGCACTGACCCAGTCAAAAAATGGTTCTCCCCGTATCCTAAACCGTCACGATCCACCAAACCCGACCTGAAAGAAAAACATTTGACAGAAACAAAACATGAATCTCTCAGTTTTCGATGTCTGCCTGGGGAATATGAGATGAAGATTCGGTGTGAAAGGTGATATGTATAAAACATGAGGCGGCTGGGAGAGAGAGGTGAGCGCTGGGCAATGCCTCTGAGAACAGGCTAAATATATCGTGTATGTCAGATTTATGACCCTCTAACCTTTTAACCTGAGCTCTGGAGCACGCTACAGTATAGTGCATGTCAAATAATTTAAATATGTCAGTTTTTTGCACTTGTTAAATTATCATCGCATTCTTTTGAAGGAGTAAACAGTGGCTCAGCTGTTATGTTTTTGAGAAGAGAAACAAGAGTCTAGAAAGTCCAGTTCTACTGCGGAAGCACTGCGTGTACTGCATCAGTTGGCAGCTTAACACTTTACCTGTCTTTTGTTTTTGGAAGATATAAGAATTCAGAAAAGTAGAAGCAACTGTAGTGAAACAACAGCAGACGTCTCTCTTTTTGCCTCCTGAGCACCTGTAAAACATGAACACAACATTAGGCTCATTGTTGGAATCCCACATAACGCCAAAGTCTTTATAACTCAAAAGGATATGAGATCAGACTGACATCTTCACAGGGAAACGCATTACTATTTCAGCTGGCATTGCTGCTTCCGTGCTGCTCTGCAACCATTACCAGTCAGCCCTTACCGCTTCTTCTTAATAGTTAATGATTTCTTCAAGTGTGAGCTGGTGTGGTTCACACGTTTCCCTCCAAAGGCTTCACATTGTAAGATGATATCCACGTTTAATCCAGAAATTAGCTCTTTGGCTGGCGGTGAGCGCCGATTTTGTGAGAGTGCGCAAACCTAAAACCACAGATTAGAGCTTAAGAAATGACTCGGATCTTGTAAAACTGAAGAATCTGCCACAGAAATGTGGAAGATGTGAAACCTGGCCACCGACCAATGTGTAAGCTGATGTATTAAAATAACTAGATGAGTAAAACGCCAGGAACTCAAGTGCAATGTGTATGATACACACAGGACACCAATATTCAGGTGGGGGCCTGATGAACTAGAACAGCGTTTCCCACATTATATTCTCTTCCAAAAAGCAAAAATAAAGTCTAGGTAGGAATAATTCTGGTTTTTCAAAGGAATGTTTTCTTGAAAGTCTTTTCAAGAAAACCTTCAGTTGGCAACTTCATTAGGTAGAAATGCAAGTTAGTCAGTCCTGCAGGACGACACCATCCCATAATGCTTTGCATGAATTATGTTTCAGACGTCCAGATGTTTCCTGCGTTTAAAAAAGCAGTCTCTTTCAGAGCAAAAATGCATTAAACTTTTTTGGAATAAATAACCTTTACATTTTAAAATAAATAATATAATCATAGCAGCATCTTTATAGTACTTGGAGAAATGGATTCTGATTACATTTACTAGTATGTTTATGCTTTGACAACCACATTCCTATGGGAAAAAGGGTAAAAATGTAATTTAATGCAATATTGATTTCAAGTTTCTTATTCTTTTCATCACGAAGAGAGCATTTATCATTACAGAGTTGGCTGCATTCAAGGATTTCTTTTCTTGTACTTGCTACGAAGAATGAAGTCATATTTCTGGTTACCCAAACAGAAATAGCTGACGTAAACAAACTGCTTTACGTCAGCTGCCACTGTCGCACTGGGCACTACAAACAAACAACGCTGCAGAAATCCCGCCAGAAATAAGTTGGATAATATCGTTGCTATTTAAACTTTACTAGTGCAACCATGGTGGCAATTTAAAGAAAACAAACCAATCTTTGCACAAACCACCAGCTCTGTGAGAGTGAAGTTGTTTTACGACAGCAGAAGTCCACTTTCTTTCTTAGCCCTTCCTGCTAGCTTTAGCCTTCTGGACCAAAACAAACAAAGACACCAAGATAATTATTAATGGCAAGTAAGATTTTAACAGAACCTAAGTAGCCAATTATGTACTGTAGCTAGGAGGATTTGGCAACCAGTTCTAATGTGACTGTATTCAGCAACTGGTTGCAGAAGACATCCATAGAGAACAGAAAATAAAAATATTAAACAGCTAGCTGCAAAACTTAATTTTAAAAGCTCTTCTCTTAGATGCTTTAGAAGGTTTATGGAATATTTTGTAATAAAATAATTCCTCTGTCTTTGTATGTACCTTTCCGTGCTCATAAAAATGAATCCTCTTAAAGAATCTACCCCTCCGCTCCTCCTGCCACTTGTCACAAAATGAGAATGTCCACAGCTGTCCAAAAAAAAACCTGAATGCACTGACAGTGTGCACACATGCACTTTTGTGAGGAGATACCATTCGTGGGGAGAGAAACCGCAGCTGGAAACCAGCTGTATCTCTCTTAGCAGTGCAGCTGCTACACAAATTGCATCCTGCTACTGCTCTGGTTGTAACCAACGGCATTTCATCAAACAGCTGAGACAGAGAATCCCTAAGTTCAATTAAAATAAAAATGGCACCATGCTTAGGTTCTGTGCACGATGCTACCGCCTCCTGAAGAAAGATGGCAGTCGCTCCTTCATCCACTGAACAGCTTCAGTGAATATCCACTGGTGAAAACTGACTTCGCTAAAATGTGAAGTGACAAGTTAATTTGGTTCTGATTCGCAACCACTTGCTTATATGTTCCAAAAAAAAAGAAAAAAGAGTAATTTCTGTCATAATAGCAGTTAGCCAGATTGTAGTTTTAACGGTGGTTTTAGAGATGGCTACATGTATGTATAAGCTCCTCTACACTCCCCGACCTGACCCGACCCGAGTGAACTTGGCCACCCCACCTTCTTCAAATCAGACAAAATTGGTGTCTAACGTTTGTGCTACGTTTGTACTGGTTTGTGCAGCAAAAATTTTCATTTGTGCTGCTTTGGCTTTGAAGATATTAATAAAAGGTTAAAGGTCAAAAGGTCAACCAGCCTCCCCACCCCCAACTTTTATGAAATCAGACAACATAGGTGTCAAACTTCTGCACAAACTTCTGCACAAACCAGCACAAACGTCGTCAATTTAATTGACACCCATTTTGTCTGATTTGAAGAAGGTGGTGGGGTGTGTGGGGGGGTGAATGACCTTTGATGACCTCTAGAAACATTTCTTTATATCTTTAAAATAATAGCGGCACAAACAAAAGTTTGCTGCACAAACCAGCACAAACGTTTGACACCAATTTTGTCTGATTTGAAGCTGGGGGGTCCAACTTCACAGATGATAAAAGAACAAGACTTCAGCGAAGCTCAGGTTAATTTGAGAGAATATTACAGGAACGGTAAATGCTGGTGATTCCTGTTGTTGCGCTGTTAAACAATCTTTTTAAAAAAAAATGTTTATTGATAAATAAATTTTCGTTAGTATCGTCATCACATTAAGTACAAGATCTGTGCAGCGAATGAAGACAGGTTGCTAGGAGACTGTGACACAAAGAGTCCAAAGAAACATACTACAGACGACCTTTAACGAAGAAAAACAAAAAGCAAAAGAAAATTACGTTTCCCTTTGTCTATGCCTTGAACCCAGAATGTTAAAAAAGCCACATCTATAGAAATCATTCATTGATTGGGTCCTCAAGTGCTGCTGATGAGTTGGGATTGGTGTAGGAACTGACAGGCCTTCAAACACATGGAGCTGAAAAGTAGATATTAGATGTTGACCACGTGTACTGTAGACAGTTTGTACTGCACTTCACAATTATAACCTTTATGGAAGAGTGGGAAAAAAAAGAGCTGCTGTTAATCGAAAACCTTAAGAATTACAGTTTCTAATTTTACCACACGCCATGAAGTAGACGCTGCCAGAATTGATAGGAAGATGAATGGGCTAAATACAGGATACTTCAGGCACAGAGGTTGCAAATCAATACAAAACTATGCAAAAAAACCAAAGCCAGCACTACAATGGAATAGGTTACATCAAAAAAATAGGTTCACGGTTTCCCTTAGTGTATCATAAGCCTGACAGGCTTTATTTATTGCCCCACCAGGCTAAGGGTTGTCTGCTTCAGTACTCCTGAATCAGGTGATTAGCAGAACTCTGGAGAACTGGACTGGATACTGAGGAGGTCATCTGGTGTGATGGACCAGAGACACACCTGAACGTTGCAGGCCTGGAATCAAAGGTCAGATGTTTGGCTCCTTCTCACCATTTGTTGATGTTGGTATTCTTCAGTTTTGGGTTATTTCATCCCCTCGTTAGTTTCCTTGATCTTTATCGAAGCACTCAATATGCAATAAAGCCTTGAATTTCTCCCAGGCATGAGAGACGCAAAAGCAACATCTCTGAAAACGATTCTTGCATTGACTGACCAGTAAGTGTCCTGGTCACATCTTGAAGAGAAGTGTCCATTTGACATCTGTTTTAGAGACTCTTTAGTTTTACAGGGTACATCAAAGAGACAGTTGTCCCTTCATCATAAACTTTGCAGGTGGTAACAGAGTGCCACATGATTGGTGGAGGAGAGATCTTCCTCTTTTCCCATGAATTGATCATAAGCATTCAAAATCAGGCATGGATTATCCCTCTCTAAGCCACTACTATGAAAATCAGTGGATTCCATTATTCTCACACATACATTGTCTACTTTGTCTGGCCATCACTAAGTCTGACGGATCAAGAACCACTCTCAAAATGAATCTTAATTTGATGTCATTTGTGCTCATTTCTTATGTGCACAAACTCAGACAGAAACAGAAATTCCATGGACAAATTAAAGTACACTCCTCCTCGGGCTGCCACCTTATCGTGGTGGAGGGGTTTGAGTGCCCCAATGATCCTAAGAGCTATGCTGTTGGGGGCTTCATGCCCCTGGTAGGGTCACCCAAGGCAGACAGGTCTTAGGGGAGGGACCAGACAAAGCGCAGCCCGAAGACCCCTATGATGCACAGAACCTTTGGACGTAGTGTTCCCTCGCCCGGGCCTGGGTCACCGAGGGCCCCACTCTGGAGCCAGGCCTGGAGGTGGGAGCACGTTGGCGAGCGCCTGGTGGCGGGCTTTTACCCAGGGAGCCCGGCCGGGCTCAGCCCGAAGAGGAAACATGGGTCCCTCTTCCAATGGGCTCACCACCTATGGGAAGGGCCACAGGGGTCGGGTGCATTGTGTGATGGGTGGTGGCCGAGGGAGGGGGTCCTGGCGGTCCGATCCTCAGTTACAGAAACTGGCTCTTGGGACGTGGAATGTCACCTCTCTGGTGGGGAAGGAGCCGGAGCTGGTGTGTGAGGCTGAGAGGTTCCGGCTAGAAATAGTCGGTCTCACCTCGACGCATGGCTCTGGTTCTGGAACCAGTCTCCTTGAGAGGGGCTGGATGTACTTCCACTCTGGAGTTGCCCACGGTGAGAGGCGTCGAGCAGGGGTGGGCATACTTGTTGCTCCCCATCTCGGCGCCTGTACGTTGGGGTTCACCCCAGTGAACGAGAGGGTAGCCTCCCTCCGCCTACGGGTGGGGGGACGGGTTCTGACTGTTGTTTGTGCTTACGGGCCAAATGACAGCTCAGCCTACCCACCCTTTTTGAAGTCCTTAGAGGGGGTACTGGAGAGTATCCCTACTGGGGACTCCCTTGTTCTGCTGGGAGACTTCAACGCTCATGTGGGCAATGACAGTGAGACCTGGAGGGGCGTGGTTGGGAGCAATGCTCCCTCCGATCTGAACTCGAGTGGTGTTCTGTTGCTGGACTTCTGTGCTCGTCACGGATTGTCCATAACGAACACCATGTTCAGGCATAAGGGTGTCCATATGTGCACTTGGCACCAGGACACCCTAGGCCGCAGTTCGATGATCGATTTTGTCATCGTTTCGTCGGATCTGCGGCCGTATGTCTTGGACACTCGAGTGAAGAGAGGTGCGGAGTTATCCACTGACCACTACCTGGTGGTGAGTTGGCTCCGGTGGTGGGGGAGGATGCCGGTCAGACCTGGCAGGCCCAAACGTGTTGTGAGGGTCTGCTGGGAACGTGTGGCGGAGTCCCCCGTGAGACGGAGCTTTAACTCCCATCTCCGACAGAGCTTCGAACACATCCCGGGGGAGGCGGGGGACATTGAGTCTGGGTGGACCATGTTCCGTGCCTCCATTGTCGAGGCGGCTAATCGGAGCTGTGGTCGCAAGGTTGTCGGTGCCTGTCGTGGTGGCAACCCTCGAACCCGTTGGTGGACACCTTCGGTGAGGGATGCCGTCAGGCTGAAGAAGGAGTACTATCGGGCCTTTTTGGCCTGTGGGACTCCGGAAGCAGCTGATGGGTACCGGCGGGCGAAGCGGCTTGCAGCTCTGGCGGTTGCTGAGGCAAAAACTCGGGCGTGGGAGGAGTTCGGAGAGACCATGGAGAAAGACTTCCGTATGGCTTCGAGGCGATTCTGGTCCACCATCCGGCGTCTCAGGAGGGGGAAGCAGTGTAGCACCAACACTGTTTACAGTGGGGGTGGTGTGCTGCTGACCTCGACTCGGGACCCCCACTGT
Organism: Poeciliopsis turneri; assembly: GCA_922788865.1. Taxonomy (NCBI): domain Eukaryota; kingdom Metazoa; phylum Chordata; class Actinopteri; order Cyprinodontiformes; family Poeciliidae; genus Poeciliopsis; species Poeciliopsis turneri. The sequence continues at coordinate 644,321 of CAKLNU010000698.1, forward strand.
GGGTCGGTGGGCGGAGTACTTCGAAGACCTCCTCAATCCCACCAACATGCCTTCCATTGAGGAAGCTGAGCCGAGGACTTTGGGTTGGGCTCTCCAATCTCTGGGGACGAGGTCGCCGAGGTAGTTAAAAAGCTCCTCGGTGGCAGGGCCCCGGGGGTGGATGAGATTCGCCCGGAGTATCTCAAGGCTCTGGATGTTGTAGGGTTGTGTTGGTTAACGCGACTCTGCAGTATCGCATGGACATCGGGGGCAGTCCCCCTGGATTGGCAGACTGGGGTGGTGGTCCCCCTGTTTAAAAAGGGGGATCGGAGAGTGTGTTCCAATTATAGAGGGATCACACTCTTAAGCCTCCCTGGCAAGGTCTATTCGGGGGTACTGGAGAGGAGGGTCCGTCGGATAGTCGAACCTCGGATTTTGGAAGAGCAGTGTGGTTTTTCGTCCTGGTCGTGGAACACTGGACCAGCTCTACACCCTCAGCAGGGTCCTGGAGGGTGCATGGGAGTTCGCCCAACCAATCTACATGTGCTTTGTGGACTTGGAGGCGTTCGACCGTGTCCCTCGGGGTGCCCTGTGGGGGGGTTCTCCGGGAGTATGGGGGTACCGGGCCCTTTGATACGGGCTGTCAGGTCCCTGTATGACCGGTGTCAGAGTCTGGTCCGCATTGCCGGCAATAAGTCGGGCTCGTTCCCAGTGAGGGTTGGACTCCGCCAGGGCTGCCCTTTGTCACCGATTCTGTTCATTACTTTTATGGACAGAATTTCTAGGCGCAGCCAGGGTGTTGAGGGATCCGTTTTGGTGGCCTTAGGATTGCATCTCTGCTTTTTGCGGACGATGTGGTCCTATTGGCTTCATCGGGACGTGATCTGCAGCTCTCGCTGGAGCGGTTCGCAGCCGAGTGTGAAGCGGCCGGGATGAGGATCAGTGCCTCCAAGTCTGAGACCATGGTCTTGAGTCGGAAAAGGGTAGAGTGCCTTCTCCGGGTCGAGGGAGATGTCCTGCCTCAAGTGGAGGAGTTCAAGTATCTCGGGATCTTGTTCACGAATGAGGGAAGAAGGGAGCGTGAGATCGACAGGCGGATTGGTGCAGCGTCCGCCGTGAAGCGGGCGCTGTACCGGTCCGTCGTGGTGAAGAGAGAGCTGAGTCAAAAAGCGAAGCTCTCGATTTACCGGTCGATCTACGTTCCTACCCTCATCTATGGTCATGAGCTTTGGGTAATGACCGAAAAAGACGAGATCGCGGATACAAGCGGCCGAAATGGGTTTTCTCCGTAGGGTGGCTGGGCTCTCCCTTAGAGATAGGGTGAGAAGCTCGGTCATCCGGGAGGGACTCGGAGTAGAGCCGCTGCTCCTCCACATCGAGAGGAGCCAGTTGAGGTGGCTCGGGCATCTGGTCAGGATGCCTCCTGGACGCCTCCCTGGTGAGGTGTTTCGGGCACGTCCCCACCGGGAGGAGGCCCCGGGGAAGACCCAGGACACGCTGGAGGGACTACGTCTCTCGGCTGGCTTGGGAACGCCTCGGGATTCCCCCGGAGGAGCTGGAGGAAGTGGCTGGGGAAAGGGAAGTCTGGGCCTCCCTTCTTAAGCTGCTACCCCCGCGACCCGACCCCGGATAAGCGGCAGAAGATGGATGGATGGATGGATGGAAATTAAAGTACATGTTTTTTTCTTAATTTATTCTAATACTATTTGTTCTTTTAACCGACTTTCCACACTCAAGGTTGCGCCTTGCAGTGGAGGATTGTAAGAAAACACATCTGATATTTTTTTTTTTAAGCAACGTTGTTCTTATGTACAAGGTGAGGAGCTGAGCTAAACAGACAGAAGAAAAGTTTGTCTTTTCATGTGACTCAAGAACAGAGTTACTCTGACAAGGACAAAAAAAACAAAACAGTGTTTTTGTATGAATGAAGAGTTCTAAGAAACTCTTTCTTCACAACAAGAAAGCAAGATGCTTTCTTGGCTCACAAACACCCTTGACCTTTGGCGAAGCAGCTTTTTGTTCCTTCATGATTAAGACAAATTCTCAAACTGGTTCCAGGGGAGCTGCTTTTGTAATTCATTTCACGTCAGCAAAGAGCATCAAAGAAAAGGAGAAATGATCAGTTTCCTGGCACATGTAATAATTGGATTCTTCAGCAAATCAAATGCTGAAGTCCCTTTTCAAACAGGTACACTAGAGGTTTTCTGGAGTTTTTGAAGAATTGTGCCGCAGAAAAACAAATAAGAAAACAGAAGAAACTACAGTGGCTTAGGTTCCTGGCAGAAGGGGCCACTATAGGGACTGTGTCCACCAAACACAGCGAATAAAAACCCTTTAACGCACAGTATGGATCAACTGGACAACCAGGTGAAAAACGTTCAAATGGAGGTGACGGAAATTGAGAAACTGACGGAAATGAAGAGATTGCTTAGTAAGAAGCAAAGTAAGAGGTCTTTCTCAGAAGGTTTTGCAGCAGGCGTCAGAACAGCATCTGGTTCGTGCAGCGGAGAATCTGGCCAGGCAGCAGATGATTGGGTCTAACTCAACACAGCTGTCGGGACGCCGGCCTGAACACACAAAAGGCCGGGCTGTTTCTTCTTCAGATGGTTTCTGAGAGATGGCATGGTCAAGAGATGAGAATTGCTGCCCCATCGGTTGTCCCATGTCCTGGAGGCGGAGTTTGCATCTGGAAACCCGGCATGATGTGAAGAACCAGGCAGAGCGATGGGTCCTGCTGGCTTTCGCTGCCAGACGAGTGAGAGTGAAGAGCAAGCTCTGCCCTGTTGGATGCCACCTTCTTCAAATCAGACAAAATGGGTGTCAATCAACTCGACTCCGTTTGTGCTGGGTATTGCAGCAAAATTTTTCGTTTGTGCAAGTTTAAAGGTCCAAAGGTCAACCAGCCCCTTATTTGAAGAAGATTGGGTGGGGGGTGGGGGTTGTTGACCTTTGACGATCTTTGATGACCTCTAGAAACATTTCTTTACATCTTTAAAATGATAGCGGCACATACGAAAACCTTTGCAGCACAAACCAGCGCAAACATTTGACACCAATTTTGCTTGATTTTATGAAAGTGGGGAGGCTGGTTGACCTTTTGATCTTTAATATTTCATCAATAATTTCAAACCATTAGAAACAGCTGTGATGCAAAGTCAATTTTTATTGAAGTTGTTTTTGATAGATACAGAGCTTTTATAACATCTGAAGGCAACATAGTTACTTGACTATAAAATGACACCATGTGCCTAAAAAATACCTAAAACCCCTAAAGATTGATTCATTCACTTATTTAAAATGTCAATATTTCTTTAACGTATCAGATGAAAAGTTATTTTTGAGGGCATCCTTCCATCACATTTTGCTGCATTCATCCTTCACTGACTCCAGTCTGCATTTTTTCCGCCCTGCCAGCAAAACGATCCATTCAGCAGCCGAAAGTGTAAAACTGTTATATCAAATTTGGGAGAAAAGCTGTTCGGCGGGGCGGGGAGCATTGTGTTGATGCCTCTGCACTTAATCCACTCTGTCAAGTGAATTGACTCAGTCATGATAGCGCACACAACCTGTGACATTCAGCTGTTTACACACAAATGTCGCCGTGGTAATCCACCAAATCCCTCTCCAATCCCCTTAACCACAGATGGTCGCGTCTGAACAAAGCGCCGTTAGTTTCAATCACTCAGTCAGGAGCGTCTGATAAACCGGAGACCTCAGCCTGAAACAGGATACAGGACAAGCGCTGAGATCAGGTTAATGGAGCGGCTGAATTTAATTTTGAATGGGATGAATTGAAACGTACAGTAACACTGCATGGACAGCATGTGGAAATGGATCATTTAATTGACACGCAATGCACTAATATGTTTTCTCCAAGGTGAGCCACACTGTTAAATATAATGATGTTTTTGTTCCTGTAGCCTGAGAACATGGAAATAAAGATAAATACCAGTCCAGGGTTTGGATTCTATGGACTTTAAGCTAAAGTTGTGTGTTTCTTTATTGCTCCTCCTGTTCCAGAAGTAACCTTTCCACTGTAAAACATTCATGTTTGAGGATCAACAACATTATAAATTCAGCTTTGTGCCTTGCTGATTATTTCCGGTGAATTTATTTCGTAACAGCTGGACTCTGCTGCAGCATCTCACCAGGAGCGACATGGACTCAAACTGTGTGCTGCTGTTGCATGAATCCAGATTGACAGTTTAAAAGAAAAAAAAAAAGCATCAGCTGCGTACTCTGCACAAGATTAACATGAGAATCACGGTATCATAACAAACTGCAGGAACCGGGTTGTTCTATCTGTGTGGAGCTGCAGGTTTGTCCTGGAGGAGAAGGAGGAGGGCAAGCAGGATGCTGCCGCTCACCTGCAGATCTTTAGTCCTGGAGGATAAGAAGAACTGAGTCTTATCCTACGCTACATGCTTCAAAATCAAGGCTACATCACTTGACACATTGGTCGGTGGCCACCAGCCTGATAAGTCAGAGATTTAGATGCTAAATCTGTGAGCTGCTGAATAATTATCTGCACAAATCAATGGTTGCTTTTACAGATTTAGTTTACAATGGAAAACAAAAATGCAAACATGCGTAGGTTTAGAAATGACATTGACATTTACCGCGGTTCACATTGTGTTGGCGCTGGTCGCAGAGGTTTTTTGGAAGTGAGGGCGAGCGAGGAACCACAGCTCCTCGAGAATCTGAGAGCTGTTCCAAGCGATACGTTTCAAAAGATGTCAACAGATTCCCGTTTTGCAGGAAGATTTGGACCAGCTCAAGCTTTCATGCGAAGAACTCAACTGCAAGTATGAAAGAGAGTGGAAACAGATCAGCAGGAGGTCAGGAGTGAGAAAGACGCTTACTTAGAACGAGCCAATGAGAATCTGCAGCTCATTGAGAACCTGAGAGCCGAGAGGGAAAAGCTTTTCCAAAACATGTCAAAAAGAGAGAAGCAGGTGTAAAACGAGCAAGACCAGATTCAGGTTTCTTATCAAGAGCTAAAAAAAAAAAAGAAGTTTGAAACCGACGTTATTGAATTACAGCATCAGGCCAGAGAGAGCAACGAAAAACCTCCAGCAAACCCACGACTTGGGAGCTGAGAAGGAGCATCTCTGTGAAGGAATGTCAGAAGAGATCCAGATGCTGCAAGAGGAATTCAATGGGATGGCGAAACATGTAAAATGTAGTCACTGCAGCGAACGGTGAAAAAACTTAAGCTGCAGGAGCGATGATGACGCAAGAGCCAGGAATAACGCCTTCCAAGAAAATGCAACCAAAGAGGGAAAGAGGTGCACAAGCTGCAGAATATCAAGGGTTTGTACCATGAGTTGAACTGCAGGTATTAACAGATGTTGCTGCAGCTCGGCAACTCTGAGAGCAGAGAACGAAGATCTCCAGCAAAAACATCACAAGAGCGCACAGTGTTGGTAGAGAAGGAGAAGGATTCAGAGGGCCAACTTGACCAGGTTCCAGTTTTACATCAAGAAGGTTTCTGCTGATGATGAAACCCTGTGGAGTTATTCCACAGACTCAGAATCCACTGGAGAGACGACACTCACTGGAGAAACCATCCAAGAGAATTCAGACTAAACTCAGACACTAAACCCACGAAGGACGGAGATTCATTTCTTTTCTTTTTATCAATGAAATAATGATTTCTACATACATTATCAAATATGGATTATTGTAAAACCAGATCACTTCATAGTGAAATTGTGTTTTTGATATTATAATGACGTAGAAATTATTACCAAAAGAAAAACAATCAGCTCCACTGAGGGGGGCCCCTTAGTGGTCTTGGGGCCCTGAGCAGCTGCTTAGCTTGCTGATTCCTTAGTCCGGTCCTGCTGCTCTGTGAGGTTCATGGAAACGTTCCCAGCAGGCCGGTGCGTTAGCGGTTCAGCCTGTGGAGGATGTTTCCCTTCTGCCACGTGGAGATCAGAAAAACTCATCCCATAACGTTTGACCAAACAAAACCGTTTCTGTTCCTAAAAACTCCACAGACATGAAATGGAAGAGCTACTAAAGCTGTAAATGACGTCTCTGTATGCAGCAGAGACGTGCAGCACAGTGAATTTAGCACATCGTGCAGGGCCGGTCCAAGGCTATATGAGGTCCAGAGCAGAATCTGATTTAGGGGCCCCTCTTGCTGCTGTGAACAATCAGCATCTTTAAAAGCGTTTTAACATGGATTTAGTGAAATCTGGGTTTAGGGTGGGCTAATTGGCCAAGCTAAAAAGCAATCAGTGAAAATTGTAGTTTCTTGTCTTTGTGAACCGGCAGAGCTCAAACTCAGAGATTAAATCCACAGCGTCAGATTGCAGCCATGGTGACAAAACAACCTCACTGCTAATCTTGTCCTTTGAACTTCTACAAAGTGAACTTACCAGCTCCTTAAAATCCGACATTTAAATGTTGGAGAGTTTAAAATCGTTTATGTACGCTGAAACCATTAAATCAAATTTAGCGGCATTGATAAATTTAGCAGAACAAACCCAAATTTAATCCCAAATTCCGATTAAACCGAAGTGCCTTTTAATAGTCATTTTAATTGAATCTTTTTCATTTGTTTTTAAGACTCTGCGTGGGGAAAACATCGCATTGTTTTCCTTGTGAACCAGTTTTATGACCGGGACGAAGTGGAAAGTGTTTTGCCGTTGATCGGCTGCCTAATGTGGTCACCAGAGCATCTGTTCTTATGGTTGGATAACAACTAGCCTTAAACAGTGGCTTGTAAACTTTACGACTGAGCACAGAAGAAAAGAAAGTTCAGGCACGATGCCAAAGAGGTGGAGCTGGAGGAGTTTGGAGTGGAGGAGTAAAACAGCGGAGGAGGAAGGGAACGGCGATGAGTTCAACGTGAATAAGCTGCGTATGATTTTCAGCCTCGTTGTTCTTCATCTGAAGGATTGGGCTGAAAAGTTTGGCCCGAGTTATTACAATCAAATTCCCATTCCTGGTATTTCATACAGAACAAACATGATGAGAAATCACCTCCCAGTGTATTCAAGGTCACATGGTTTATAGTCCACTGGTTTCCAGTTTTCCTGTTTGACTTGACGAGAGTCAAGTTATCTGCAGGTTGGGTGAGAGTGGTTTAACGTCTGTCAGGAAAGTGCGGCTCGCGGTGACTCCAAGCTGAAGAATGCGCGGCAGGAGCAGATCGGGTTCTGGTGTGCGGCGAGGAGAGAGGGTCAGTGGTCAAGAAGGTCAGCATGGTGGTTTGAGGAGAATTTGGTTTGAGGGGCTGAATGTTGAGGAGGTGAAGGTAATTTTATTTATATAGCACATTTTCAGCAACAAGGCAACAAGGCAATACAAAGTGCTTTAAAGGATTTAAAAGGAAATACAAACAAAATAACAAACCAAAAGAAAGAGCAAAAGAAGAAAAAGCTAATAATGTTGATCCAAAGTAAATAAACTAGAGACTCCTATTCAGGGTTGGTAGATAATTATAGGTAAGTCTCCTCTGGTCTAATTCATTTTCTGGTTTGGAAGCAAAGCAAGCTAAAAAGTAGTTGCTAAGGTAGTTTTCCTGAAGAGGTTGGTTTCTGAAGCAGGTGTCACACTGACATATGGAAACACACACAACACAATACTGACAAATACTGACATTACGATGCTGGAGATGACATCGCCGCCGCAGCGGAGATGATGTCATATGGAGGTGACAGAGATTTCTTGTTCATTTGAGGCAAAATATAGGAGTTGAGTTGGTTGTCAATAGATCATTCAAAGGGTTAAAGACTGTTGGAGCTGCAGACGTCTTGAGTAGTTATTGTTTGTCTTTGTGGGTTTATGCAGTAAAAGTCGGCTGCAGGAGCTCAGAGTAGAGTAGGTGCTTCTCTGTTAAGGTGGTTTGGCCATCGGGTCAGGATGAAGGTCCCTCCCTTTGGAGACCCAATGGTAGACGATGCATTTTTTTATCCCCCTTACGCTTCAAAACTAGTTGCTGCTTTGTGCTGATCTACCACAGAAAGACCGGGTGAGATGTGACGATAAACATTTCTGTTATCTTGTTAACCAAAGCATCAGTTTTGTCCGCTGAAAGTCATCATCGTCAACAGAGTCAGATCAGCGGGGGATGGATTCTCTTCAGTCACTGTTTGCACCAGTTTGAGGTAACCTCTGTTTGCGATCGTGACGATCTCGTCATCTCATCACCTATTAAAAGTTTACCCAAGCCCGTCCAAACAGAACTGCAAAAACCAACTCTCAAGGAAACAAAGTTATTCATTGTGTGCCTGCTCTTCGAGTATTCAGATAACCTCGGCTGGCTTAATCAGTTGGCCTGCTTTAGTGTGAGAATAAGAGTTCACGTCGAAACACAAGGTATTGCATTAAATCCACAGACGGCTCTCTGCTGCTTACTCTCAGGTCAAGAGGTGACAGCTCAAAGAAGGCTTTAAATCATGAGAACTACTTTGCCTTCCAGTGGAGCTGCGGAGACGTACCTACATTAAGTCAGTAAAGTCTCCGGATTTAGCCAGGATCTGAATGCTTCCTCATGTGTTGCATATCAATGGGTCGGCCCCGACAGCGAGCGGCGTACGGGGGAGAGAGAGAGGCGAGCGGCGAGCGGGTCTAGTGCAGGTTCTCACCTCCGATACGAGTCGGTTTACATTGAAAGAGAGAGACGGGGGCCACACACACAATCAATAAGTTCAGAACGCATTCAAACTGAGATGTCAAAGAGTCGAGTTTGTTTTCCTGTGGAGACGATAGAGAATAGAGGCAGATTTGTTTAAAAAGCTCATAGGAACAAGAATCCGTAACAAGATGGAAGCAATAACTCAACACATCACACAGTGAGGAAAAATGATAAGCAACAAATGATGAAGCCAGGTGAGCTCACTGTGTCCTGTTAGCTCCAGCAACACGAGGGAGAACATTTTAAATGCGGCAAATTAACAATAAAAAATGTTTTGAGGATTTTGAGACATTAAGTTTTCTAGGATTCTTCTTTGTAGGACTTTTAGGTGAAATGGAACGACAGCACAGTGGAGAACTGAATACTTGGGTTCAAATATTCACAAGCAGGTGAACATCTGCACTGTTGGCCGGCGTTTGCAGACCGTCTCACAGTTACACGCTTCTTTGTGTTGGAATGTCAAATAAAATCGCAACAAGACATGATCACGTTTGCAGGACACAAACAGTTTGTCATGAGTCGTTTGTCTTCCGCTCTGGTTTGCATAGATCCAGTAAAGAGAACGAATCACTGAATTGATACGATCATTTCTGGTTCAAATCCACAACAAAAAAGTTATTCAATGAGGAAACAGTGCATGTCAATGCCATCGTAAACCTCGGGGAGCAGAGAAACCTCACATTGACAAATGTTGATTTGAGCGATGAATGGAAGTGTTATTTTTACTGAATGCGGTACACTGTGTGTGTGTGTGTGTGTGTGTGTGTGTGTGTGTGTGTGGGAGTATGTGGATGTATGAATAAGACGACAACCAGGAGACTGATTTCTCTGAGTGTTGTATAACTGTAACTTAGTAACACGCGGCAGGGCGTCTCAAATGGTTCTCTGTTGGTGAAGAATAGATCGCCCTTTGGCGAAGCGCCGCCGCTTCCAGAAATCCTGCCACTTTAGGCAAATGTCCTTTGTTTTCAGTGTGAGGGGGCTGACGTGCTGCGGTTCCTCCAAATCTTAGGAAAAGCACGTTCATATTCTGGTCCCAAAACAAAAGAGCCACAGTCGTTAACACTAAATGTGAAAGATGTTCAGCTTGGAAGGGTCAGTCTCCGCGTGCATCAAACCTCGTCCCACCGTTCCGGCAGTGAGCTCTGAGAGGCGAAACCTGCAGAGGCGTCATGGCACACGCCGTTTTATTACACCCAAATCTTTGCGGCCGCATCTTGTGCATGTCAAGAAATCACAAGCAGAAGGCAAACCTGCTCCGTGTGTTGGCACTAATCCATCTGTGCTCTTTGTCGTTTGCTCAGAATGTTCTTCCTGGAGAGCGAGCGTTTGCATTTTGCTGTTGGAGAGGCTGCCAGCGAGGACGAGCGAACAGGACAGGAAGTGTGTGAACGCTAAGAGTCCCTCAACCAGAACAACTTTCCCCGACCATCTGCCCCCCCCAAAAAAAATATATCTATCTGCTTCCTGTTTTGGATTTTAAATGTTTTAAATCATTAAATAAGCTCTAATATCAACAACAGTTTGAAAAAGAAATATCTCAAAATGCAAATACATCATGCCTCACGATTAAGAAATGTAAAAACAAGAGAAACTAAAGTCCTCTGGACTCCATCGAAGGGCCAAAATCCTCAAGATGAAAATCTTCAAAGGCAGAAATTCAATTTTTGTTTTTCCATCTCCAGCAACGAAAACGAGCATTTTCTCCTGAAGCCTTGGCTGTTTAGCCCATATGGGCTTCTGAGTAAAAAACGGTTGCTGGATGTTTGAGGCATGACTCTATAAAATAAATGAAAAAAAGGGCTAATAAAAGAAAAATTTGGTGTCGTGCCTAACCTTTTCCATTTAAAGGGCCAGTATTGTGTTTTTCAGCTACATGTTTACATATCAAATATGACTTAAACAAAATTGGACTTGGTAATTTGACATTTTGATATTGACATCTGTCTCTTAAAGAAACTCTTGAGCTTTCTGACATTAACCCTTCAGCAAATCATCACAACAACATTCCTCTATCAAATGTTTAACTTTTTACCATTGCTGCACTGAGATGTGGCTCCCACAACGAGCTCAGCAGATGTGCAGTTCCACCAGTTAGTGTTTGCTAATTCCTGCTGGCTAGTCTGAAGGATCTGATCTCATGATGGACTTGTGACGCCCGCAGACGTTTCCAAGAGGAACCGGGCTTCGGTTCCGTCAGCCTCTGGTTCTGAACCCTGGGACGGCTCGGAGTCTTCAGTCCTCCGGGAGAGTTTCAGTCTTAACAGCGAGCAACTCTGCCTTGTGATTACATCACCGCCTTCAGCCAAGTCAAGGACGCGCCAAAAAAAAAAAAAAAAAAAAATCAATGCTCCCGATGCAAATGCACAGTGGGAACTCACTTAAAAGCTAATAACATTAAGCTCAGAGTGCCGCTCAGTCGGCCCACATTGTGATGTTATGTAAATCTGACCCGGATGACAGCTTCATTTAAATCGGAGCGCGCGAGATTATGCACGATAGCGGCCCCCGTTTTGCTGCCTCGCGCTCATCCCGGTGAATAATTCAGGCCCGTCAGTCTGCGCGTTAATTTCTCGAGCTTTGGCTCGAGAAATTGCCAAAGCGGGACCCGGAGACCGAGTCCTTATGCAGAGGAAGAAATTGGAGGGAACATGATGTTGGCTGGAGGGTCCATCACTCATCAATTTGTTTGTAAACAGCAGATTTATGTGCAGTAAAGCAAGTCATCCGCTGGAGGCTCATCTCTCTCTCTCTCTCTATTCTCTCTCTTTCTTTCTCTCTGTCTCTTCTCTCTCTCTCTCTTCTCTCTCTCTCTCTTCTCTCTCTCTTCTCTCTCTCTCTCTCTCTTTCCTTTCTCTCTCTCTCTCTTCTCTCTCTCTCTCTCTGGATGCTCAGATTATATCCTCCAGTATGTTCAGGAAAAAAAAACAAACAAAAAAAAAAACATCACCAGGAAATTTGACAGATTTCTAGCAGAGAAAGAGGTCAGCCTCCCCTGTTTGTGTCAGAGGAACATTTAGTTCATGCTTAAAAGCAGAAAAGTTTTTTTTTTTTTAAAGGGACAGTTCAGATTTTTGGCTGTAGATTGAGCTACACTGGAAATATCAAAACACAGTTTGTATCAAAGTGGACTTTAGGTATTTAAAACAACTCAGATTGTTTTTAAAGTACATAACTAGGACACATTTTTATTTTATTTTTTTTTTAATTTAAGACAAACATTTGCTTGTTTTTTATTTTTTTATTTATTTCTTCACTGAATCCTAGCAGAGAAGCTGCATTAGTGTGTATTGGCCCCGGGTTTCCCGCCATGCTGAGTGTCAGGTCCATGTTGTCGTGCAGTTGGATCTCTGTCAGATGAGCTGGTCCAGGATTTGGATCATGAACCTTTGACGTCACCTGTGGCTGGTTCTGTGTAATGTCAGATTTATATATTTATATTGGTTTTTCTGACATGATCTGTTTGCATTTCAGTCTGAATGGACCAATTTGTGTGGCTGATTAAGGTACCAGTTATTCATTTTGCCTTAAAAGCCTTTATTATTGTCGGCAGACATTTTATTGTTGTCTTTTGGGTATTACAGATTATTTTCTCACCAAGGTGCATTTCTTAGATGCTCTTGGATTTGCAGCACAAGCACTACAGAACCAGAATCACAGTTCATATTTATTTTATGAATTAGCTGATTGGGCACAGCTTTATAGGACTCGGTTGACTCAATGTGAAATTTGCTTTTCTTTTGCTATTTATCATTGTTTTGTGTTGCTACTAATTTGGTTTGCAGTTGTTTTGAAGTCTCAGATTGGTTCCAGTGTTGTTCTGGGTTCTTATGCTTTATTGGGTTTGAAATTAGAGTAATAAAGTCTATTTTTAATATTGTAAAAGAATGTTATTAAAATACATTTTGTCATAATCCTGGTTCTTCTCCTGTGTTAAAAGATCAAAACTCTCCTTTTTCTCTGAAAAGCAGAAAATGTGTTTAAGTTCAGATGTTTGGAAAGGAAAACATGTTTACTGTTACAGAAAACATATTACTGTCATTAATAATATCCCGAATTACAGTAGAAATGTCAAAACTGAGCTTATAGAAAACAGGACTGTAGTTTAGATATTTAAAACAAGATTAGAAAAAGTGCACAGCCAGGACATGTTTATCCATTTTCTATTTCATTTATTTACCATTAATGCGACTTAAGACAGAAACGTGTTTTTGGGAATTTTTTTTTTTTTTTCCAGTTCACATTTCCAGCACAGAGGTCAACCCAGACAGCGCTGTGATGTAACCGCTGTATTTAAAGTGAGCAGCAGGTCAGCAGGAGATAATCGAGGCTGGATTTTAATCTCATATTCGCCGGTCGGCCCCCAGTTGACCCCCAGTTGACCCCACCGTGGCTCCCGGTGTTCGGTCCCCTGTCCTTACGGTCCCGATCGCCGCCTCTGTCTGCGGGAGGAAATGAAACGCTGCGAGGGAAGATGACAAACGAAGGGGATTAAATCTAGCAGCTCCTCACGAGGCAACAGCAAGAAAATAAAAAAATAAATAAAATAAAATAATAAAATAAAAATGGGTCTTTAAATTATTTTAACAACTCCATTATGCTGATCTAATCAGTGTTCAGACTTTATTGCCGAGTGCATTTCCTGATTGTGTCGGCTACTTCTCTACTAGAAAAAAAAAGAGAGTCTGCATAATACACACACACACACGCACACACACACACACACACATATATAGTAATTACAGCATGGTAGCAGATGAAAGTTGTCGGATTTCTCTCAGATGAGTTCATTCAGATGTTCAAAACAAAGTCTGAGCGAGTGTTTGTGCCCACTGAGAGCTTCTTTAGTGACTCTTGAAAGACGTGAAGCGGTTTTATTTTGTACACTCGCTCAAAAAAGAAAAAAAAAAAAAAAAATCCTCTTTAGTCTGCAGGACGCCTGAACAGGAGGTCACAGGCAGAATCCAGGGGAACGCGACGAGCAGACGGTGAGAATCTGCTCATTAACCGGCGCGATCCGACAGGCTGGGGGTCAAAGGCCAAGTGTTAACAAGCGGCAGGGGAGGGCGGGGGGGCCTGCTGGACATGGATCAGAAAAAGAAAAAAAAACATAAAGAAAAAAAAACATACATTTTCTTTTCAGGATAATTAAGAACGCTAGAGGGAAAACTAAAAAGAAACAAGGAGACACAACGCTTTTGCAAAGCTTTTATTAAAGAAGAAAAAGAAATACAGGACTACATGACGGCCCCCTGTCTGCACATCCAGACCAGACGCTTCGGTCTGACAACAGGCTGCAAGAATTTACTCTGATCATCACAAAATTTTTTTTTAAAATAATCAGCTGCTTGTGGCACAAAGTGTCCAAAATTAGAAAAAAAAAAAAAAACACATTGTATTTACTTTGGTTAGAAAACAAATAAACAAGGCCAAATCTTTGAGGCACGGCTGGATCAGATGTGATCTGATGAAAGGCACTTTTACAGGCGACAACAGAAGAATAAGAATAGACCTCCATCCTTCACATCGTCTCTTTCAGGGGCCTCGTGTCACACTGGAAACTATATCATGCTTACAGGAAGTGAGAACACATAAAACATGGGGACACTTTGCAGATAACCTGCTCATGAAGCCGACGGCGACATGCAGCCATGATTTAGTTCACTCTGAAAAGCAGAAACTCGTCTTCATTTTAAAGGGACAGTTCAGATTTCTGAAGTTTTGGTGGAAAATAAAGGGAGATTTTAGTTGATTTTAGTGTCTCAAAGTTCTGCAACATGGAGCCTCATAAACCAAATGTTGCAGTGTGTTTGGTTTCTCTGTGCGATAAAGAACTTGGTTGTCAAAAAAAAAAGAAAAAAAAAAAAGAGGGCCCTAATATTGACGGGGAACTCTCTGAGGACTCGGGGTTCAGGTTGCCTAACCTTTCGAAGGCCTTCGCTTCCTTCCCGCTTGAGGCGCTTCGTTCTGTCCACCGACCTGATGACCTTCTCACCCCGACATCGAAAAGCCTCACATGCCAATTTCTGAGTTTATGCTGGTTTTTAAAAAAATTTGATAAGGAAAAGCCAAATCAAGGCAGAACTCGAGAGTTAAGCCAAAGTCTCATTAGCGCAGTTATTTCCAAAGTGTTCCCATGGTAACGATATCGCCGCGACCTACTCACATCTACAGTAACGCCATATGCACTGCAGAGAGATGACTTTTGTTGTCATTAGAACATATAATAGGTAAAAGAAATAATAAGGAGAGAGAATACTATAGTTAAAGTGTTTTTCCAGAATGAAATGAGAAAATGTTTTTCGCTGGTCTTCAGTTTCCCCGGTGTTTGCTGCTGGAAGGCAGCCTGTGAAGTTTTCCAGTCATCGGGACGCTCTAGTGTTACTCATCAGGGTCGCTTCTCTAATCGTTGATTTACCCGACCATCCACAGTTTGTGGGCGGAGCTTCACCCCCCCCCTCTAGGAAACGACACTCAGCCAACAAAATAAAACTGTTTCAAACTTCAAACTTCACACGGCACCTTGAACCCCCCGTCATAAAAACTCACAAGTCCGACTGGAGCAATTAGACTGAAGAGAGAAAAAAAAAGAAACCAATTGTTCATCTGGCACATTAAAGATGGTGATTAAAAAAAAAAAACAAACAAACAAAAAACTTCTCAGGAAATCTTTCTTGGTCCCTTGTTCTCCCAACAGCTTTAATCTAACACTACATATAAAAGCTGAGCTTAAATGCCGACGTACAGCACAGCGTACCGACGTCAGCGTGGGTCTCAGGTTTTGCTATAAGGCCACTTAAATTCCAATATGTACACGTAAAATATTTCCTCATTCGTCATTTCATTTTTTCTAAAGTGTCGATGCACTTAATGTTGAAAATTGCATAGGA
This sequence comes from Poeciliopsis turneri, assembly GCA_922788865.1. Lineage (NCBI taxonomy): Eukaryota > Metazoa > Chordata > Actinopteri > Cyprinodontiformes > Poeciliidae > Poeciliopsis > Poeciliopsis turneri. Next base: position 659,840 of record CAKLNU010000698.1, read on the forward strand.
GTGTATTCATTTTTATCTCTTAAAACTCTCTTAAAATAAAGGGGGCGATACTACACTCATATATATATATATAAAAAATTTGCATCCATCTGAAGAGAAGTGGGATGATTTCACCGTTTAGGCCACTTGAAGGCAACCTACTGAATACAGCAGAGAGTCGGAGAATAACGGGCCGTAAAGGCACCAAACGTTTTGTTCTCAACAGGAACTGATTGTTTGTACTGAGAGCAAACAGCGTTTAGCAAACTTGCATATTAAACCAAGGAAACGGGAAACGCTGAGGGTTCAACGCCGGGTCTTTGGTGTGGGTTCACGCAGCTTGAATTCGACTCGTCGCCGTGCCGTTTTTACCCCCTAATGTTTGCCGTTTGTGCACTACATTTTAGAAACACTTTGGGCGGGAAGAGAGAGAGAGGAAATAAAAAAACAAAAAAAGGGCCAGCATTCAGCCACACACACCAACATGTCCAGCCATGACCTCACCTGCGGGGCGGAGCCGTGTGAGGCAGACTGGACCTTTAGAGGGAAATCTGACGGAAAAGCATTTGGGTTGATGAATAATAAAAACTCACGCAGCCTGACTTCAATGAAGCCCATATAGATGGTGACTTATGAAAACGATGCATTATTTTCTGATTGATACCTGATAGGTGAATATGAAAGGCAGCAGCTCAGTTCCTATAACTAGAATCTGACTTTAAAGCAGAGCTCAGTAACACAAAGCCTCCCTGCAGTGGTTGTACCGCGTCGGTGCTACGTGTCGAAGGTGAACACGTGATGCTGTTTCTCCTATCTTAAGGTGAACATAAATACAGAGGGATATACAGGTGTGTGTGTGTGCATGTGTGTGTGTGTAGCTTCAATGGATGGGGATGTGGGGATGAAAGGAAGACGGAGGAGAGCGCTTGATGGGTAATCACAGTGGAGCTGAGCGAGGCGGCTGGCTGGGCTGGCTGCTCAGAGATCAGTGGTGGCCTTGGCGGTGAGCGCCTGGATGCGGCTGGTGTTACAGTTTTTGCAGAGGACGTGTCCATCCAGAGGGTAGCAGCCCTGGTTGTCCCCCTCAGACAGCAGGCAGCCGCAGTCCTGCAACACACACACTCGCTGTTAGGAAGACGACTCAAACTCCAGGAAGTGTTTGGCCACCGTTCAGGATGCGCCTCAACACTGGCTTTCACAAAGCCCCGCCTATTTACCCAAATGTCCCTCCCATTTAGCATAAGCTCCTCCAGACTAGTGGCAGCAACAATTAAACACCAAACTGCGCTTCTGCTGAGCTCATTATACAAACCTTTAAATTGTCCCAGACGTTATTGCAAAACATGATGAAATGAAGAAAACATGTATAGAAATAATCTGCTTAACAGATTAAAACAAATAGGGTTTGTTTTCTTTCATGAGTTTGTCTACAAACTTAGCTGGAGATGTTTTCGAAAGACTCTGCTGCTCTGATTTTGATGATGCTTTATGTATAGCAGTGTCAGTGCTGACACGTGCTGAGGCGGCGTGTCAGAAAGGGATCTTAAAGAGACAGAGGCCAGTTTCAAGGCATCAGATGTGGCTGCGATGTGAAGTCAGTGTTTGATTTACATACAGAAAACATACAGATTGTGCTCTGAAATGTCTCTATGTGGCTGGAAAATACTTAATGAATATTTAATATAGATTCCAGTAAACTTGTGGGGAAACTGAAAACGTTTCACCAACATACATCCAGGCAAAGGGGAGTAAGATTTAAAACTTCTCTCTCCTGATTCTGGCACTGAACAACTAGAATTAATCGTGTTAATCTAGTTATTAAATCTGACAATTTAAGTCAGTGGAAAAAATGCTTCTCCACACTCCAACTTTTCCCCTCAAAAACCTGAATCAGGCTTGTTATCGTGAGTCATTTTTACAGTGTAAACAGCGTTTAAAAGTGCACTAACTTGTCAGACTGTTCAATCGCTCTGCAACCTTACAGCATTTACAGCTTGGATTTTCAATTTGCCTGTTTTTGTTATTCACTGTGCAGCACCTTGGCCTTTTCCGCCGTTTCTTGACAACATTATGAGGGGAAAAAAAAAAAAAAAAAAAAGAGGATGAAAAAAGTGTTTCCTGAAAAGACTCAGCTATGTTATAATGAATCACGTCTGTTTATGTCAGAGTGCAGAGCAACGTCTCTGATCGCGTCGGAGAACATCGGCGCAGCAGGACTGGAAGAAAACTTCCAGATTTACCTCAGCTGACCTTTCCTAACAACGAAAAGACAACAGACACCCCGAGTCCTGTGAGGATGTCGGCACAGGTGCACAAAAAACGAGCGCTGCAGCTATATTTATGATAAAGCACATCATTTCTTGCTGTGAATAAAACCTTTCCAGCTCAACAGATATCTTCACTCGCTCAGTTGGAAACGGCTCGGCCAAGTGGTAGAGGAGGCCGAGCAGAAGGTCAGCGGGGTCAGAAGTGGCACTGAACGTCATTTGAAAAGAATCTCAACTTTTCAGTTTCACATTTTCAAATTCAAAAATGTGAAAATATGAAACCCCTGAAAGAGTCAAGGACTCGTTCAGGCGTGTCAAGGACAGACGTAATGCAGATGGAGGAACGGACTCTGAGAAAAACCTGATTTTATTTTTAGTTTGGGGACCAGAGCTCTCGTATGCCCGGGGCCGGCTCTGATGCTTCCTCGAGAATTAAAACATGACAACTGCATTTTTCTTCAGTAATTCAATGCAAAGAAGTGAATCTTGTGTAATCTCTAGGTTTATTGCACACAGTTTATTACAGTGAATAAAAACCCAAAACCTGAACTATATGTCTCTGTGTACTGAATCTGGTTTCCTATTTGCTTAAAAAAAAAAAAAAAAAGTACTTTTTTTTAGTTTTATTTTGTTCAGTAAGTAGAAGGATAGAGTTGTCATTAACATCCCTCCTGCGACTAAAGCCTACAGTCGACCTCTGCCTCCCTCCTTCCTGCTCCATCCTCTGCTGGCTCCCTGGTGACAAACTTCTTCTCTTGTTGAGCCTCTTCAGCTGAACTAATCCGCCTTGCTTTCCTCTGACCTTTCCATCTGCCAGCAGCGCCGCGCGCTCGCACCAGCGCGGCTCTCTGACAACGTGATGAACTCCGTCTCCTTCAGCCGGGCACACATTGTCTCGGCGGCACTTATCGGCTAATCGCGCGGGCTTCTGACAGACTGGCTGCAGTGTGAGTTCGTGAACGTCGCCTGGGAGAGAGCGAAAGTTATTTCGGAGCTGGAAAGAGCGCGATGATTCACTCGTCTCTCCTTGAAAAGGGTGACTCAGGGACGAGCTTGCAAGTTCAGGCTTCACGCTGCGCATACCTGGCAAAGAAAAACACGCGCGCACACACACACACACACGGAGAAGGACGCGTACCTCGCAGCGGTAGCACTTCACGTGAAAGTCACGATCCAGGGCCACGATGCGGACGGTCTCCTCCTGGCCCGGCGCCGGCATTATGGGCTCGTGGCACACACAGCAGCGCGGAGCAAACTTCCTGTGAGAGACAGCAGAGAGGAGCTCAGAACAGCAGCACATGATGATGATGATGATGATGATAAAGCACGAGCTGAAACTCTGTGATTCACACCTCTTGTTAAAACTACAAACTAAAGTGTATCTTATTGGGATTTTACTCAACAGACCAACACAAAGTAGTGAACGACTGTAAACCTTCAACAAATAAAACTCTATATTTTGTGCAGCTACCGCCTAAATATAATCCAACTTCATTGGCCTGATGTCACATTCTGATCTTAAATGTCACGTTTCAGTCGATGGAAGCAAAAACAAACAAAACAAAGTAATAATTAACTGAAATAAAGCCTTGAAAACATCCATCTTTGTGTTGAGCTGTTCTAAATAATGCGATTCACTCAGTGAACTGAGTCACTGAAATTAATTAACTTCTGGATAGTTTTCGAATTTATTCAGATGCACCTGTGCAGTCAGAGCTGCAATGAAATGGTTTAAATCAACATGCCAATTTCGTCTAACTACATACATTTTGAAGTGCTTTTTTTTTTTTTTTTTTAAGTTATTGAACTCCTTTGATTTTTTTTGCGTACACAGTTCCCACGCAGGAACCTTTGTACTCGTGTGTTTCCGATACGGCCGTCAATTTCATGCACAAGCAATAGAGGACAAAGCCGCTTCTCTCGGCCCAAAAAGACAATCTGATGGGACGCTGGAAAAGACTATTACTGTGTGCAACTTAGTTAAACTATCAGTGAAGTTATTCCAGCAGAAAACAGCATCTCAATGCTAAAAACCTAAAGAACAGATTAGAAACAAGAAATATTTTTGTTGTTGAGCTCTTAGCATAGAAACCCATTTCACAGCGAAACGGGTTTTGAATTGAAAATGTTCATTTTGTTGAAATGCAGTTTTCAATTCAAATACGATTCATTTGGATTAAATGCAGACCCTGCAACTAACTTCATTAAAATGTTCAGTAGCGTTCCACCATTAGTTGAAATGTACTAGTGACACATGTGCTTTAAACACACGTGCTTTAAAGTACATGTGTAAAAGCTCACATGTATTTTAAAGAGACTTGCAGTTGTGATTACAGTGAAGTAAAGGATCAACCCTGAGTGACTGAATACAAATGAAACAATTTATTAGTTTTCCTAACAATTCTCCGCTACTTTGTGTTGGTGTGCTGCGGAGAATTTAAATAAAATACACGCAGCTTTGGGTTTGTTTTGTGGTGAGATGTAAAAAATAAATAAATTTAAAAAAAAAGTGGAAATCAGTAGAATTCAGCTAAAACTGATTTTGCTTTACTTTTACTTTACAGGATTTATAAAGGGCAAATCCTTGTACATCAGCATCCATTAGTTTCTTTTCTCTTTAAACACCGTGCAATTCATTGTTCAACAATGAAACAATGTGGAAATATTTCCCACACATCAGACGCTGCAGCTGGTGCTTTTCACTCTGTAGCTTTAAAAAAAGTTGCTCCGTTTACCGACTACATAGCAGACATTCAGAGCCTCGTTTACAGAACAAAACTTCACAAGTGTAACTCTGGAAATGCCTTGCGGAGAAGAAGTTTTTCTAACAATAGTAATGAGGATCTGAAAAAAAAAAAAAAGGAAAAAAAGAAACTGACTGATAATGTAGGTCCTGTTCAGTGACCCGAAGTAATGCGAACGCTTCCTCTATTCATTCAGTATCTGTCAGGAAGTTAAGGCTTCTGTGGGGGAACCACGGCCGTGCAGCAACAGCGCAGGCCGAGACTCCAAAATTCCTCGAAACAAAGGCCCGGCTGCTATGTGAAAATACACAGCGTGGCACAATGTGCGCACACACACACACACACGCACACACACACACACACACACACACACTGAAAGCCAGCGGTTTCCCTTCTGGTCACTGAGGAGAAAAACATTTCTGGTAAAAATGCTGCTTACGCAATTCCCTGATGTCTGATGCAGTGACAGGAATGCGCCATTAAATTTCATGTCCACATCCAAGGATCACATGGCTTTCTCACAACGTTGGCCGTAATCCCCTTCAAGGAAGTCGGAGATCCTGCGTTACCAGCGCGGACCGCACCGCAGCGGTTACACAGTAATAAAATAGTAATAAGCCAAAAACATCACTACTGTTTGTTGTCAAAACAGTTTGATTTATGTTGATGCTCTCATTTTGAAATGTAACCGGACAGTCTGTCTTAAGATAGGTGGAAGCAATTATCCTGGGGAATTCGCTGATGTGAATCTGCTTCCTGTTGTATCAATGTCTTCTGAAACGCTCGGTTTCAACAAAAAGCTTGTGAAACTAAATAAAACAACCAAAGCCTGATGCTAGAGAAGTAAATGATCAATATTTAGAAAAAGAAAAGTCAAATGACAGACGTCAATTTTGTCCAATCAGGTGTGGACCTTGACAAACGCCCATGATGATGTGCTCGTCCAATCGTGTTATGCTTCATTTTGCTCGTCCAATCGGGCCTCAGAAAAGTCCCACGAAATAAATAAAAGATTGAAAAGCAACAGCAAAATTAAAAATTTGTGATCAGCACCTTTAAGGCAAACATAAAAAAAAATGAATTTCAACATTTGACGGTGTTAATTTCGGATGTGTGAGTTTTAAAGATTGTCTAAAGCTGTGCGGACACCCTGCTGAGAGGAACCCATGCTGCACTGGGACCAGTCGGGCTGCGTACTTGTGGAAGTCCTCGATGCAGTGGATGTGGTTGGAGGCGTCCACGGTGAAGGGGATCCCGTCCAGGCTGCGGTGACACACCACGCAGGTGAAGCAGTGGGGGTGGTACGCCTTGCCCGTTGCCCGCAGGATGCGCTCCATGATTGGCTTACTGCAGATGTTGCAGGTCTCCAGAGTGTTCTGCGAACACAAACACACGCATGCAGTTACGCAACAAAAGCTTGCAATCGTCTGACGACTGGCTGACAGTCGAGTTGAGTCCATTTGTACGGCACATTTCAGCAACGAGGCAGTTCAAAGAGCTTCACATCATAAAAACAACATTGTAACTAATTATGACACATGCAATAAACATTACATTTTGTCAAATGCCATCATCAAAATCATCAAGTAAATACACGTCAGGTATGTTGGTCAATGTTCGAGTTATTATGAACTAAAGGCAGCTGTCAACAGGTGGGTTTTTACCCTTGATTTAAAGGATCTCAGTGTTTCAGCAGCTTTGTAGTTTTCTGGAAGTTTCCTCCAGATTAGAGGAGGATCTCTAACAGGTTTCAGTCAACATCTTCTCACGTGAAATGTATGATTTGAATCTGCGCTTCTGCAACCAGCACAGCAGACCTTTGCCTGAGCTGTCCTTAAATGCCTCTGAAGCTGAAGGAATCTGATTAGCGCCTCCCGCCTCCCCAACCTCCAAACACAAACACAGTCATTTTTCAGCCTCTCTCTCCCTCACGCCATCCTGCCTTATGCAAGAGCGAACGCTGTAAATATTTCCACTTTGTGATGACTGCAGGTTTTCTGCAGCCAGGCGACTGGGCAGGCAGCCCGCTGGTGGGGGGGGGGTGGCGCGGCTGACGCCCGCCTCTGACTTATCTGTGGCATCTCTCTTCTTAATATCTGCCCAGAGAGGCCATTTGTTATTTCAATATTTCATAAATAACGACTAGCTCTCTAAGCGGCGGCGCTGCTAGAGGAGGAGGGGGGGGGGCGAATATATCATGGGAGGGTGATCAATGTGTGGCCTGATGAGGCTCTGTGTGAGTGAGCTGATGGGCCCCCGCTGTCGCAGCCTCTCGCTCAGGCATTTCCTGGATCTCTGCATCTCTCCCCTCCCTGCCGCTCCTCCATCCTCTCCCTCTGTCTGTGCGCTTGGCTGGGCTAAACAGAGCACGGTTCAGTGGCTCCCATTGGCCCCCGCCGTAGTAGCAAGCTGCCTCAGTGTTTCCAAACACAGCTCCGGGTGTGTAGCAACACTGCGCTGCGTCACGCGCTGCCTCCCAGATGCGCTCGGGGGGCCCTGCCGTTTAAAATGACACTTATGTGACCGCTCGGCCGAGGTAAACCTAGCACCCCATCTTCTCCACCCCCCCACTGCCCCTCACGCCGGTTGCGTCTCACGCGCACTGACATTTATAGTTTACATGCTAATGAGCGGGAAACGCTGTCCTCCCTCCCTCTTTCCCGTCGGAACGAGGGTCGTTCTGCCTGCTACGTACAGCAGCCTCCTGATAAGACCCTGGCTACATGATGGTGTCGCACCGGAGGGGTTGAAGGAGGGCAAGAAGAGCGAGGGGGGGAGGCTGATGTACGACCCGAGGCGGGAGAAGAAAGCGGTTTGAAAAACGGCCGTTTCTTCAAAGCACTCCTGGAGAGGCTGTATTTCATGAAAAGCAATGTGTGCAGACAAGCCCTCACCTCCCTCCCCACACCCCCAACACATACTCCCAAACACCCCTCCACCCGCCCGCACCCCCTCCTCCTCCTCTGCCTCCAAGATGGTAATAGAAATAAACATTATTCCCAGGGCAACATTTGTGTGTAAACAATGTCCATATTGCAATCCTGCGCGATCCTGGAAGTGGAATAAAGCCTTTAATGAGCTCGCTGCTCCAAACCCTTGAGGTTTGCCTCGCGCTTACACACTCTGAGGTAGAGAGATGGAGGGGATGAGGAGGGTGTGTGTGTGTGTGTGTGTGTGTGTGTGCGTGTGTGTGTGTGTTGGGGGGGGGGTGCGAATGTGTTGGGGGGGCATATTTACAACCTGAGAACGCGAGTAAGACACCAGGGCCAAGCAGCACTAAACCATCCTCAACTCGTCTGTCTGCATTCCTACTTCCTTATTCTCATCTGGCCTTCATGTGGGAATACCTTGCCCTTGTTTAGCTTAACTGGAGCATATGATTTCACAGCACACAGATCCTCCGGGCCACTGTAATGAGTTCGCTACTAAAAAGACAAAAAAAAAAAAAAAAAAAAAAAAAAGAGAGAAAGAAAAATTCCTCTCGTTTCCTTCTGATGGTAAGATTCTATGACCTCAATTCGCTCGTGCTGCTGCTGCTGCTCGGCTCCTGTCGTTCTGGCTTTCGCTCGTGACTCGTCTTGTTTGTGGGTTAGGTAACGTTTATCTGCTCTGTTACACAAAACTCCACGATTCTGATGTCAAAACAGAGGAGCGTGCGCGTGCTCCCGGTCCTTCTGGCCGGGCTGAGCTTCCGCTCGCGGTCTGAGCGGCTCTGCATAAATCAGAGCGTGGCCTCTCGTTCACACGTCGCCGTCCCTCTGCAGTCTGCCACTAGAGGGCTGTATACGGCTGCACATGTCCGATGCATACAGCTGTTTCTCCCTCCCTCCACTTCGCTGCATGTGATGTACTCAAGCATATCTATTCTCTTCTTAACCCCCAGCCCCCTCCTCCACCCTCAGCCCCCTTCCACCTCTCTCCCTCTCTCTCTCTCGCTCTCCTTCCTACATTTGTGTAAGTGTTTGCCCAGAAGGCTAAACAAATGTCTAGGCAGATGAGGTAAAGTGAATTTAGGTCAGACAGCCTCCTGCTGAACCGAGGGGTGAGTGAAGTGCGTTAAAGTCAATTGTGGCCCCCTTTCTCTTGATTTAAGCCGTTTCCTTTTCCGCTCAAAAACTCGACACAGTCCGGCTCGGCTTCTCGATATTTCATAACAGGTTCTGGTGCAGAGTAGCACACAGCTGTCTGTTAACACGAGGAATGTGATGACGGGGGAAAAGAGTGGAAAAAAGGCTGAAAACCTCTATGTGATGAAAAGTTAATCCTAGCATACTTATTCTTTCTTGTGAGTTACTAACTGGTGATTATCTAATTAGTTTTGACTTCAATTTTATTCAGGGTAATATTATGTAAAAATCTGCTTTTTTTTTAGCTTTACATCATGTTATGATGGAATCCCCTCATCATAAACATATCAGGAGTGTTGCTTTTATTCTTTCATGCATGTTTGAATAATCCTAATCTCCCATGACAAGCATTCAGCTTTTCAAAACGCCTGGGTGGGCCAAGCTCCGCCTTCGAAACCCAGCTCCTCCTCAGAACAGCAGCTTCCAAGCTTCCGCCTCATAGAGCACCCTTCCCTACTCAGCTCCTTCAGACTAGCCAGGAGCTGACAGCAAACAACTGGTGGAACTTCACATCTGCAGAGCTCATTATAGGAGAAAGGATTAATAAAGAAGTCATTGGTGACTTGACATTTTAATGAAGTAACTTCATTAAAAAGTTATTGAAACTATTTGAAAACTGCATTTTTATTTACGTTCTATAATTTAAATGTAACAAAAAAAGAGAAGAAACCTGCACTGGCCCGATGCAGCTTGTTTGGCCTATCTCTTAGACCTAATAAGATGAAAAGGATTACTGATATATTCAGTTTTGACATGAAGTAGAGCTTCATTAATCAATTATCCCAGGGTAAAAGATGAAAAATGTGATTGAGTCTTCAAACAGAGAAGCTTTGATGATTTTAGAAACCTACACTCACGCAGAGGTTAAAATAAGAACACACTCTCTTCCTCTCTGATCAGAAATGCAACAGACAAAAAAAAAAAAAAAATAGAAACAGTCCACAGCAGTCAACGCTGGTAAAATCCCAGGCCTGAACCGAGGATGTCTTGAAGCAGAAACAAGTCAACACTTGGGAATGCGACGGAGCATATTGCTGAGATTAAGCCGCTTGCCAACAGTATCAACACAGATTTTACACCTATCTGTTGCTTTGTTTGTTCCATGCGGCCAAGTCGGGCTGAAGGGAGGTCGGAGTGCGGCAAGAACGCACGCAATCCGTGTACTGGCACGGTCAACTTCAGAGTGGTCCAAATTTACAGATGATCTGACTGCGTGTGTATGTGTGTGTGTGTCAACTCCAGAAAGAATGCGACGGCCAGCGCCAGGCCAGGCTGTGTGAATTAACTACACCATAGTGAAGGTAGCTCAGTAATATCTAACAAGGGTCTGATGAAAGATGGAGCTCTGCTGCTGCTGCTGTTTGGCCTTTCTTTGGAGTGAACAACGGATACTGACTCCTTGGTGAACTATGAGTCAAAACACTGACCCTCTTACTTCCTAAGGGATGGTGTCTGCTGATTTAACAAACCCTGACAAGCAGCTTCTCTCCCTTTTTATTGTTTAATGTGGGCCAGTCAAGGAGGACAAAAAAGAAATCCTTTTTCCCAAAAACCATCACGGGGCTAATTACAAAGCGTGGAAGCTTGCAACATGACAGGTGGTTTCATTAACCTGTCAGGGGTTGTAAAGGATGAGGAGCTGGGAGGGGGGGTGACGAAAATGCTTCAAAGCAGAAACAGCAACAAGGAGATGGAGTCAGGATTCGGGGGAAATAATTTTCTTTTTAAAGAGACACTTCAGGGTCTGCACCGCCAACCTCGGACGTTAGGAGGCGACTTTTGCTGTTGCAGGCTTCAATCTAATTCCACGAGTCTTTCAGAAATCAGTTCAAGGCAGCATAAATACATTAAATTATAAGAAAATCTACTTATACAGACATATATTCACGTCAACATAAAACTAAAAGTAGTCGACTGAGCAAAGTTTGGAAACTGAATCAAACTTCATTTGTGGAACATCTTTTATACAGCGTAGTGTACCACAAAGTGTCTAAGGACAAATATTAAGCCAAGTAATCGGACAAACAAGTTATTTTGGTAAAACAACCAGAAATTAAAAGAGAAACAGAAATCATTCAACTATAGAAAGCAAGGAAGGAAAGTTAGGAAACAAATACTCAACAAATTTAGTACAGCAGTGAAGTAACAATAAAATTCACAAAAGTGAGGAACAATTTGAAATATAGAAAATATAAAAAGATGAGTCACACCATGGTTACCAGAACTGGATTATTTTTCGGCACGGACCAGCGGCTGGTCCTTTTTAAAGCTCAAAAATAAATGCATACAGTTAGTCATGCTAACCTCGCTAACGTGAGATTCTAAAGACTAAATGTCATGAAATGCAGAAAATGCAGAAAATGGACTGAGATTTCGGGAGCCACCTTTAGTCCGCTCGCTGAGCAGAAGAAGGATTTATCACATGTAGAGGTTAAAGGGTGTGTTACTGCGTTCTGAAGCCAAATCACGGCAGTGATGGCCAGAGGGAAATGCCAGCTTTTGCTTTTGGTTGAGGGAAGCTCAGCCGGTTTTAAACCTCCACACATTTGTGGAAGGATTGTGGGAGCACCACCCTTTCCTGATCCGGGATCTGGTCTGGCCAGAGAGGTGGAGAAGTGTAGGAGTGCATTGTTTCAGCTGGTCCAGATCGATGTTTTGAAGCCCGAATCTGACTTGAGAGTCCTGATGTGTTCACATCCACAGCCTCTGGCATTTGGTGTACAGCTTTTATATCCGATTGCTTTCCACAGAGCGGTTCTGACACCCCGAGTCCACTCATCCGTCCGCAGTGTGTCTAAGCATCAGGATCGTATGGAGACACGCAAACAGGACTCGACACCTTTACAAAATCCTGTCTTTTGACGAGCGTGTTATGTAAATCACCCACTCGTATCTTCTTGTCTGCTGCCCATAGTCGAGGTGTGCGTGTTGTTTTGTTTACATGTGGGTGTGAGTGAGCATGTCATGCAGCGGAAAGCGATTCCAGTAATGGCTTGCTAACTCTGAAGACTCAGTGACCTTAAAACCATCAGCTGCAGATGTCGCGGACGGAGGGCTTTGTGACACGCCACTCAGTCCGGACGAGCGATCCGAGGTTTGGGTGTCTTTGACCTGGAACGGTTTTTTCTCCGAGTGTGGTGTGCCACGCTCGGCTCAGCTCAGCTCAGCTCATTGTGTCAGTGTTAGAAATTCACACCGGTTTATAGATGACCAGCGCGTGCAGGAATGGGGTTGCATCTTGCCAGAGCCTCCCAAGTGAAAGAACCCTGCTGGAACCATCTCAGGAGTCCCAGCCAAGCGAGATCCTTTTTCTGTCGACTTCAAGTTCTTTCACAGCCGTCCGGACAAACTAATCTAACAGCACGCGTCCGGTGATGTTTGCATTCTGCTCTGCTGCGTGCTTTACTTGTTCACTCAGACATCTTATTCCAGCTGCGTGATAACATCAAATGAGATCCAACGTAGAGAGACAGGGTTGACATGCAGCTCATGACTTGCTCAGGCCTTTCTTCAAAATAAAAAAGGTGGCAGCAGGGCCCCCCTCTCCCCACCCAGATCCTTCTCTCCCTCTCTCTCTGTCTGAGTTGGCCTGCCTGTCTGCCTTAAATTCAGGCTCCGCAGCAGAATGCAACCCCTCTGGACTTTGGGCAATGTCTCCTGCTCTGGTTACAGAGAGAAACTGACAAAGACCCCGGCAGTAGTGTGCGCATGCCATGAGTTGGAGTGACATTGTGGTGGGTCAGCAGTGGGTCACAGAGATTTTCCTCTCCTGCTTGCTCCTGTCGAGGGCCGCTCGGGGTGTTGGACCAACAAAAACACTTCAGGAGGCAAACAGAAGACGTAAATCTGCTCACGTCTGTTGTCGAAACAATGGGGTTTGCAGTTATTAAAAGTGTTTTGCAAAACTCAATTTGCTTCTACTTCTGAAGTAATTTGAACAAATCAAAGGCAGTTTGAAGGATCTCACAGTAGGTGTAAAGTATCACTTACTAGTGAGGAGAACAGACACACCGATCTGATATTACTATTAATATCGGTCCTGATTTTGGAAAGATTTCTAGATCAGTTATCGGTGGCATTGTGCCAATTCACAAGGACAAATCTATTCAGTTCAGTTCTATGCTTTGTGCTTTATTCTTCACTTTACATTATATTTAGGATTCCTAATTGCCCCATTTGCCCTTTCTGAACCGTTTGAAAGGTTTATTGCAGTTTATTTTTTTACATATTTGACCAAGGTGGTTTTTTTATTATTCATTATACATTGGCTATTATACACCTGCTGGTGCTGACTGAACAAATTAAAGTTATTTTCATATGTTTGAACAAATATTTGGTGTATTTACATGTGCTGTACTGGTGCAGATTTATCAACAAAATATTTAATTCAGTACAGTCTGTGTTTTAACGAAGGAAAAACATTTTATGTCGGTTTTCTTGTATCGGACCAGCTGTAGGTATTGGAATTTAAAAAGTAGATCGGTGCATCCCTAGTGAGGGCTGCCTGATATTTGTGCAAAAAAATATGAAAATTCTAATTTTTATAATGTTGCTTTTTTGATAATACACAATACATTGGTGTAAAGTTTATTGTGGCAGTTTCAAAAAGCAGAAGTCGAATGAATTTACTTTGTAAGAAAGACACAATTGTATTGTGCTTTATGGCTTACCTACAGAAGAAGAAATCATGCATTAATACATTATTATTCGAGTATATTTGCATATACAATATGCAGCAATTTTACATACATATTCATTTTGTATGTCATTCAGTGCTTTGTATCTCCAGTTTAGAGGAATGTGCCTTTCTGCTGCGTTTTACAATCTGCAGCATCAATCACTGAGTGTAAAAGCATCCTTCCAGGACTCCTTCACTCAGATGTTCTTAAGGTTGTATGTTATGATTCTCAGGTCAGATCTTTTAGTTCTTTGACCCGAGGGAAAAAAAAAAAAAATCCCTCTTCTTGATCAGATGTAGTTGCTGTTTGTGACTAAAGAGAGGTCAACAGTGATCTGACTCCAAAAATAGGTCAAAATCACTCTGGTCTGTTTTTAATGCAGTTTGCTCTGTGAATCTGGTGCAGAGATGAACAGAGCAAAACAACGACAGAAACCCTGAGAAAGGCTGCACTGCTTTGTGTATTCCAACACCCTGAGTGCTTCTCCCTCACTCGCCTGTAATAGATAAGACAGCTGCATTTCCTGTAGCACGGGGTCAGTAATAAAAAGTAATGACTTGCTTGAATTCTGTGGGCTCACACCCACTGTACAGCACAAATTATACACGCACATAATTGTCTTGGCAAGTCTGGAGACACACGAAGATGTGAAACCTTATTCATGCGAGTGCTATCTAATTGGCTCTCTCCTTTGAGGAATTAGACCGAGTTAATCACGTCTGAATATACAGAACTCAATTAGAACTCGCCGAGCTAATGCAGACAGCCATGAATATTTGATGACACAGTCAGCAGAAAGCAGAACCTCTGCACGAGCGTACAAGCGGTGTAGGTGTGTACCTGCCGTGGCCTCTCGCCACGTACGGTGAGCACGTAGAGGGCCCTGAACGCACCGCGCCGGCTGAGGTTTCAGGGATCTGACTACCTGGATATCCATCATGGAGACATGACAGACGTGTGGGTGGAGTGCAGTAATTTCTGATTAGTAGTGTATCGCGGCTGCATTGCAGACTTTCTCCACCTTGTATCTTTCTGCCGATTCCAGTAGAGCCGCGATGATTTCCGAAACACTCGTCGGTTCCTACGTCCTCGTCGTCAATGACAGCGGCGGTTGGAGGGGGAGTTCTTGGGGGATATCCAATTGTTAGTTTGGAGAGCCAATTGTCCTGTGTTGTAAAGGACATCGATCGCCAGGGGTCACCAATACAGCTGGCACCCTGTCTGTGGCCCTCCTGGTTCGCCTGGGGAACTTGCCTTTGATACATGGATCATTTGATGATGTTGCCCTCGTTGGAGCTCGGTTTTTGAGTTGACATTCCGCCACCTTGCTAAGAGATGAAGCCAACCTCAACAACAGGCACGCAATCCCATTCTGCATGCACTCATCGCATCCAAACAGCAAACACAGTCCTGCAACCACAGCGCTTTTGTCACAAAAAGTTTTGTTTCCATTGCTACATTAGAAAGATCAGATGATAGAAATATGTGATAGTGTGCAGTCTATGTCTTTGTCTTTAGGCTAAAATGATTTTTAGACTTATCCTGCTGTATACCTTGGTCTTTGTAATCCTGTTTGTTCACCAACGTTCTCTAACAAACCTCTGAGGCCTTCATCATTAATACATAGGCAACTATTTATTAGTAGTTCATTGCTGTGTGTGCTTTATTTTGTTTCATCAAATTGTATTTGTAAAAATGTAGAAAATCCTCGCTTTCTTCTCCTTTAATTACATGGTTTTTTTGTTTGTCAATCACAGACATTGTGATTGTAACAGCTTGACAACGTTGTATTTCGATAAAGTCGGCATATGATTCGTTATGTTTAGTAACACTGATTTGGTCACACCTTGTAAACTCAGCATTCACCTCAGCGGCAGGAAGCTGTTCACAGCTCTATTCATTTCTATCTCTTGTATTCAAATGAGGGGATGTGGTTATCTGACGCAGTCAGACAAGGCAGCAGCAGCAGTTAGCCGGATTGATACCAGATTAGATCAGCTCTGCAGGGAAGAGCTGGGAAATAGAAGTGGCTTCACAGCCAGTTCACAGTTTATCTTTTCATTTATTTGGCATCCTATAAAAGCACATCTGGTTGGGGATCGACTAACTTTGGGTGGGTTGCGGTGCTCCAAAGAACAGTGAAGATGAAGGGAGTGAAAACGTTAAAGACAGATGAAGTAAAGTACCTGAGGTCATTCAAAACTACAGACAGGAGAGGAAACGAGAGAGTGGGGTGGAGCGGATTGAAATCAGTGTGAGGGGTAAAGCATCACAGGAGGTTGTTATGGATAGAGTAATGAGGATGCAGATGATTTGCAGTTTATGCTCACAAAGGGAGAAACTAAAAGAAGTGGTGTACTGCTGCAACTCTGAATTTACATCTTAATATAAACTTACAAAGATTTTCACCCAGGTTGTGACACAGATTTAAAAAAACCCTGTTGTCTCTCTTAATCGCATCAAACACTAAAACACCAATTTTTTAACCAGTAATTAACTAACATTTTTAGCTAGTCCTGAAAACGCTTAAACAATTAGCTCACCTCAAAACTTAGCTTCCCCTAAATTTTTTTAATTTTTTGATAAATTATAATGTGTGCTTTGTGAAACTTTCAGTTGAATGAAGTTTGATGTCTGTGTTGAAGTTTTGGTTAAAGTCAAGAATGCTTTATGCAGCCGTTTCGACGTGGAGGAAGCCCGTTCATGCAGCTTGTTTTCACTCCTCATTTCCATCCATCCCCCCAATAACTTCATTTCAAAGAAGAACCACATAGGAACAAAATAAAACAGACTAAATACAATACCTAAGGGCATCAAAGAATATGTAAACTATAATGTCAAAATTAAATTGTCGTCTTTCAAGGTCAGATATAATTTTAGGGTTAGAAATCACCAAAAGTAAGATAGGAAACTATTCAAGCACATTTAAGATATATTTAAATGTCAGCTATGAACCATTTGTAAAACAGAATTTGCTCTCACACATTTGGACCTCGTCTACTCTACAAATATATATATATAAAAACTCACTGCAGAAATGCCACAAAAAATGAATTTGAATGCTGTTAATTATAGTTCTCAAAGGAAAGCGTGCACTTGCTTAAAGTCGTACCTGCAGGTTCAACCTTTTCACAAACGGCCACTAGTCTCCGATTGGTGCGTTTGAAGCGCTTATCTTGAAATTCCACTGAAACTTTTGGCAGAGTTACCAGGATTGAGGGAGACGTACAATTATGTTTTCTTTCCTTTAATAATAAAATCAGTTAAAGTAACAGACCAAACAGATTTGGTTAAATTGAGAAGATATTGAAAGAGGGAAAACAGACAGACAGCTAAAGAGTTCAGACTTTCCAAGACACTCAAGCAAACTGCCGGGGTTAATCAGCCATCAGCCAATCAGGCTTCCTAATGGCTACTAGTTCAAGGCGCTTGTCTTTTACAACAGCAGGATGGAAAAGCCAATTTATTTTAAATAACATAAAGATAATGAGCTTTATTATACTTATGGCGTCCGTGACCTTGGTGGTCTCAAAAATTTGGTTAAAAAAAAAAAAAAAAAAAAAAGAGTCTGAAATAGATAAAGCTCTTTGTCTCGGCACATCCTTTCATTAGTTTTCTTTAAGAATGAAGCTCGCTTTGTTACTTTTCCTCTAAACCCACTGCCCTCCGGAGAGTCTGCTTCTGAGCACGAGAATCAACAGGAAGGCAGAATGGCAATTCGGAGTCACATGGGACCCAAAACCGTTGCTGTTCATCACCAGAGTCTGAAATAAAATGGTTGCTAAAGAACGTTTTGAAAAGAGATGAACCCAGAACTTGGCAGACCCAAAGTTGGCAGTGGAAATATGACATTTAAGTAACGCGCTGCTGTGGTAACGAGGCAGATTTGATCCGGAGAACAGTAGGCATGGTAACCTGCGTAAGTAATTAACCTCGGTGACACCGAATCCCACTGCTGAACTTCTTCAAAGACCAGCACGGCTATCAGATATGTGACGGGTCCCAGCTGCTTTCAGCTCTGTTAACTAATGTGCTCTCATGGTTAGAGGCACGGCTCCTAAAGTGAAAGCACAAAGAAAATTACCCTTCCTTCCCATCCGTAATAGAAGGGAAGGAAGGCCTTAACTCTTAATCCCCACTAATTGAGAACATTTTGACTTTTAAAATGAAGATGTGAGATCTAGAAGAACACAGAGCACGGATGTTCTGCGTTGGTTTCGGAGGTACAGTAAGAACGGCATTTTATTGGGTCCAACTCGCGAGTAGCGGCTTGGAAAGCCTTTTGTCTTTACCATTACCTGAATCCTTTTTCAGATTCAACAAGACTTCACAATTCAGATTTTTTCCTCACAAGTCAGACTTTAATCCTCCAAGATCAAAAGTCAAAGTTCTGCTAAAAAAAGTCAAAAATTCTCATTTTAATCTCAGAATTCTCCGAAACTCTGATCTTTATTTTTTCCCCTCAGTGACTCTAATCCTCTTCCACAGACTTCAGTGCAATATTCAAATAAATTTCTCTTTATCGCTCCTTGAAGTTGCAGATACTGAATCATAAATGGACTGACACTCTGTATCAATACTTCCTTTTCTCATCGGTGTAGAATGAACATTTTGGGACCAAAGCGTCCTGATTGGACGATGCGTACATTGAGTTGTTCTGTCACTAGCTTCCTCTGATATCTGGCTTTCTGAGCTCCCATACGCCGTCTGATTTATCTGTTATTTAGCCAGCGGTGCTCTGAATCGACTGGAAGCCACTTCACTGGAGATCTTTCTTAGAAAACACTTGGTGGCAGTAAAGCTGAAAGCTCCGTTTGTCGTTTGCAGTGATGGACGCCTTGCTGGATGGTGTGTGCGCGCGTGTGTGTGTGTGTGTGTGTGTGTGTGTGTGTGTGTGTGCGTGTGTGTGTGTGTGTGTGTGTGCTCAGTCTGTCAGTTCTATTATATGTTTATATACCAAGCAAGTGGAAGCAATAGGGATGGGGGGACACCATCCCTCAGGCAGAAGCTCATGAGACAAAGAGAGAGGAAACAAAAAAACAATGACGTGCCGATGCTCTCGCATTACCACAATTCTGAATCACTCCATGCAAAACGGGACATTAATTGCACGGCTGTAGAGTTTATCAGCGACAAGGCATATTCAAATAGGCGGCGATAAGTCCGGCGAGGAGGGAAGGCCGCAGCAGTTTGAGGGCAAGCGGTGTGACTGAGGTTGGCTAGAGAGAGAGATAGCAGCTTGTAAAAAGCAGGAAGTGAGAGCCACAACGATAACAGGTGTGGGAGAGTTCCTCTACATTACTAAAAGGAATCAGTAACATCTAGGCAAACGGTCTGAACGAGGCAAATCACGCTGCGGAAGAGATACGGCTCGCCCGCTTCAAATGCTGCCATTGTTCCCACAACCCGAGTGTTTAGAGGCCGAGATAAGCGCCCTGCTGATCGCCTACTTTGATACAAGGCAGTGTACTTTGTTGGACGGCAATCAATGTGCGAAAAGCGTATTCCTGCAATTCCTGGCAGATGGAGTGGTGGCGTCTACTCAGGGCGAGTTTCCCCCAGGGGCGATCCGTCCATCTGGACGACGTCCTACAACGAAAGTGACAAGGTGCCAATGCCTTGTTGGAAAGAAAATCTATTTCCCATGAAGAGAACACATGACCAAAACCAAAAGTGGGAAACGAGCTTCCAGTTTTTCAGACAACGTGTTCCAGCGGTTTATTGAGCGAGGATTATGAATCGGTTGGAGAAACGTTTACTGGATCCTCGCTGGTTTTCAGCTTGGGTTTCTTTCAAGTGAAAAGATGAGTGAGGAGAGCCAGGCAAGTGTGTTCAGCAACAAATTTCGCTTTAAAACATTCTGATGAAAGTTTGGATAAAATGAACGAACATAAAGCAACGATGATTTATCCTTCCTCTGAAGTACAGCCAATTGACAGTTACTATTTTTAACTTAACGTCTGAAATAAAATGACTTCTTTTAAAACTTCTTTAAAATGAAAACCAAGATGTTTGATTTGAGAAAACAAAAGATTTTCTTAGGCTCTTGAAAACTTTCTTAGGCTTAGAAAGTTGAGCGCAGTGATTAACCACAGCGATAGTGTGATTAATCTGATTAACTGTTATAATAGAATGAAAGCAAATGGTAACCTAATCAATTACCAGTTAAGTTCATGGACATCAGATCGGTGTTGTATCCTGCTACGTTTCCCTCTTAACTTGCAAATTTAGAACAGCTCACCAACTAAACCGACTGCTGCTTTTTGTGGGGGGAAGCAGTTAGAAAATCTAAAATAAACACAACCAAGCCACCTTGCTGCATGTGATCTGAGACATTCCTGGACTGACTGGAGTTTGAAGTTTTGGCTCAGTGGGCTCCAACACTCCTCCTCAGAGGCTCGGGGCTTCGAGTTCACTCCCTAATCGTAACCGAGGCGCATGGCCCTCAGGATGGGAATAAAACAAAAAATTACTTTCATTAAGAAATTCAGATTTCCTCCACCCTTTTGATCTAGTGCCAGAAGAACATTTATGCTGATGAAATGCATAAATAAAGTTCTTAAATGGTCCCATTCCTCTTTAGTGCGTGTGTCGGAGTTGGAGAACCTCCAGACGAGACAACCACAATCACAGTGAGTGCCCCCGAAGAGAGATGACTTCCGAGACGGCCTGCCTCGGCTCCGACTGTCACGAGGCTCGCCATCCAGACTTTTTCTGCACATTAAGGCATTTTCTGTAGAACACTGAACAACTGTGTTTTTACAAGAACTCGCATCAACTAATTAGTCTTCTAAATTTTGAAAGTGTCTGCTACAAATCAGCAGGTTGTTCAGAGACGCTCCTGTAATAAGACACTTCATTCCTAACTAACTTACCTACAGAAAACCTGTCTGCTGAATTGACTGTGATTTTAAGCACTTTAAGCTCTGTCACTGCCCACACTTCGCCCGATTACTGCCAGACCTCAGTCACTTCGAAGAATCAAAGAAATCCTGCTCAAGAAATCCAAGAACAGATGAGAAATAAAGACGTACATCAGTTCGAAAAGGGTCGATCGATTTTGGGTGATCAGCGATTGGTTGATACTTGCATGCAAAATCGATCTTTTCCATCCGCCTTATCTACCTCCTCAAATGCCTGAAAATCAGCGAGTGTCCTCTTCGTGCTCCCAGAATGCTTTTGAACTCATTTGGCAGGAAAAAAACTACTTTGGGGCGGCTTGTTAAAATTTTTCAGAGGGAAATTCTTTCGAAATAGTAGAAATAGTTGTAATTGTGTGGCAGGAAAGTCCAAAAATGTTAATAAAATGGTGTGTTATTGCACTTATCTTACCGGTTATGTTTATTAATATGTGTCTAATCATTGACATTATCAATGATTAGAGATTGGTTCATCAAGTGTCACGATGTAGTGTTGATGCAAAATTCCAGGGAAACATCACGATTTAAGGACATAAAAAAACTCAGGCGTCATTATGTTCAAGGGTTAAAGTTTCTTTTAAAGTCTATATATAGGACTCAACGATCAGGGAGACAATGGGAACAATTCATGGGGATGTCCAAGGAAAAGCCTCTACTGACAAAGAAGAACATGAAGACCCATCTCACATTTGCCAAATAACTGCCTCAATTACTTCATCAGAAAATATTTTGATGAAATGAAAGTGGAGGTTGAAAGAAAGAGAGCGAGAGAGTCCAGTTACATCTGGTGCAAAATCAAAACATTTTCAGCAGAAGAGCTAAACAAAGTGGTGGTAGTGTGATGGTCTGGGCCCAGACAACTTGAGCTCTCTGGACGAGGCCGTTAGTTCATGACCTTAAGCTTGTTTGAGTTTAGCAACAGGACAATGACTCAAAGCACGTTGTCAAGTCTACCTCTGACTGGCTTTAAATAAAATAAAAGGAAGGAGGTAAAGTTAAGGTCTAAACTTATACAAAATGATCTTAAATAGGCCGTGCTCCTCCAATGAGGCCGACAGAAAATTCTCTAAAGCTGTTAGGCCATTTTTTCCTTGTCAACTTGTTGCAATGTACGGCTGATCGTGAGAAACTCAAACCCCCTCAGTTCCAGCTGCTGGGGAGGGCTGGGCACTTCTGCTAAATGATTCCCCTGAGGTCTTACCGGATGATGCGTCTTTCCTGACAAAGGAAGCACTTTTACATTTGTTGCGCAACACATTGACAAAAAAACTGCGCGTACACTTTTGAAGAGGAATGATAATAATAACAATAATAATTTAAAAAAACCCTTGAAAATTAAAAATAACCCTGCTAGTTTCTGGGATTTCTGGTCGAACGACTTTTCTGGTAAACCTTGGGTCGTCAGACAGATTAGGCAAAAAGTGGAGGAAAGATATTGCTGAAGAGTTGCATCCAACATGATCAGCAGTGATTGCAGAATCTCACGCATTATCCTGTTGAGTCATGTGAAAAAGTGTAAAAGTTTGGTCCTCAACGATCTCTGAACGCAAGTGAGGTCAAATATGGAATCATAACCTGAGATAGAAAAAGTCTGATCCGAAAGGGCAGAATAAAAAGCGCACTGTGTGGCTGTGTGTGTTTGCGGAAGCCCATTATGTAAAACAGGCACCAAATGTTAGTCTGCTGACCTGCTGATGGCAGAAGCGCTGGGTCGGTTTCCATGGTTACAAGGTAACCTACTCTGTGAACCCGGCTTAATTAGTGGCCAAGGTTTCTTGAATAAACCCTTGCATTTTTAAGGACTTACTGTGGTTTTTTTTTTTTGTTTTTTGTTTTTTTTTTATAAATCATTCCTCTGGTTTGAGGGGAGTGGAGTTTGTTTTAGTGGATCTTATAAAAAAAGTTAAATCTAAACATTCTGAGAAGAAAAAAAAAAACCCTAAAACGTCTCTTGCTGCTCAAACTGGTCCAGTTTTCTCCAGCCTCTTCCACATTATCAGACTAAATTATCCTGAATTCCAGCAAACATTTTAAAGACTTGATAAAAAATCTCAACAGATTTAATCAGATACAATTGCTGGAAAAAAAACAAATTTGGCTAATGAATGGAGAGTGGTGTGATGGGACCTTGCTTAATGTAAACACTACATTGTTTCTATGAAGTCTGTCTTGACTGTCATCTGGTTGTGGCTTTATTAGTAGGAACACCTCATTGATGACGGACTCGACCCGTATCGCCTTCAGAACTGTCAATTCAGCAAGATGTCCAGAGATTCAGTCCATGTTGACATGACGGCGTCAACAACTGAGTTTCTGTGCAAATCGAAATTACGAAAATAAATTTGCTTAACGGAAACATGACAATTTTGAAAAAACAAATAAAACTCACGTTTTTTTGATAAAACTATTTCAGCCGCATCTACATATCTGTATTTTGAAAATGGAAACAATATTTTTTGCATCATATGAGATTATGAACCGCCTGATGTCACTATTGACAAAAACCTGCAGGAAGCAGCAGGATGATGATGGTTTGTTTTTGTTTTTTCGGACAATGTGCAGCTGGCTCCATCGGAGCTCTCACAGCATCACAGTTTATAAAAGTTGTCATGTCGAGTTCAGAAGTCTTCTGTAAAATTTCCCCAAATCGCCGCCTGTGTAGCCACTCCCACATACTTGGCTCTTGTCTCTTCAAAGCTTAAACCAGATGCTGATGTCTACTCTGATTGGCTGTTAGATGATGAGTGCTGGCATCGTGGCTGAGTCATGAATATTTCTCATGTAACTGTTTACATCCGTCGCTGCCATTATTTTTGAATGGCTCATCGTTTTTTCATGAGTGGTTTTAATTTCGTTTGTGTAATGAAAACACTACAATCGCAAAACATTAGCAGAATATCAACAAAGATTTGCGTACATTTGAAAAGGAAATGGAGCTTATGACAAGAGTTACAGGATTTGTAATAAGTGTGAGAACACCATGACTGGCTGACCGCTAAAAATGGTTTTGTGAATCTTGGCTAGGTTTTGATAATCCCTAACTTAAAGTCTAAAATACTGTGAGTGACTGAACCTGCTTTTCCAAGAATATTGCTAAAATCTTGCCTTGTGTCACAGACAAGATAAGGCGACACGTAGCGGATCATGTTGAAAAGGGATTCAGAGACACGGCTGAGACAACAAAAAGCCAAAAAATCTACATCAACAGTCAAGAGTGTGACACGGTGAGGTAAGAGTAATGGATGTAGCTTACGATGTAGCAGGGCTCACAGTACGCCTTCTTGTCCACAGCGTAGAAAGGTTTGCCGCGCAAGGGTTTGCTGCAGGTCATGCAGATGAAGCAGTCGACGTGGAACACCTGGTCCATGGCGGTGCAGCCAGTACCCTCACCCACCACGTTCTCCCCGCAGCTGGCACAGCGTCCTGGGTGGCAAAGGCAGAGAGGAGGGCCGAGCACAGGTCAACCAAAATGTTTTCAGCTTCAGAAAAATACAGGAGACAGATTCCACTTTTATGCATGTGATAGTGAAATGTGACTCTAGCTCCATTAGCTGGTGGTTCTGAGAGAAAATGCTTGACCTGATGCGTTTTGTAACAGGGATTGACCCCAAGATACGAGAGCGGAAACGAGAAGAGGTGCACAAGCATTTCGAGGTATTGGTGTTGTTTGATCAAAAGTGCAGATATAACATGGGGGAAAAGTATTTTATGCTGCTTCTGGGTAGAAACACACAAATAGCTTAACAAATTACAGAATCTACAAAGAATTGACTGAAAAAAAATTAATCAGGCAGGGACTGACTGTAAAAGCTAATAGTTTCCCAGCAGATTGATGTGGCAAAAAGCGGAAATGCAAACCAGAAGCTCTTCAAATTTGATAAATATTCTGTAACTTCAGTGTAATGATCACAATTTCAGATTAAACAGATAATGAAGATGACCAAACTGATGGTCCCATTTGGATTAGGTCTCTGAAAACACGTTGCTGTTCGGTCCTGAACAAGATCAATAGTCCTCTCCTGAGGATAGTCAGACTCCAGCTTGTGTAACGAGGCCTAGTCTGAGTGGGCTTTCAGAGACCATCTAACAAAAGGTGAGAGAGACCCGCTGACCACACGACCGTCAACGTGAAGCAGTCTGTCCATAAACCCATGCGCCATGTGTGGACGGAAGACATTTTGATAACTGCTCTTCAGGAAGAGGCAAGACATTCAGTAGCTGCCAAAGAATCGTGACATACTCGCATTTAAAGCACGATGTGCTTCATTACTGCCTCGATCAAATTTAGCTCAGTCTGACCATGTGAAACAGATATCTTTCTCCTTATTTTCCCCCAAATAATTACCATCAGACTGTAGACTCACCCAGTGGTGAGTAAAGATTTAGACCAAGAAAACTATCCTGGGATTAAACGATAGTCACACATGGACATAATGGCAGATGAAATGGGTGAATGAATTGGCAAAGAGCAGTTCTAAATGTGCAGGACAAGTAGTCAAAACTGTCCATCATATGCTGATGATGCTGTGAAATCTGTCTATGAGGATCTACCAACCCCTAGCAAACCAAATTTATACTCCCACTGTACTAAATGTCAATCAAAACGTTCAACACGTCTATGACAAGACCGCTCACATTCTTTTACATCAGCCCAAAAAACTAAAGCTGCCCCTTAAATCCATTCCCTAAAGTCAAAAGTGCCTCATCTTCATTTCTATTTCAAACCGACTGGATAAGGAAGGATTAAATAGTATAATTATGGCACATTAAAGAGACCATACACATCACTAACGAGCGACATCTGCTAAAAAAGTCGGGCTTTAAACGATAAAAAAAGAAAACTTTGGAAGTATAAGGAAGTCTTTGTAACAGGGGCACAAGTGAACTGATACTATTACTCCACAAAGAGCCTGATTGCATATTGCGGGACATGGCATTTGGATATCTTTAATTGAGTTGGAGATATCTTTAATTGAGTTTAAGATGTCCTCGACTCAATGCAAGTTATCTTCAACCCAATTAATGACACTGTCAATTTAATTACTGGTATCTCCAAATAATGGGGTTTGAAAAGATATCTGAGAATGTTTTATGTTTTTTCTTTTCTTTTTTTTTTTTTTTACACATCTGAGGACAGATGCAATCTCGCAGAGGAAGCATGATACAGTAATATTTAATTAATTCAAGTTCAGTTCAATGGATCAGGGTTTTTTTTCCTCTCTCCTCCCTGCATTTCGCTTCATCTCAAAGCTGATTTGGACCGATGATTGACGCTCCGTCTGTTCTGAACGGAGAGTTACAGACACAGGCGAGACGCTAACCGGGGGCAGATAGAGTATCTGATGCTTGCTTTTTCTTTTTCTTTTCTTTTTTTCTCTTCTCCGTTCTCTTCTCTTCTCCTCCACAGCTCCGCTCGCTGTTTTTCATATCAAGGATTCAAACGGAGCGGAAAGCGGGATCCGTCTCAGGTATCAGGCGCAACTTTGGGCTCCGTCGTGCGCCGCCGAGATCAAACTGCCAGGGCTCGCTAATAGTGCGCTAATCTCAGAGAAGTCATTATCTTATCGCGGGGGCCCCGCTCCGCAAACGGAGAGAGAGCATCTGCGGAAAGGGACGAGCAGAACCGCGGCTTCACAGGGGAGGAAATACTGGAATACTGAACATCTGCAACTCTGTTAACGAGGCTCGTCGTTCACTGACGGGGGGGGAAGGAAGAGAGAGGGAAATTGCAAAACAAAGGCCCCGACGTTTAACTTCTCGAAATTCTTATCACAGGCGCATTTTTTGCGCGTTAATCTCGAAACGACTGTCATCCCCGGCGAAGCCGACAGGTTTTCATAAAGCCTGCAATCGGTTTTCATCTGCTCCCGCAGCTCTATCCACACCTCAATTACGTCTGCGTTACCTACTGTACGGGGAGGCAGATTAAACAAACTAGTGAAGGCGCGTCTCCGGGGGACATGTGGGTGTCAGTGGAATCACAAGCAGGGTAATCACTTCAGAGAGCCAGAGGGAAAGAGAAAAGGAGAGAGAGAGAGAGAGAGGGAGAGAGAGAGACGAGCCTGTTAGTGGCTCCGGATCACAGGCCATCTTCAGTGAGTGGATGAGAATGCCAAACATGTCCCACAGGGCTCCCACTTTAAATAACGAGCAGGAAACCTCTCGGAAATCCTTTTCCTTTTGGCGGTCTGTGATCGCGAGGGGCCCGAGGAGATACCGGCGCGCGGCTGTGGGTGAAACGTACGCGGCTTTTTCTTTTCTTTTTTTTTTTTTTGCCACACGTATTCACACATATCCCGACATCACAGCGAGGGAAGGGGAAGGAAAGGAAAATAAGGAAACCATTCGCCAGGGAATGCCACACATGTAGACGAGACGTGAAGTCAGAGATGCGTGTTGTTCATCCACACAGCGTCAGGAGCAGATCTGAGGCCGGCCTGCAACCTGCTGCAGGCTCTGATCTCTGCTCTCCTTAACAAACATGAAGCTCCCTCTGTTGTTTGGAGGACAAAGTTATTGAGGCTCTGAAACTCATAGATGTGGAGAAACTCGTTATCAGCCCTGGTAAAGATGTGCAGGGGAGTCTAAAGACAAAATGTTATTTATTCGGCAGCATCAGTCTCGCGCTGACAAATTTAGAAAGACCCAACTATCAGTTTGTACATTTATTACAAAAGGGAGAAAATAAAACACACTTTAAGACATAAGTGGTATAATTTACTGGGAACTCTGCTGATACTTTCTACAGCTCCCTTCCTGGCAATAGAAAAGTTCAGGACTTATATCTCTCACATGGTTTGTAGCACACAAACCATGTGAGAGATATAGAGGGAGGGATCTTTGACTGCAGGCTCAGGTTATAACAGGAAATACGATTAGTTACCATAGCTACGCAGATGACACACAGCTCTACATCACGATGTCAGCAGGTGACTCTAAAGCCATTGATGCACTGAACAGATGCTTAGAAGAAATCGATGATGTGCCAAAACTTTCCCCAGATGAACAGACACAGAACTGAAGTTATTATCTTTGGACCTAAAGATGATCTGGAGTCAGTGCACAGCTTCAGTTACGACAGCTGGAAACTGGAGCTCAGATTTGGGTGTGAACATTAAGAGTCACATGAAGACGGTTACAAAGTCGGTCTTCTATAACCCACAGAACATTTCTAGGATTAAAGGACTGATGTCTCAGCATGTAGATAAACAGCCGTTTGTTTAGTTTTA
Source organism: Poeciliopsis turneri (assembly GCA_922788865.1). NCBI lineage: Eukaryota > Metazoa > Chordata > Actinopteri > Cyprinodontiformes > Poeciliidae > Poeciliopsis > Poeciliopsis turneri. Next base: position 687,785 of record CAKLNU010000698.1, read on the forward strand.
GTTGCAATGTTTATTGGTAATTTTAACGAAGGAATTTGACAAAATATAATGTTTGTTATTGGTTTTCACAGCTGTTTACTGCACAGTGTGTTATGATGTTATTTATGTTTTCACAATGGAAAGCTCTTTGAACTGTTGGGTTTCAAATTAACTTGATTGATTGAAATAATAATAATAAAAAAAACTTACTAGTAACTTTTCAGCAACATATAGAAGCTTTTTTATGCCAATAATTCCTTAATATTGATGAAAACACACTAGTATAATTATCTATAAATATCTTTTTTCTAATTGAAATAATCTGCTTACAGAACAAGTACTTTTTCATCAATATGAAGCAATTATTAACTTAAAACAAGGTTCATTATCTTGTTGAATCACTTCTGTCTTACTTCGAGCGTACAAAGAAGTTTGCTCTAGAAACTAGAACAAAAATACTTGGTACCATTTTGTTCTTTTGCACTGACTTAACTGAACGTGTTTGTCCTGTTAAGTAAAAGAGGAAAACAATACATGGAACAGCAGATTTCAAAGCTGAATTTAAAAACGGAACAAAAGAGAAAAAACAGATTTTCGATTTCTTTAACATAACTCCCAACAAATTCGCCGCCGCTCCCGTAAAGTTGGCCGCCAGTGGGCCGCGACGTTTCCCCCCCGCAAAGCGTAAATGGTTTCAGAGTCTCTGTGTTGTTTCTAAAAGCCTCGCTGTCTGATAACAGGGAGGAGCGCTTCTTCTTCTTTTTTTTTTTTTTTAAACCATTCCTCACATCAATTATTTCATACGGCTGTGTTGGAAATAAGCTTTTTCAATTTGGAGACACGACTTCAATTGACTCGTTGAATAATACAGGACAGTGAGTGAAGCAACTCCCCGTATTTACCCCCGTGGAGTTCATCCCAAATACTTTCGAACTATTTCAGCCGGGCATAAAGGAATCATGAAAAAGCCCCGGCGCTCCCCCCGCGTCTCCCCCTTTTTTTTCTTTTTTTTTTTTTTTTTGCGTGGGGAGTGGAACCAGAGTCTTCATATGAAAACTTCAAATATTTCCTGTAGAACCAACGCGATGGCGACGGGTGGGATGAGGAACGGTGGGGGAGGAGGGGAGTTCATTTACACTTTACTCACTTTCTTTGCTTTCATTCTTCAACCCTCAGAAGTGTCTCTTCTCTGTTACATCGAAAGTCAAAAGGAGGACTGAAGAGAAGAATCTTTTCTTCTTTTCTCCTCTTTTTTTTTTTTTTTTTTAAAGAAGCACACTCTCTGTGAGCTACAGAGACTTAGAATGGTTAGACAATTTAATTGGATAAAAGGAAAAGATTAAAGCGGCCCTGACGCCGTTCCATAAATAATTGATTTCTAATGTATTTGTAGTGGCAGTGAGACGCCGTTGTTTGGGATTGGGGGATGTTGAGTGGCAGAACGCTTCAGATTTCCCTCAGTCTTTGCCTTCTTTGTTTTTTCATGCCGTGAGATTGAAGCGGCATGAAAGGCGGAGAGGGAGCACACTTGCAGCTCAATTTGATCTTACATAGTCAGAAATCAAAGATCGTGCATGTAAAGAAGGATCGCAAGGAACTTTTTTTTTTCCTTTTTTTTTTCTTCTTTTTTTTTTGTGGGAGACCAAACTTTTCACACAATGTAACCAAAGGATACAAATTCTGCTGGTGCAACCCTTGCAAACCCCCCGAAGGCAAAGCTAGCGACTGCACCTGCTATCCAAAACTAATAAAAGAAGCTCCACATCCATTTTGGGATTTCATCTGAACTTCTGTGCTTGGATTAAAACATTTGATAATCTGATAGATGAGGTGGTAGGGGAGGAAAAAGAAACAGAATTTTAAATCTTTACATCAATGCAAACGAAGAATCAAAAAACACATCGAACAGAAATGTGCGTCATTTCAGTGCGCCTTCCACTTTTTCACATTTAGTCACATTACGGACGACTAAATCACAAAAGCACAAGATGTATTGAACACCTGGCTGCCCTCCTGAACTGACAGGCTGAAGGAGCAGCTGGTTCGCACTCCGCCCATCTGAAGGAAGCCATGTTCTGCCCCAAGCTGTGAAGAAGCCACAGCGAATACTTAGAGCAGAACCGGCAAATTTAAACTACTGGTTGGCCACAAAATTCATTAAACTAAAAGTACAAGTTAGTTTGTGATTTGGGTAAGACTTTATTTGACAGGGTCTGCATAAGACTGAGAAGACACTATCATGAACACGAAGGAGTCTTTATGACTGTTGTTATGAACTTCTAAAGCAACTTAGCATTGCTTTAGAAGTTGCATTAAAAGTCCATTAAAAGAGCAACGTTTGTATTGTTTAGTAAATAATGACATTTTAATGCCAAGTTGGCACTTTGCATTAATAGTGTCATTGACAACAGTCAAACATTCACAAAGACTCCTTCATGTTCATGACAGGTGTTATGTTTATGACAGTGTCTTGTCAGTCTTGCGTTAAATAAAGTGTTAGCATGTTTTATTTTGTTTGTTTTACGTCCTGAGAATCTAAGTTGAAATGTTCGTTCACAAACACTCATCATTCAGCCTGAACCGCTGTACGAAGAAGAAAGGACAAAAAGTAGTGCATAGCTTCACAGTTATACACTACTACTATCAAACTGTCACAGGAAAACCTAATTAAATGCATTCAAGTTGAAAAACCTCTAGGAATACAGTTAACTCTACGAAACACTGTAGCCTGGATAGTTTCAGTTCATGATTCTAAGGCCTCGGCAGCTAAAACCAGCATGAACAAGTTCTTGACCTAAGCAGTGGGCCGCTGAGTGTTTGATGGAAACAAAGCAAATGAAAAGAAGTCCGACCACCAGCCACTGATGAGCCAGAGGCCACAATTTGTGCGTTTTCATCTCTTCGCCCTCTGGGGTTCATCTTGGCCGTTGCTTCGGCCTGACAACGCCGCGGCCCTGCAGTCGGCACGAAACGACAAGAGAAATAGCTGTCATCGCTTGCGTTTCAATCTCCGAACCCTTCCGTCCCCCATCCCCGGCTCTGGAATCTCATTCTCAGCGTCAGCGAAATAAAAAAAAAAAAAGAAAAAAGAACGGTCTGCAGAAGTGCTGGGGCGACGGTGGAGAGGACGGAGGAGAGGCCAGGCGGTGCCACGAAGCATTACGGCTCGGCCTGTCAGGGCCAACGGCCGGCAGCGAAGAGGGGGCAGGGAGGAGGCGGTGTAGGTTACATGTTTTGGGAGCAGGTTGGCAGGGGCGACATGGAGGAGCGCCAATTAGCGAGGACAGGTAAGCATGTTTGTCTCTGTGTTCACGCCGCTGCTTATCGGCGCGCACCAGTACGGGCTCCGGCGTGCCGACTCGTTGTTCCGCGGTCAAACGTTCACTCGCGAGCGAAATCTAGCAACGTGAGCGCCCGCGAGCCTCAGCTGGACTCGCACGCCAGCTGATCTTGCAAGCCTCACTGGAGCTGTCTGATGGAGGCAGGGCGGCGAGCGTTGAGCCTGGCGGGAGAGAGAGAGAGCAGAGGAGGGGAGGAGGGGAAGGGCGGTCACCTTATGTGAACCGTTGCCAAAAAAGCTCTGAGAAAAGAAACCCCACGCTGGCTGGCAGCTGAGAGACTAGAAAGCAGTAAGGAGAGGTCAGCTGATGGGGAAGTCAAAAAAAAAAAAGACAGTGAAGTCTCATAAACTGCTACAAATTTTGAGCAGAGAGCTCAAAAATAATGATTAAGTACTGGGGGGGAAAAAAACACCACATGAACAATACAGAGAGAAACGATGACACGGCAGAAAAACGGCTCTCCTCCCATTCATAAAAGGACCCAATTGTAGGCAGTTTAAAACAGCAAACAAAAGCTTGCTGGGTTTTGCAGAATTTCCTTCAATCTGGTAAATTTGTAGATTAAGACTGAAAGCATTTCATGTTATTTCCATGAGAGGAATAAAAAGGCTCTTAGAAGTCAAATCCGTCGCTTCACACTGACAGGGATGCAGGGTTTTTCTTGTAAAAGGCGGCTATAATGGATCATCCTCAGGTATTGTGTTAGATAATTTAGCCCTTTGCTGTCGTACATTGTAATCCACTGTAGGTGGTATAGTGATGCTGGGGCTTAAGACAAGTTGCCATGTCACCAGACTGCCGTGTGCGCTCGCCTCCTCCCCCTGGGTGGTCCGTGACCTCCTTCTAGCAGCATTATCCTTCTGTCTCACAGCCACTGCTGGATGCTTTCATTTAATTTAAAAAGAAAAGGTAGAAACCTCCAGTTGTGGTCCCCTGGTAGCCTCCACATGGGGTTTAATACGGCCTGTCATAGTAATTACTGACTGTAATGTGCATACAGACGACCTGAGCCTGGTTTGCAGTGTTCGCTACGTGGGAACGCTTCCTAGATTTGAGCCAACATAATGTCGGAATAAGCAGCGGGATGGCTAGCAGCGTGGTGTGAGCTGGGCTAGCATCCGGAGCGCTTCGCTAAAGAGACACAGAGACAAAGGAAGATGCTGAGACATCATCTGACGCTTCTGAACCACAGCCACGCTCCGCACCAGCTGACTTCTACTGTCAGAGTGAGATTAGATGACGCACAGGTAACTTCTGAAAGACACCCCACTGGATCTTAAATTAACTTCTTTGAGCTGTACGTCATGTCTTTACCATATTCCCTCATTAAAAACATACCTGGAGTTTTGCCAATCCAGGTATGCATGTGTGAAAAATCCTTTTTATCTCCCGTGGCAACCATTCAACTGTGTGAAACGTCTGGGTGGATCTAGCCCCGCCTTCCAGACGAAGCTCCTCCTTGGAGCTTCTTGTAAAGTTTCCAAGCTTTACAGAATATCCCTCTCAGCTCCTTCAGACTAGCCAGCAGCAATTAGCAAACACCTGGTGGACCTGCACATCATTACAGGAGCTGCTTCTCAGTAAAACGATGATAAAAATGTTGTTAAAGTGTTAGTGGAGGAGTCGAGGTGTGATGACTTCCTGAAGGTGGAGTTTCATAAAGAGCAGGAGTTTTTAAAGAGACAAAGTCAAACTTTTTAAGTCTTACTTGATATGTGTAGCATTTTTATAACAACTAAAAGTAACACAGTTACTTGCTTGTGCTATAAAATGGCACTATATGCCTGGAAAACGCATAAAGCACCCACTTTAATACAGATACCACCAGTCCCAAATCTTTATTTGTGACATAAAATTTGAAAGTAGTTCAAATTTTATTTGCTTGATATTTAAAGGTTAGGAATACCTTGGCAAGGTCCATGCAGCCTTTCAGATGTGCTAAAGATAAAAAGAAACTCAGTTACTTTTGACACTGACTTTCTCTGTACTTGAAGTTTAATTAGGATTTTAATAACAATTCTGAAAATATGTGGCTGACCTTGATTTCAATTTATTTTACATTAAATATACTGTTAGATTTTAAACACACTAACCTGTCTCCTCTCACTCTTCTAACCTGTGCATATCAATGCAATTAGCATTGACTGATTAGCACATCAGTACTAGAACTCTATTTTAATACCTTTATGAATCATCTGGTTTATATCTGGAATACCAAGGCAATATAATATTATATATAGTATAGTACATGCAGGGCTGCACAGTGGATTGCATTAAAAAGGTTTTGAATTTGAATCCCAGCCTGCCTGGGGTTTAAATATTCTTCTCCATATGTGGGTTTTCTCCAGGTACTCCAACTTCCTCCACACACAGTCCATTAACATGACTGCTAGGTTAATTAGTCTGGGTTATGAAGCTAAGAGATAAACTCACAACCTGTCCAGGGTGGAAAATGATGTGGATTTTTATGGTTGAGAAGGGGATGCCTTATACGATCCGTTTTGAGCAATTCTTTTGATTTCCATGTTACAGTTCACGTCTTGCATATTTTTTCCACAAACGAGCAAACCTCACAGCCAAAGCTAGTGAACCTGGGCTGCACTATCACGTTGCCAACAGGTGTTGTAAATTCACTCCAGACGAGTTTGTAGCAACCAAGGTTAAATAATGAAGCTGTTCGGTCAGAGCTGGTATGTTCATTTCACTTCAAAAAGGTTTCAGGGTCCTTGGAAAGCAGAAAATGCTGGATTAGATTTAAGCAGACATCTTGAATGCAAGGCGAGAGCTAGGTGAAGGTAATCAGGAAAGCAGTAAACGGTGAAAACTATTAGACACACAAAATAGTGTGTCTCTGTGTTTTAACAATCTCTGTGTTAAAACACAGAGATTCTGAGAAAAACAAAAGTGAGGAGAGTGAAATGAGCACTGACTCGCAGGATGGTTGGCGCGTCGGAGGCACACCTTGACGTTGAAGAAGGTTGGCCAAAGGCGCTTCGGAAGTCGGGAGTGAGAACATGTCAGGGAAGATGATTGGGTGAAAAGGGAGTGTGGAGGGGTTGAAAGGGGGTGACACAAAGGTTTTTGCTCTGACACACATCCCACTCGTTATGACATGTAGAGGCACATCTAAGAGCAAACTCCTGAGAGACTGCTGAGGGCGACCTCAGTAAAATGCAAATGAGCTCCACTGGAGCGCCGTCGACGCCGCGCAAAGCTGTCTAAACCGAAGGGTCTATTAATACATTAAGTCGTGATGTTTCTGTTGTGTTCGGGAGAATCGGGGAGAGCGGGAAACTCAACTTTCTGTGACCCAGTTACCTCGGTGTGGATACATTCCGACTCCTCTGGCCCGTGGTGTTACCGGAGTCTCCGCCGCCAATCGTGTCTCTTCCAAGATTCCTCATGAACTTTTCATGCCGGGCGTCTAATAAATTATGAGGCCTCCTCCAGCTGACGTGAGGAAGGGCTGTCTTTTCTTTCCCCTTTTCTCACTCTTATCAAGAAAAGACCAAAAAACAAAGGAAACACGAAGAGGGCTCTTTCCCGACAGTTCAGAGTCCATGACGCGAATCTTTCCGCTAATTTGTAGTGACTTCCTCTCTCTACGACCTGACAGTAACACTTACTCCGACGGTTCGACGGAAAAAAAAAAAAGTCCCACTGGAAAATCTCCCTCTGTATAAATATTGATCGGCTATAAAAAATTTCACACTTATGTTAATTCTCTTCTATACAGATCAACACCAAGGAATCAGGGAATCACATGCAGGAATTCCCAAAACGTTACTTGGGTGTAAAAAAGGAAGAAGAAGAAGAAGAAGAAGAAGAAGAAGTGATATTCTGCAGCAGAAGACTGCATAAGTATCATCATCACTAATTGTGAATAATGCAGAGCATCTGATCCGTTCAATTATTCAGCTTTACGTCCCGGTTTTTGGTTGACAGAAACGTAGCGACGACAAAATATTCTAAGTTCCCTCCGATGCACGAATGCCAAGGCATCTGAGTAGCTGTGTCTTATTAGATTTCCACAAACACAGTACACCTACGCGCAACCTAAGTGGATTAAATATGACGGATGATGACATTTGGAGAAAAGGCTCTTTCAGATTACTCAAATCTAATCTGGAACTCTAAATCAGGACTAATCAGTTGCTTTTCAAAGAAGCTTCAATCATTGGGGAACGGGGAAGGGAATGGAGGGAATTTTCTGGCTTGCAAACCGGGTTTCTCACAAGAAAAGATGTTCTCCTATAGTGCACCATCTTTTATCCCAACTCCCCCCACCACCACCACCTCCTGCTTCTCACAGCTCTAGCAGACTTTAGGAGAATGACAGAAATCTGCACTCTTTCTTTCTTTTTTTTCATTTTATTTTTTTAAGCAGAACTCTTCAAAGACTTGTCCGGTGTAATTGCCGGACGGCGCAGCAGCAGAACCGCGTCCTGTGGAACTCGGAAAGCTCGGACGAATCTGATGAAAAGTTTCCTGGTGACATCACAGAGCGTAACACTAATTCGGTCGAATTAACCCCCTCTGGACCGACGGGAACCCGCGAAACGGCCGCTCCGGATCAGAGTTCATCAAAGACGCTCAGTGACGGGGATGAGGCCGCTGCAGAATGGAGACGGCGATCCGGTCCGGTAGCGCGTTGAGAGATCGCAGCTACCGCTTTGATTAATCTCACTAATTACTGGCCTCAGGGTGTCAACAGCGACAGAAAGAGCCGCGGCCTGTGTGCTGCTGGATTCTTTGTAATTACCAAAAAAGAAAAAAAAAAAAAAAAAAAAAAAAGAAAGTCTCCTGCTCTGGGACTGTCGTTCCTCCCCACAGCCCTGGACGTACAGTAGGAGCCAGGCCGGACCGGAGCTCATTTTTCCATAACGGGGGAGACTCTGTGTACATTATTCAGCGGGGGAGGAGACGCAGAGCAGCCTGCCTCTGCGCTTGAACTCTCTGCTAATGAGTCCCAGCAGTCACCTCAGTCGTGGGCTTTTTGCCCTCCTCTCTTCCCCTCTCTCAGCTCACTCAGCTGTTGCCTAGTCAAACCACAACGTGACCCCCCCCAACGACCCCCTCTTCCCTCTCCGCTCCTCTGCTCAGGCGACAGTCAGCCTCCGTCAGCTGGAAGTGAACACGCAGCCGGTAACTCGCTCCGGCTACCTCGTGTCACTTGTGACCCGTTTTTCAAACTTCCATGTTTGCTCTTTTACCCGCGGGCCTTCATTTCCTACTGTATACACAGTGGGTGTATACAGTAGGTGGGTGAGATCGGCGGAAGAGATCGGTTTCACATGTGTAAACCGATCTGTGTATCGACTGATCGCCAATATCCCAAGTGTCAGGAAAATTGGGGCCAATTTATTGGTGCACGTGCATCAGGACTATATAGGAACACTTTCTGTTGCAATTACTTAGTAACAACAATGAAGCAATCACACATAAGCACAACTAGAAACTTAAAGGACTTTTTTTCCTGTTCTTATTTCAAGTTTGCCGCAGATTGTCAGTTTAAATCTGGACTTTGACTAGGCCAGGAGTCTGCAAGCTTTGACTCGAAGGAGCCGTTTTTTGTCTTCATTTCGGCTTAGTAAGGCTCACTTAGAGCAGCAAATCTTACATCAACTTTTTAAAAAAGAGCTCAGAATTTCTGATAAAATACCTGCAGTTTGCAGACCCTTTGACTAAGCCATTCAAATACATAAACATGCGTCTATTTAAGCCTAATAGCTGATGGAACTTCGTACAGGCCTCAGATCCTTAGAGTTGTTCATAAATTCATGCACTCAATGAATCTCTTCTTTTCAATTTCCATAAACGCACCATATGTGTAATTCATAAGATTTTTATCATGTCAGTAGAACATAACAGAGTTTCAGTGGCACCCTGGTGAAATAAGGCCAATGTCACGATAAATTTCTCAAGATGATAAATTGCCCCAGAAATCTTTCCAATAATCAATAAAATTGTTGTTTTGATGTTATTTTCAAATAATATAAAAATAACGGCATAATAATCCAAGTCCGTCCAACAAACAGAAAACGTCACACTTCAACTAGACGACATTTAAAATATCTAAAATGAAATTCAACAACCAAAAACAAGAAAAGGAAATAAAAAAAACACCCACAAAACAAACCATGACTGCAAAAAAATGGATGTAGTCTGTAAATGAAATTGTACTTCAAGAATGGAAATTATGGATCTCATTTTAATTCATGAATGATTGCTTTTTGTGCCACGCGTTCCCTCCACCATGCTTCACGGTGCTGACGGTGTACCTCAGGGTCATGTGTGGTTACTTTTTTTTCCCCACAGGAAGTTTAGCATAAAGGAAAAGAAGTTAAAATGCTGGGCAACCATTTAAGTCTGCATAAGGCTGACATGACATAGTCATAAACATGACAAAACAGTTATGAATATGAATGAGTCTTCATAAATGTGTCATTTGTTAAATAATAACACTGTTAATGCAAAGTTACATTAAATGTTGCATTACAAGTGTCAACTTTGCGTTACATGGCCAGTAATGACATTTTAATCCAAAGTTGCATTAAAACTCTATTTACTGAACGACACCTCATGACAACAGTCGTAAGCATTCGTTCAGACTCCTTCATGTTCATGACTCATGTTATGTCATGTCAGTCTTGTGCACACGCCTTGAAATAAAGTGATCCCAATTTTTGTGTTTGCTGCGTCTCCTACATTGATCGTCAGCAAAACGAATACTTTTTTTCTCGATGTACGTCTTCTCTGATTACAGGAACTAATAGCCGCCCTCATCCCACCTGTCGCTCCAGACCGAGCCCGCATGTCGTTTCAGCCAGGAGATCCATTTGACCCAATGTCTAATGTGAACCAATTAAGGTCTTTACATGCGCGCGCGCTCGGCAACGTAGAGCCGAATCGCTCTTAATACCGGTTAAATACACGTCCCTGCTGCTATAATACACCTACACACACTACAGCGGTGTGTGCTGTGTGATTATGAGGCGATATAAAGCCTTCTGCAGAACCTGACTGAATGAGCTATCTAATGGGCATGGGAACTAATTCCAGGGCAAAGGGGATTAAAGGCTAAAGCAAGAGGGAGCAGCGCGGGGCTGGCGCTCTCTGGCAGCTCAGAGTGCAGAGGGCGGAAAAACAGAGATGATGTATCAACGCACAGAATCCTTGCCTCCTGAATCCTATTTTGCAGAATAGCATTAAAACTGGCATCTTGTTTAATCCTGACAGTTCTATATTTTCAGTCGGGGTGAAGGTGGAAGGGGGGAGAGAATTAAATATTAAGTGATTCAGCCAAGAGGAGGGAAATAAAGGAAAATATTCTAAAGGAAAATATTCAGTAAGCCTCGGAATTTGCTGAAATCTACATTTTTATTTATTTTCTTTGTCACTGATTACGTCTATTGCCTGCGAAATAATTGACAAAACCTGTCTTGGCAGTTTAGAGAGTCTGCAGCTGAAGCCAGAAGTTTGCATACACTGACTAAAAAGACGGATGGAGAATTTTTTCTCACTGCCTGAAGTCACATCAGACCAAACGTCTCTTTTTATTTAGGTAAATTAGAACAAAATCAGTTCTACTTGCTCTGTACGACTATAGTGAGAGAATGAATATAATTTATTTATGAATGTCTTCAGAATCAGAAGTTCCTGTTCGTTTTCTCTGTGTTTGGTGGCGTTGTCTTTGAACTGAATGACTGGGCTCAAACCTTTTGGGTTTCCTTCCAGAAGATTCTCACGACAATTTGCTGGAGTTCTGGTCCTCCTGACAGAACTGGTGGCTGCCTTCACTCACACACATTTTCAGATCTACCCACAACTTCTCCATAAAACATAGTGGGGGATTTGTGATGACAAAACCAAAAGACTGACTTTGTTGTCCTTAAGTCACTTTGCAACCACTTTGACAGCATGCAGAGGGTTCGACTCAAAAGTCATACAGTTTAAGACAGTTTTTCCTCATAATGACCAACTGTGTTAACTTCTGAAGTAAAAAAAAAAAAAAAAAATCTCTAAAAAAAGTTTATGCTAAGTTTCTGGGACTTGGCAAATAAAAATAATTTTGGTGATTCTAACTGACCTAAAACAAGAGAAGTTTAACTTCACACATTAAGGAAAAAAATGTGTGTCTTTTTATGCAGTATCTGTGAACTTCTGATTTACATAATCATAGTTATAGAAGTAAATAAAGTAACAACAGTGCCAAAGCATAATGTCTCACCAAGTATTTTTGGTTCAGTTTCTAGTGCAAATATCTTAATACACTTGAAATAAAAAAAAATTAGCTGACAAGTAACTTTTTAAGAAAATATAGGAGCTTATTTTAAATCAATAATTCCTTAATTTACATGAAAAAGTACTGGTTCCACTGGCAGACTAGTTTATTTATAATAAGATATTTTCACCTTTTTATAAATGAAATAATCTGCCAGTGGAATTTTTCACCAATCTTAAATTATTGACTTAAAAGCTCCAATTTCTTCCTGAAAAGTTACTTGTAAGTTAGCTGTGTCTGTTTTGAAGTGCACCAACATATGTGCACTAGAAGCTACACCACAAACAAGTGGTAAGACTTTGTGTTTTTGCAATGAACACCTTTTCCTGGTTACAGAGACGCTTTCTAAAAATGGCTTCTGGTGATGCCAAGCTGAAGTATTGGGCCTAATCTGGAAAAGTGTCCTGCGATTCTGATAACCCGCCAGCCCACATGCTCATGGCTCACAGGCTCATACTGGAAGGACTGTGTTGTCTGTTTTTCCTCCAGCTCCACCAAATGCCACAGTGAAAAACACACAGCGTGCGGCCGTTGCACTATTATTTACATAATTACGCCAATGAAACGTGTTTAAATAGCTTTCTGTTTTCTCCACAAAGCTCTCATCAGCAGTCATTACGCATGCATCAGGTGTCCATTCAGACAGCGTTTCTTCGAGCACCTATGACAGCCGCTATTACGAGGAGGCTGTTGTCATGCCAGCGGCACTTTGAGCCGAGGATACGAGTCCAGAAATAGTTAAACCTGCTGTTCAGCTCCGTTCAAAGCACAATTACAGGAAACGACTCTTTAAATTGTGCCACAGTCCAGCACAGAGGCCATGAATCACCACGGCGAGCGACTCCCAGCAAGAAGAAAACTTCAGATTAGCTTATGTGTATTCCATTTTTGAAAAAAAAAAAAAAAAAAAAATTTTTAGAGGTCATGGAGCTGAACCGTGTGGATTCTCTGCCCTCTACTTCCTGTTAATTTGAGATGCTGGAGTAAAAGGAAGCCTGGTTTTAATCTTGATGTAATCTTGGCCAAAACATGAGGAAAAAAAAAAATGTACCTGAAGTCAGTTAAAAGAAAAAAAAAAGTAAGTCATTTTTATACAGAAATGCCAAACAATTGAATCTGGACATGTATTAATTACAGTTTTGACACTACACTGATGCCTAGGGCTGCAACTAATGATTATTTTAGTAATCAATTATTCTGTTGGTTATTTTCATGATGAAAAAAATGGCACAATCTGCACATTTAACCACTTAAGCCCTTTTTTGTACATAAGAAATGCATTGAAAATGCAAATATGCAAATAATTCATTTCCTTTTTTAAATAATAAAATAAGTATTTTTGTTGCCTAAAATGCTATGACACAGCAATCGTTCAGTGTTCACTTGACAACAGCTCAGCCTGTCACAATAGGCAACAAGTCAATTAACTGCATGATCAATTAAAATGTGCCCAATAATTTCAATTGGGACAATCAGAGAAATGCTTTCACTTTGATGTGCCTCAAGCATAGAAATGCAACTGTTCTGCTTGAAAAGTTAAAAACACAAAATAATCTGGGATTTATGACAAACGATTTGGTGGCTGCAAAAAAAAAAGTAAAAAGTTTGGGGTTGGAAGAGTTCTCTTCTTTAGGAGATCATTAAAACAGGAAGACAGAGACCAGATAAACTGCGGACGTCTTACCGAAATATTCGTCGGACGGAGGGTTGTCCATGTCGAACAGCATCTTTTTGGTCAGGCGCGCCAGTTCGTCCTCTGGGTGCGCCGCTGGAGCTCCGCCCTGGGGAAAAAAAACAAAAACAAAAACACGAGGTTAAATCCTGAACGAGACAAGAAAACTTAAGCACAGTCTCAAGGGCCAAACAAAACACACAGAGTAATTAACATGCAGCGTATGCTTTTGCCTTCTGGGATATCTGACCCTGGTTGAGGGCCCGGACCAGAAGGTTTGCTTTTGTATCAAAAAAAAAAAACGAAACAGTGACTCCCTGACTGAATCTGAAAGAAGAGGTAAATATTATCAGAAAGCTGCTTTCAAGCTGGGAGCGTTTGGGGAGGCAGGTCAGGTGAGGGGTATTTAGATGAGATCTGAAATGGATTCTAGATTCGGTGACATAACCCTCTGAAGTCGTCTCCTTCCTATAAGCCCGCCTGCCTCCTTATCGCGCCGTCTCTGACATCTGTCCTCTGTCTGTTCTGCTTCGGGGCTGACGTGTCGCGTTTGACATTTTCTGCCAATCATCCTTTAGAGCTTGAAGAGGAATAAATAAATACATTTCAAAAAGCCTGTCCTGCTCCGGCTCCGGGCTCCATCCCTCGTCTCAGGTGCCTGTTTGTCCTTTTTCGGGGATCCTTCAGGGGCGATGCGTTGGATTCTCTCTGTTTTGCTGAGCGGAGAGGCTTTTTTTTTCTTCATCTTCAGATAACGGCCAGACGTCGATGGCCTTCCTAGATCTTTGCAGCAGATTTGATTTTCAATAAGCCAGATATCTGGGCCGACCTTTGAGTGGCTTCTAATTGTGACACCTGGGAGAGGTCGCTGTGGCTTCCGTCTCTTTTATTCACACTTTCACGCGCAAATCTGCATCTTCAATAAAAGATGCGATTAAGAAATACTTGTGCAGGCAGAATACATGAGTAATTATCCTGCAGTTATCGAATGTGTATTATTTGACTGTTTACCTCTAACCTTTAGGTACTTAGCCTGCGTATAATGAGGGATCCAAAATTCACCCTGGGAAATTCATTACACTTTATCTATTGTTTTTCAGTAAAATGTCAACAATGATTATAAAAAGCTTTTGTGTTTTCTGTCTAAAGGGCAGAGAGGTCTTCACGGTACAAAGCGGAGTATTCAATAGTGTAGATTGTCTGAATAGCAGGACGCTGGAATAAAATCCATACAGCTCAATGAAGTGATCAATTATTATAAAATTATTGATATTAAAACATCACAAAAATGTGCACAAAAATCAATAAACAGATGAAGAATTTTGTTTCGCCTGTTGTGACAGTAGCTGTTGGGAACGATGACGACGTGTTAGGGCTGATGCAGATCAGACTTTTTAAAAAGCAAGATTAAATTTCCGACAAAAAAAATTAGCATTTTGAGATTACTTTGTTTTTTTTCTAAAAATTTCTCAGCTATTCTCAAAATGTTGAGTTTCTAAATTTCAATTTTCTATTCTAAAAATTTCTGTTTTTAAGCTCAAAAGGAGTTTTGTTTGCAGCAAATTTTCAACTTTTCAAACTCAGAAACGTCTGAGATTCTTCAAGACTCAGAAAAATTTGGAGTGTTTTCGTAACAAAGTTTTGACAAATTTTCAGAAATGTATTTAAATTTTCCAGTAATTTTTTTTTTGTCATAAATTTACTCTTAATTTTTTTTCTTTGAATCTTCAATTAAATACCTTTTGCTGCACAGTATGGATGTTAAGTCAAGCAGGACGGGCTGAGCTTTTAACATGTTGATGTTGGAAGGATTTTTCAGCTGCAAATGACAAAGCATTCACTAAATGAATGCTACATTGCTGCATTTAGGCAATAAAACATTGATTTTCTTATTTAAAAAGGAATTGATTTGCTTATTTACATCTTTAAATGCATTTCTAGCATTGTATTAAATGGTTGAATAAAAAATGGGAAGAATGTGCAATTTTTTAAAATGCGATTAATCAATTAATCGCCAGAATAATCAAGAAAATAATCACTAATCGCAGCCCCAATGAGGACTGAACCATTTCACCAACTAACAGCTTTCCTGAATTATATGTTCTGTCTGCCTTCTCCTGCCTTCTCCGCATACTACGACAGAAAACAACACATTTCCATTTGCTAAAAATCAACATCCGTTTTCCATTTCTAACCATTATGATCCACTTAAAGCACATCTCTCTGACG
Source organism: Poeciliopsis turneri (assembly GCA_922788865.1). Lineage (NCBI taxonomy): Eukaryota > Metazoa > Chordata > Actinopteri > Cyprinodontiformes > Poeciliidae > Poeciliopsis > Poeciliopsis turneri. Next base: position 703,290 of record CAKLNU010000698.1, read on the forward strand.
CGCTGTACCCAAACAATTTTTTTTTTCCTTTTTTCTTTTGCTTCGCCGTGCGTGAGTTTTCCCTGCAAGCCGTGGGAGGGTTCGCTCGCCACGTGCGGCGTGCCATCACGCTGCAGCTCCACGGGGCACACAGAGGTGAGAGAGAAAATGGGATCATCATGAGGCTCCGCTTGGGAGCTGTGCAGAACTTAAGGCCAGACGAACATGAGACGCACTAGACGTCTTTGAGAAACACTCATGAATTTAAAAAAAACAACAAAAAAAACCCTTCGCCGATATGTACGAACGATGTGAAGATGTGCTAAATTATTGAGATGATGTAAGAAGATGTAGACTCAACGTTCCATATGGAAGGAAAAGGAATATTTTGTTTAGATGGACAGACAGATTTAGAGCGTTATTTGTTACAAGTGTTTGAATTTATCCCTGAAATTGACACATTTTTGTTTAGCGTCATTACAATTGTTTTTTTATAGTCGCCCAAGAATAGATGATAACTGCTCAGGTTCACACACAAGTTTCTGCTTACGTCAAGGGTCATAATGTTTTGCTGGAACTCTTACAATGCGTCGCCTCATATTTACACAGGGAGGAAACAGAAAGTCATGGCGTACTTGAAACAAGTTCATAGAAACTCTGGTTACATTAAAGCCAAATGTGGATAGTAAAATATTCCAGTTCTATTTTAAAGGAATAATTTGGTCACCAATGACTGTGCCACGGGTGATTTTGTTAAAAACACTATTTTAAGAGAATAAATGCACACACATTCTTAAACAGTTTTCGATTGTGGACTTAAGCTCCTGCATTGAAAGAGAAAATTTTTTTTCTCTTACTTCTTTTTAAAATAAAACCTTGGATAAGAATTACGTTTGTTCTCGGCTTAATTTGACATTTAGCAATTATATTTTAAGAATGATTGACCATCTACTGTCATTAATTAGGTTTTATGCCTAAATATCTTTTGACCTTTCAGCTGTGGTCTGTAACTCATAAAGGCTTGGTTTCACTCCTAAATATTGTTTGTAAGACTTGAGTCACAGAAAAGTTAAGTCACAAGTTTAAGTCAGAAATGTTTTTTTTTTGTTACCACAACTTCTAAAGAACTAAGCTAACTAAGGTAATACTTTTCTTATTTACCGTAGAAGCTACCTGGTCCTCATACATAGAGATTAATATAAACGCACCAAACAACAGTGGAGCCATTTTGATGTACATCAAACGTTCTTTACTTCAAACGAAAGCTGAACTTCATGCCTGAGAAGAAAGGATAAATACCGTCAACTGATTTAGTCATTTCAAGGTTGTCTCCACCTACTGGTGCGGCCGAGGCATTACAGGATTCTGATTCGATTCCCAGACTCAACATAAACTGAGATTTTTTAAAAATCTAAACCGGAGGAAAAAATATCAGTTAAAAAACATAACGTGCAGTGAAGCCAAAGCCTCTACTATTTTTCTAACTTGTGTAGCCAGCTAACTGTGCTGCAGCGTGACCACTAGATTGTGCTAGAGCAGGTGTGTCAAACTAATTTTCGTTTTGGGCCAAATCAAGATCATGAAGGCTCTTAAAGGGCCGGTTGTGCCAGAATGTGTTGATAAAACCTGTTCACAAACGGCTAATATGTCAATGAATTCTTAAAATTACATAATATTATTGAAGATCTTTTCAGTTCCTTCAGGAACTAATAATAAATGCAACTTTTTATTTACTCACTGTATAAATCATGGACTATAATCATACATCAACTAAATTCTCAAGAAACTGGAGGGATTGATTGATATAAATTGGCAGTAAACAGATAAAAACTGCATTGATATGATTGATAATATAATATTTAATCACACTTAGTGTTTAGTGTAGTCTGTGGAGGGCCACATAAAAAGCTACGGCAGGCCGGATTTGGCCCCCAGGCCTTGAGTTTGACACATGTGTGCTAGAGCGAGTTACTGCTTTTCTAACTTACATTAGCAGCTAGCTATGCTGCAGAGTTACCACTAGCTTGTGCAGAAACAGGAACAACATATTTTAGACAATCTGTGTTGGAGGTTAGATTGGGCCTAAGAGAATCCAACCCGGCACAAACCGGTATTGTGTATGAGCCCAACCCGGACATCAAGAAAATAACTCTGGCTTGAACCCAGCCGAGTTCACGCCACAAATCTAAACTCTAATCTGTTAATCATCACCAAAAAATGTTTCTTTTTTTTTTTTTTTTACCAAATTCATCTTTTGGCAGAAAAAGGCGATTAGTTTGGCAAGTTGACATTATATTTCAGTCCTCTCCCATTACTGGAAATACTCCTGCTGGAAATCCAAATTTGGCTCCAAAGGGATTTGAGCCAACATCAGTCCAAAAGCATCAAATGCACAGACACGATATTCTGCAATCTGACTAAGTGTATATGTAGAACCTGAATAATAGAATACAGAGGTATTCCAATTCACAGCATAGGCCATCCATCTGTACTTTATATCCCGAGGGAGTGAAAACCGCTGAGCTCTGCTTACTGCCCGCCATGGATCTCAGAGTGTAAACTTTATGACGCCTGGCTGCTGCTTGGCCCGGCTCAGGATGTGGCCCCGCTGATAAAGGAAGCTCAGACAGTAGGCCTCATTAGCTGTGAGGGATCAACATGTCGGACGGAGGAGCGTGTCTGCCCTGCAGGAGCACTTTCTTTCTCGAAAGCAGCTGGGCCGGGATTCTTTGGCACCCCGCGCCCCGCTCAGCCGTTATTAGCCCGGATCGCATGATGGGAGGATTAGTGGGAGATGAAAGGGGAGCTCTCCTCAGTGCTCCAGTATTTCTTTGTTCTCACCTTTAAATGCCGCGGCTTTTCTTAGAAACTGCTCACTGACCAAAAGGTGCCACGCGCCGGAAATAGACACAACAAGCCGCACAAAGGAGAAATGCGGTAAATCTCTTTTAGAGTTCCCTTCGCCTCGCAGGTCTGAGCCTGTCAACCCGTGTTGTTAATTTAAGACAGTCAAGTAGACAGTTGAACACGGTTAATCTTCGCTCCACATCAAAAGCGGGTTGGAGAGCGAATGAAATGCACCCATTACCAGAAACAGACTCTTGACTTTAAGCTTCATTTATATCTTATCCGGCTCGCCGCCGCCCCGCAGCAACACTCTGCCAGAGAGTTTAAAGCACCTTGTTAGGGAGTCTTTTGTGACAGCATGGAATAATTTTTCACTTGAATAAGAGAAAGAAATTGCTTCCCTGCGTGCTTTATGATTGCTTTGCGGCTCCTGTTCGGCTTTTCAGAGACAACAATGGGAGCTGTAAGGCAGCTGGCGCAAGTTTTTTTCCAGTTATGTCTGGCTTGGTTTGGTAAATTGTTTTGCCTGTGCCCTCAGGACACTCGGGCCCCAGTTTCATTGAAGTCGGGGCTTAAATTTAGCGGTGACTGGGTTAACAGCTGCACCTGTTGTCTTCTCTTATGTACAACGAGTCTGAAGAGGCAGAAGGGGGGCACAAGGTGTTCAGGTCATCCGTCTGCTTTCTTTCATCAGCAGTGATCCTCCTTGAAAGACATCCTGACAGGCCGCCGGACGCCCTCGGACAGACCGAGACTTCAGAGGCTTGTAAATGCCAGAGCACTTGTAATCAAAAAACAACAATAAGACGTGAAAGCGGTCGCTGCTCGATGCGCAACGACGGACTCTGGGAGCCGGTCGCTGCCCGGCTGCCGAGTCTATGAATAAAGCTGTGAGGAGCGCTCAATGTGGAATTGGCATTGTGTCAAGAGTGATTAAGTGAGTGGTGGAGTGGAAGTGGGTGGGAAGGAAGCTGGAGGGAGAGGGGCGGCGGAGGGAGGGTTTTGCTTGTGAGTCGTTCTCACCTGATACCCTGACTGCCAGGATCCAAACCTCAGGGCCTCTGTTTTCCCACCGAACTGACAACAACTACTGCTCACAGGGCATCGGAGGTACAACAGAGGAGGGCAACGCAATGAGAAGCTGACCCTGTTTTACACCTCACTGCCCCTCCGCCCCAATGGTGCGGATCGAGAGGGACGTAAAGATCTGGACTGTCACCACAGCACAACTCACAGGTCGCTCTCTGGTCTGCTTCAACCCAAAGGAAGTGGAGCTGAAGACAGGAGGTGATCGGTCAAGAACAAAAGTTACTGCTATACAAACTTTACTGTTATAGAAAGATTTGGGCTGCAGCATTTCACGTCTAAAAGTGTTACGTAATCAGTAGCCTGAATTACTGCACCAAAAATTTGGTACAGCAACACGCTGCAGGCTTAGCAGGAAGGGGCAATATCATGTAAAACTGACTTTTTTTTTTAGCTTTACATCATGTTATAATTTTATTACCTCATCTGAAAGTGTTGTTTTGATTCTTTCAAGCATGTTTTAGAAATTCTTTCATCTCCCTTGGCAACCACTCAGCTGTGCAAAATGACAGGGTGAACCCAGCGCCGCAACCTTGGAGCTGCAGTTTCCAAGCTTCCAAACATTCGGCTCACAGAGCAGCATTCACCCAATATGCCCACACTCAGCTCCTTTACACTAGCCAGCAGCAATTAGCAAACATCTGGTGGAACTGAGCATCTGCAGAGCTCAATATTGAGCTACTTCTTAGTGCAACGCTGGTAAAAACAATAAAGGCTTAATAGTTAATGTTGTGTTGACTTTCTGGAGGAAAGAACAGGAGCTTCTTAAAGGGACATAAGCCCAATTTCAAGGTGTTAAATTTCGAAATCAATTTTATTTCAAGTTACACTTGATAAATACAGCATTTTTATAACAACTGAAGGTAACATAGTTACTTCATTGTGCTATAAAATGATTGTATGTGGCAGGAAAACACACAGTACTGCCTCTTTAAGATCTTGTTCTATGCCCCTTTTAACTCTGTGCACCTGCCCCTCTAACTGTCTCTGCACGGCCCTGTCTACTTAGTTCTGTGTTTGATGATGATTCAGAACCTCTCTGATCCACATCCAGAACTAAACTTGCTGCACGTCTCCCATTAAAACACCGGCTGTGATGGGAGATAGTGGTAATAGTTATAACTTGTCAAGATGTAACATGGACCAATAGAGACAAAATGAACTGTGATAGATCCCAACTATGACTCTTCTTCTACCTTTAGTCGAAACAGCACTCTGTGTCTACAGCAATATCCTTTGTTTGGAGTTTTGATCCTGGATTTTCTGACTCAACCTTGCTGCAATCCCTCTGCCCCCCAAAGTGTCTCTCTTTGGGATACAATGAAAAAGAATGACTGGTTTAAGAGCCAAAAAGACAATTTTACCTTTTCACACACGATAGTTTTCTTTATGAAAACTGCCATTCATTTAAAAGGAAGGTTTCTTTACGTGAAGTCAGTGCTTTGGGAAGTAGTAGGTCTGAGCAAGAGGTTCAGGCCACTAACATCAACACTTGTAGGCAGGGGGTCAGAGCAGGCAAACGTGGGGACCATGTGCAAAGTGATTGGAGTATGACTCAGGTGTACATAATAAACTGTAGGTCTGGACAGTCCAGACAACTGTTTTAGTAAGTGATGACTCACTGAGTAATCACGTGACATGAGAACAACATATTGTCTCAAGGAAGGCAATGGGACAACCAGCAGCTATTAATTTTCTTCAATCAAGGTCAGCAATGTCCAGACCCTGAACAGAACATTGGTGTTGTGCAATAGCACAATGTGTGCTCCTCTGAGGTGAGCCAGAAACACAGCGGCCATTATAAGATAAACAGTCATCTTGACTTTGGCAGTCATTAGAACCAATAGAGCCGCCCATGTTCAGTTCACAAATCCTTAATTCTCACAAATATATTTAAATGATCACTATCATGACTGTTACTGGTTTATTTGAGCCCTTTAGAGGTGGGTATTCTCCTTTTTTACATGGCAAACATGAACAAAGCCATTTTGGGGTCATTAAAACTTTATCTTTTTAGAAGTGGAAAAAAAAGATACTGACTTTTTGGGCAAACATTTGAACAGCATTATCCTCAAAGGTGAAAACATGGTGACTGCTGTGTGTGTGTGTGTGTAGTTCACTGTAAGGTTGTTATAGAAACAGGTCATCTTTATGGGGAAGTGACATCAAAACATTTCTCCCCTTGCTTTAAACTTTAAGCTCTAATTTTGTTTTGCTGACAGTGTAAAGTGAATGTTCATTTCCGAAGCATCAACTAAAATTGTTTCATTTTGACATTCTGTTCAACTGCTCTGTAATAAATTACATGCAAGATTTTCACAAAACATAATAGACTGATTTGTTCAGAAAATGAATTATTATGGGGTCTCAGATGTTTCACTGAATAAAGTTTTGTAAATGTTTTATATTTCAGTGGTGAGGATTTTTTTTTTGTACTTTATTCCCAGCAACGACAACAAGAACTTTGTTTGAAAAGCCATCTTTCAACAAATTTATGTAAAAAAATAAATAAAATACGGCTTCCAAAAGAAATGTACTTTGTATAAAATTTAGAAAGAATTTTCTTCTTTCTGTAGAAGAAAATTGAAGATAAATGACTCAGTGAAAATCAGCAGCATGCGGCTGCACCAGCCAAATTTCTATCATTTTTGAACTGCAGCTGGGGGGCCACACATGGCCTCTGCCTGGGCTGTACTCTGCACATCAAAACTAAGATTCTTGTTTTTTGGGGGGGGGTTGTACCATATTCTCTGCAATGCTTTGTTACCCCTTACTTTTTGCCCCATAGTGGTTAAAGGTTTACCGGCACTTCCCGATATGGACCAGGGGTCTAATATTGGTGGGTTAAATTCAGACCCCCTTATGTGTTGAGACCTTTCAACTCACCATGAGGAACAAATGTTCTCGGAGGACATGGGTTAGGTCAATCGGTCTCTCTAAACTGACCTTACGAGTAACTATGGTCATTCATGGTCGGTTGTTATGTGTTTGTGTGTGTCGGTCTGTAGCGGCTGGACCGCAACTATTAACTTGTGCCTCTTAGGCCTTGTCCAAAAGAAATTATAATTATTCCAAATGTACCAAGGTGTCACTTCTAAAGTACATCATATTTTCCCAAAAATGTCATGAACTACACAAAACAACCCACAACAAAATGGTAGGTAGAGCTGCTAAAGGAATACACACAAGAAAAACAAAGATGACTAAGAGCATGAATGTTTGAATTATGGATGGAAACGTTGGTGTGTGTATTTAGGTTAAGAGGTGGGTTATGTGTCATCATGTGTAGAAATTACCCTACATGAGAACTGGTTTGTGCACCATGTATTAAAAAGTATCGTTTCCAGGCACATAAAGTTTTTACTTGTGGACACAAGAATGAAACATTTTAGTCTTGCCACTAACAAATAACACTTAAAAAAGTGGTAGTAAACTCTTTTTCAAAATTCCAATAATCTAGTGTCCCATTTTGATTTAAAAAGGTCTAAAACAACTTTTGCTACTTGTTGACTTGATTTTCTTGGCCATCTGATAATAGAAAATGCAGTTCGCTCAGGTTTATTGACTGATGAAGGCCTACGTTGTGACGGACAGTAACATTTTGATGACTTAAAAGTTGTATCCTCCTTTTTTCTTCTTTTGCTTTGTCCAAATGCAACAATGAGATCAAACAGGACAAACAACAACACCAACAAAAAAAACCCACTAAGCTGAATGTGACGGCAACAAGAGAGGAAGCAGAGCCCCAACGAACAACAGCTAAACCCTAATCTGTGTCTGTATACCTGCAGCCATCAATCAGCCTCATAGTGCCTCTGTTCTGCTCACCAATGCCAAACTGCACTTCAAACCTCAAGCAGCCGCCTTACCTTTAATAACGGCTCAACATTCCCGTGCACCATCAGCACAAACTCAGGGAGACATAATCACTCGCAGCCATATTTATCCACAGATTAAATGATGATGGACTTCACAATGGAAAATGCTCTTTACTGTCAATGGAGCTGCAGCTTTAAGTCAGGCTTCAGTCGGCTCAATCTGACATCCCGCTTCCTTTTGTTTTCCCAGATCACAATGGAATTATCTGAAATGGACAGAGGGCCCTGAAAAAGCAAATAAGGCCTATTAAGGGGTAATAATAAAACCCAGCAACAAGCAAATGGACCACTGCATTAGTGAGGGTTCATGAGGGGATTGGACCTTTATTATTGGATTGAAAACGTCTAAAAATACGTATTTGTTGCCGCAACACTAAACGAGCGATTACAGCAGCTTAGGCGACTCAGTTTTACCACAACAATGAAAGGATTGCTGGATCGGGTCCACTCTCCGTTCCGGGGAGTTTCTGTGCGCTTCCTGCATGTCTCTGTGTGTCGACAACTGAACGGCCAAGTCGCTTTTAATTTGAGCCTTTCATTAGGACGAAAACACCAATCATTTGGTCCTTCCTCGGGGGGAAACTGAAACTTGGATGAGCAACACAAAACCACTCATTATGTCAAGTTAAAGAAAACACAGCACTTCAGGACATTTGTGCTGATTGTTGGAGATTTTGAGCACACCGCTTTGTAAGTCCAGCATTCCAGCAATATTATTCCTCTTAGGAACTTGTAGAACAGCACTGAAGAGGTTTTCAGTACAGTGAAATAGCATGAGCCTTATGGTGTGGTGTCAATGCTTAAATTAAGGCTATCGTGCACCCAGCAGTGGCTACTTTCCTGTCGCATGAGGCTATATCCATTCCAAAGCCAGATACAAATCTGATTATTTATAGTCTGGTCCCGGCAACTGAGCAACCGCCAGAGGTGAGTGGCCAGCGTTGGCAAATGAGAAAACTACTCACTTGTCTTAGCATTAGAGAAGCTAGCGACTAGCATGGTTGGTGACCCGCTTTATTCCCTACTTCCTCTGCTGGCCATTAGCATGGCTAGGCTACTGTTAGCATTGGATTGGCTGGCAACTAGGATGCTTCATCAAGAAAACCGTCTCAGATTTGCCGGGATATCTCGTAATTTTAGCTAAATTGAAGTGTCACATACGGTAAGCTCTTTAGACCGTATTTTGAATACTGTCTGCAATTTTTTCAACAAAAACTAGATGGCACTCCTCTCATTAAACAACATTACCAAGAATAAAAATTGTTGTTGAAGTAGATAGAGCAGCACGGCTGAGCTTGAGTCTTCAAATGAGTTTTTCAGTGAGAAGCCACAACTACAGGTGCTGAGTTGGCAAGTCTGCATATAACATCTGAAAGAACCACAATGTGATGCCAGCATTAATAAACAGTATTATACGGAGTTGAAGTTAGCTTCTGATTTGATGACTTGTACTTGCAGTATTGCAATTTCTGACATCACTGGTGAAATTTTATGTGTTTCTTCCTCTTAAAGGTGTTTGTTGACATCAAACGTTGGACAGTGACATTAAAGTCCAATCAGGTGGTTTCTATTGTTTTCTAATGAATTCTGGCATCACCGGCCCACTGATGCCACTGTTACTGTGGTCTCAGCTTTAGCTGTCGCACAGTTCATTTCATGTTTGACTCCAGAGGCCCACATGATTGATTCTGCAAAGTGGCAAAGCAAGCCCACATCATCACCCTTCCACCACCATGCTTTCTTTCTTTCTTTTTTTACATATTTATTTTGCAGTTCATTTATTCATTTCCTGTTTTGTGACACTGTTTTTTTAACTTTGTTTTTTTTCAGGGTCTTTACATTTATGTTCTAATAAAATAAATAATAGATAAAACAGACAAAATAAACTCCTAGTTATTTGTTTTCACTTCATGGGAACACTTTTTTATTTTATGGAGTATTTATTAATTATTTATCAATAACAGTATTTATATATTTAGTCAGGAATGAAATGTTTGAGAATTCTTGAAATCTGGCTGAATTTCAAGTATAAATAATTTGCAATAAAGTCAGATTTTTGTTTTTTACTGGAAGGCATATAAATCTCGCTTTGACATTGCTACTTATTTATGCTTTTCACTTCGACTTTGGGGGGTTACAAGGCTGAAATCCAGGTCCAGACATGAACAGAGAATGGCTTTACTTGAGCCAATGCTGCAGTCTCACGGCCGTCCCTTTTATTTAGGTTTGCTTTCCGGTGACACAGCAGATCACTTTCACAGAAAAGTGGCGCAGTGACTCAGTCAGAAGCCTGACCAGGCACATTTCAGACGAACAGGGAACCCGTTCGCCCTTCTGATTGCAGGTGCTCTACTTAAGATGCAAAACTAAACAGCATAATTTCCCGAGCTGAAGCTGCCCCGTCACTTTTCCATCAGCCGCATTATCGATTCATTTCATGCAAATGTACACAAAAGGGGGTCTGAATATATTTGTGGCTTTATGTAATCCAGTTGATGAATTTGCTTGCCTGCAATGCTAAACAGGTTATGAGTAATCTGCGCTGCGTTACACTTTGAGGAGAACCATTACAGCGCTGCAAAAATTAAGCTCAGGGCCACGTTCTGAGGAGGCGCAGATAAAGTATACATTCTCTCCAAACAAAATAGGTCATGCTGTTTCAGCTCCAATTAAATCCTGAAGAAAAAAAAATATATATATATATCAGTCAACCGTAGAGCAGCTGTGTACAGAGCAGATAATTAAAAATTAACCGATTCTATAACTGACGGGTTTTTATGTTTTGTTTTGTTTTTTTTTTTCCTACAGAAGAATCTGTGTCGTTAACAGAATTCACATAGCATGATCGACCCTGGCGCGTTCGCGAGACGCGGAACGTATGTACAAGGGTCTTTCTACGCATGGAAGATGGTGCGTGCATAAAAACTAGGTCATCTGTTCAGAACTGACACATCCCCCTGCAAACAGATATTTGAAAATCAGAGAGAGTCGAAGAGAGAGGGGTGCCACGAGCAATCTGGGGAGAAAAAACACCCCCAGAAAAAACAACCACAACAACAAATGACTGCACAAATTGCCGGGACTGAGATAAAACTTATTTGGCGCCTCTCAGTGTACCATTACAGTCCTGTGAACTGCTGCAAACGCCATATTAAAACAGGATGCAGGTTTTCCTGGTTTTGGGTGAGAGAGCCGCGCCTCCGTCCGGCTCCGGCCTCATCTGGGAACCTGGGATCTATATTTATGGCCCTGTGCGGCGGACATAATGACGGCCCGCACGGGTCAGTCTCCTCAAGTCCATGTCCTGGCAACGAGCGCTTCCCTTCTGCGATCCGCGCCGCCGTCCACCTCCGGTGTAATTTCACCTCCTCGGCAAAATAAAACCATGATTTATCCGTGTCACTCCCCACCTCTAAACATCATCTGGATGACAGTCTGACCCAACGGCCAACACCTCAGAGGGGGGGAGAGGGAGTCGCTTCCTTGATTAGACGGAGATGTGGAAGAAAACAAAAAAAAAAAGAAAAAAAAAAGAGAAGTTTAGAAAGTGCACACGTTTCAGAGTCTCCAACCCGGGGGAGGAATAAAAGCCCCCCTATTTGTGGGCAGGAGGAGGATGTGAGGAGCTCAGGGAGGAAGAAAGTTTCTGCAACTCTCTATAAACAACAGGGGAACTTGTTTGTGAGCTTTACTTTGATTGGGGTGGTGGGGGCCGGGGGTGGGGTGTATGCACATGAAGAGCCAACAGGGGACACTGTTCATGCAGAGGAAGATGGGTTTGGTTGGGGCTCTACAAGTCTGAAGCCTGCTTCCAATCATAGGAGCAGTTAATGTGTCTGGATGTGGATTATCTCGGTCAAATTCAGTTTACACAAGATGCCTGTTTATTTTAAGCTACATCTTAAATGATCAATTTCTCTAGATTTTGTCACGTTTTTCTATAAAACGCAAATTTCCGAGATTAACGAGATCTCATGTGGCACATGGGGAGAATTTGTGAAGCGCAGCTAAAGACCGGACACATTTTGCTTAAATAAATTACAATCAAATTCATGACTGACCTTTTTTTAAGTTTGCTTTTCGGGAACACACCTGATCACTTTTACAGAAAAGTGGCACAACAATCATCGTGTTTGTGTGGAGGATTTAAAATTTGACTTTGACTGGGATTCACATAAGCATTGTTTTTTTTGTTGTTGCTTTCTTTACGTCCTGTGGCATTATGAGCCGTTTGAATGGCGCAGCAGAGTTACTTTCACAAGAGGAGCATTACAACTTTTGCCATGTTACTCCACTTGATACATATAATAAACATAAGTAGAAATTGTTTGGAATTTATTTTCGTTGCAACAGATGGAGACGGTTTAAAGTGAAACAAGGAGATAAGAGAGAAAGAGGAAAGAACAAAGAAAAATAAAACTAAACCGAGAGACCACAGCAACAAACAATGACATAATAATTATAACGTCACTAAAAAGTACACTGTAAAATTAACACAGGGTGTTTTTAGTGGCAAATGCAGCCAAGCGTCGTGTTTCAATTATTTAAATGGGTGGCTTCCAATTGTGTGATTTAGGTCCCTTAATTTAATGTAAATCAGCTTTCCGTAGGTTTGGAAACTTTTATTTTCGTCAATTATTCTCACTTTGTTTCTCATTTAGTCTACTGTCTTCACATGTCAGACACGAAATACAACTACAGTCAAGGTATCTAAAAACAACAAAAAAAAGTTCATATGGAATTTAAAGAGATAAATGAATTTACAGAGATAAGTGATAATCCATTCATTAAAAGAATTTTCTTCAGATCAGAACCTTTGCAGCCCAATGGGACAAACATCAGCTTCTCCCCTCTGCAGACACAGGAGCAGAGCAGATCAGCCAAGAACAAACTCAGCTGGGATATTTCAGATTGCTCCAGCTCACTGGGCTGCAATGACAGCTATCGATCCGCTGGGTTATTTAGCAGCTGTGCTGTTTGTCTCACAGGGTCAGGAGGTGAACAGGACGGCAGGGAGGGAGTTATTTAAGAGCAGGCAGAGTGACAAACACCTAAAAAAAAAAAAAAAAAACACGCCACAGTTGGGAGTGAAGCGGCCAACCGGCCGCTGAGTGATCCAAACGTGACTTTCAGCTCAGAACCTCCAGAGTGAAATCAACAGGCTGATGTGGAAACCGATCGGCAGTTTGTCACACAGCTGACTTCATCTGCTTTTACACTCCTACTGTCATCAGACTTTAAAGGATCCTTAGAAATTCTGACTTTAGCTCAACACACTGACCCAACAAGTCAGGGGTTTTTTTTGTGTGTGTGTGGTGTCACTTTGTTCTTGGACTGCATCGGGAAAATACAGATTCTTCATTTTCATAACATTTGTGCTGCAATACTAGTAAAAAGTGTACCCTGGAAAATCTGAAATCTGACTTTGACTAAGCAGCTCAGGTTAAAGGGATTTATGCTTGTTTCTACTCTGTTAAGATACTTTTTTTCCCCATAAGGTTTTAATGTTAGAAAATATTCTAATTTCCTATCATAAAAAGTCCTTTTTAGAATATTTCTAGAGCTCTCTCAATAAGACATTAAAACTCAACATTAAGAATTTACCAGTATATGCTAGAAACTATAAGATCAATAGTTACAAAGCAACCTCACATTTCACGCATTCATCCGTATATGTGCTATTGTTGTTTCTAACATTTATTTACTGTTACATTTTTTCTTGAAAGGGAGGGTAAAGTTTAGTGTCATGCTTCAAGTAGCTAACCAGCAGTGATCAAAAGCAGGGCTAGATCTGTACTAGCTTCATAAACTTGGAGAAACCTCAAATCCTTTTAAAACCTTTATCCGTCAGAGACGGCAATTTACTCCATGTGTGCTAATTTCTGCTAAACAGGAAAAGGCTCGCAGCAATGCTACTTTAAAATCTTTGAGTAACACAACTCCGCGTTGGCCCTCCAGGCTCTGATCTCTCTCTCGTTAATGAGTCTATTGACGCTGGAGGTCCGTTGATGAGCAGCAAAACTGTTTCAAACATGGAAGCAACCGTTGATGTGTTGCTATGAGAAAGGCGCCTATAAACAGACCCACATCGAGTTACAGACTTCAAGGATCAGGTCCAGCAGAGTGACCTTTTCTCTATAAAGGAGTCAGTAAACAGATCCACTGGGGACCACCACTGTGAACTGTGTCATTTGACAACATGGTCGGTGGCACAGCAGTAATTTTAAACAGCACCACGTACATGCCGAATGCCAGGAGAGCCTAACTGATCCCCGTCGCCGAGCTCGACCCGCTTCGGAGCAGGAAAAACTTGTGATGTTCCTCCAGGAGAATGTGCGCTGCATCATTACAAGGCGGTCAGTCAGTCAACTGATACGAGGCCACAGATTTAGTATTCTTAACTAACATGAGCTTCAGGGTGAGAGGCTGGAACTGCCTTATGTGGTGCCCTTATGTGTGCATTACCGGAGCTCTGCTCACTCTCCACTTATCACACAATTTCATGTCTGATTTTAGTAATTACGTTTTTTCACAGGCTTAATGTAAAAGTAGAACTAGAGGAATGGTGGAAGTGGACACAAATCCTTAAATGTGTTCAACCCAGTATAGCGACAGCTGAACTGAAATCTGTACACTATGTTCGAGAAAAATCTCACTCTCATTTGTCTCATGTAAATAGTAATACTTTTTTTTTTTAAATAAAAAGCAACTCCTTTCCATTTGAGACTCCAAAAAACAGAGATTGTTACATGTCTGTAACCTGTCATCAGACAGGTTGACATCTTTATTGTCTCAACTATCATGTTCAAAATGCCAAGTTCAAAAAAGTGTCACCCTGCAGAAGAGGGCAAAACTTCATGACACCAAAACTGCTCAATATTTCTGAGAAATCTCAACTCTGACTCAAAGTAACATCAAGTTGCTATGGGCATTTTAATTCAATTAGCAAACAAACTCTAAGCTGCTAATGTGATGGTGAGCGCCCTCAGCCACATACCATGTGGCTAAGTTTTATACTCTTACTTTGAAGTAAGAAAGGAAATAGTTCTCCAGCGTCCGCTTTATGCTGACTCGACTAACAAAGCTGAATCACACTAACTAGCGCTGTGTGTACTCTGTAGAAAAACAACAGAAAAGCTCCATCTGCATTGTCAGAACGCCACAATTAGCTAACTGTTAGCCGCTAATGTTGACGTTTGCCTCAAAGCTTCTTACCAGCGCTTCTTTAATCTGCCTGGGCTTTATGGAAAATGACTGGTTCAAAATCAAAACCGCACACACAACATAAAGATTACCTGGCTCTTTCTAAAACTGAACAATTTCTATGAAACATAGAGTAAGATTTATTAAACTTTCATTTCATTTGTGAAGATACAAAAGAGAGCATTTTCAGTCCATTTTACAGTATAAACACCATCCTAAAATTGAACAAGCATAAAATTCACAGTGCTGGGTTATTGTGTACACCGACTACAGCTTCCTTAAAACACAGTTTATCCTTTTTGAAAACATAAAAAGGTTGTTAATTTAAGCAGTGTTTTCTCAATACTGGGTTATCCTGTGGGTTGACTGTATTGTTAGAAATATGGACAAAAAAAAAAAATAATCTTTGACATAGATCTTGTCCAACTGAATCGAAAACTCCACTAGATGTAAAAATAATTGACCTTTCTGCATATATTGAAATATTCTTGAACTGTAGGAGGGGCACAGAAAAAAACATTTGAAAGACAGAGCACTGAGGTATAACTGGAGTATTAATTGTCTAACATAAGCTGGTTTGCTTTAAAACAACAACAAAAAAAGAGGTAAAAATCACGCTTATGTTTTTAATTGGACTGTCAAGACAATATCCCAGAGAAACTGCCTGGAAAATGTTCTAATTATACTCTTAGGTTCATTACCTGAACACATCCAGCCACTCACCCACACACAGGCTTATTTTCTACAGGCAAGATTTTTCAGAGAGCTACTGTATGTTACTATATAAAAGAAAGTGCTGGACAGAAATAGACAATACGTCCTTTATGTGAAACGGCATTTGAACGACAAATGAATACACGTGTTTATGAAAGACGCTCGAATTCGAGGCAGCTTTTTTTAATCTCACTTTGTTGACGTGGTAAAAAATAGAGAACGGCTTTAAGATTTTTCTCAGAAAGTATTTATTGGTTTTTAATGCTGCTGCCAGAGGGAAATTTCTGTCCAGAAGACTATAAAGAGAAGAAAGATTATATTTAGAGGAGCTCTCTCTATGATGGCACTGTGAAGAAATTAAGCTAGACTGAGGGTTATTTACAACAGATAAAAAAACACAAACTAATCTGACAGGAATGTTTTTTTTCCCTCAATATAAAATCTCTAATAGTGGAAAAAAATAAAAGAAAGATGGGTTGATTTGTTTGAGTGAAACTGGAAAAGAACAAGTGCAATTTGTTTCAAGGTGTGTCTACACAGTAAAGATCACAGACTTGCAGATAACATGCCTTGATCTTGTTGAAGCCTTGGGCTCCCGCTTTGTAGTTACACATTTTAACTCTGCGCCAGCCGCACAAGCCTCTCTCTGGTGATCTGGAGTGGAGCTGCTAACCCTCCACTCCGTCTGCCTGCATGTTTTTGTTTTTTTTTTAAGGCCAGCCCATGCCGTGCCTCTCATGCTTAGGGTAAGTGGGGTCGCCCAACTGAGGTGATGACATCACACGGGAAAAGGTTCACCCCCGATCAACTTACAAGTGCAAAGAGTTCAAGTTTAGCAAACAAAACAACCAGCCGTTTCTTGAAAACCATAAAGCCGAACCACAATGACGGTCACTCTGACTTTAGAAAAAAACACAAAGTTAAATCAACTGATGCCACAATTCAAAACATCAACCATTAAAAAACTTGACTGATGAGATGGACTAAAGGTTTCTGGCATTAGGTTGCAGAAAATATGGAATTCTGCTTGATACATTAGTCTTGTTTCTTTACTTTATGAAAATAGTGCAATGCTTTCAACAAAACTGTTTACCTTCTGGTAACTTGTATTTTGTTGTGCTGTGAGACATCCAGTTTCTTATGAATCAACAGTGAAAACATTTGATAGATTAGTAACATAAAAAAGGTAAGATATTGTCATTAGGAGTGTGTTAAAACAAATTATAGTAAATGTCAGCTACAGCTGGTAATGGGCTGCAAAATATGTTTGTATTTGAGATTCTACATTGTGTGACTGGCTTTCGCAGCATGTAGAGATGACACTAAAGGTACAGTATGAAAAAAAAGATTTTACATATTTGATAAAACTATTACTATGCTGTGGCAGTATGACATGACAGGTGATCTGAGGAAACATGAAACTCTCTGCCTTCTCGCAGTGCTATTTTTAGAAATACTCAGCTCTGTCAGAAACAACCAATCAGAGTAAGGAGGAGGGTCTTGGCGCTGCCAATCACTCTCATGTACCCACTAGTTTCATTATAGTTTAGTTTTACTTCTTTGTCTTTTTACAATTCAGTTAGTTTTAATTCGTTTTGAGAGTGTTTGCCAGTTTTTATTAGTTATTCGTGAAATGTTGCTTAGTTTCAGTTTGGTTTTTATTAGTTGTGGTAGAAGTTTTAGTTTTTTCAGACTCTGGGAAATTTTTAGGTGCAGAATTGAAAAAGGTCAAAATATCGAGTTGTACATCGATAAGGTAATGGATACTTAACAGAAATGTTTTCAATTATTGCTCAAAAGCAATAATCGCTGACTCTGTTTTTTTTATCCCAACCTTTGCTGTCGCCATTTTGCCGACCAGCATTAAGAGCTGTAATTTGCTGACAGCTGATACAAACTACATGTGTGGGGGCTGGAGGGTCTCATTTCATATTATTATATTTTTTTGAAAGGCGAATGAGTAGTTACAAAGACAAAAACAAAGGATATTTTTGTCTATAACGTGTACGTTTTAGTTTGATGAATGCGCAATATAATTCCAGTTAGTTTCACTCATTAATTATCGTTTTTATTTATTTCAGTTGGCAAAAATGTTTTCTCAGTTTCAGTTGTGGTTATGCCGCTGGGTTCAGTCAGCCATGATAACCTTGGAGGCCAGAAAAATGTGAAACGCACTTGAGGTTGACCTTCCAGAGGGCCTTTCACTGTCTGCGGTTTCAAAATAATCCTCGCCTTGTCAAACGTCACTCAAGCTCAAACTGTTGCACAAAGTTACCATCCAGCTTAGCTTTCCTCTAATTTCACAAAACAAACAAAACAAAAACAGACAGAGAGACTCGTAGAAATTGGTATGTTAGCAAGCAAATCTGT
Organism: Poeciliopsis turneri; assembly: GCA_922788865.1. NCBI lineage: Eukaryota > Metazoa > Chordata > Actinopteri > Cyprinodontiformes > Poeciliidae > Poeciliopsis > Poeciliopsis turneri. The sequence continues at coordinate 721,367 of CAKLNU010000698.1, forward strand.
AAGAACTGCACTGGAGATCAAGCAGTGGTGAAAGTAAGTAGTGTGTTGGGATAAGAAACCGTCACACACACACACACACACACACACACACACCTTGGTTGAGGCTTCAATTCACGATGTGGGGTGAAGCAAAGTGCAGAGATTACGGGGCTCCAATCCGAGCCGTTTATCTTGGACTTCTAATGAAACTGACCTTCTATGAATACCCCTAATTATGCGAAATGATCCTTTTAATGAAGTCTTCAATCACAGTCACAGATCCCCCAGCTGACAGAGCTGCGGCTGTTACGTAAAAACCGACGTTCGCGTGAAGAGAGGGGGAGGTCAATTTTTCTTTTATTATTGTGACAAATGCTAAATCGTTCCTCTTAATTGACTGTATTTTTGTCTCATTTCCACAACAAATTAACTGAAGAGCGAGCTTTTCAAGCAGATTAAGAGGCGTTTGTAGAAGGTAATGAACATGTCACAACATCGGGTCGAGCAGAGCGATGATCGTAAAGTCGGCTTTCTTTCTAATCGGCCTTTCGGAAGATCTCGGCTTAGTTTTTCAGCGACAGATCAGAGATGGCGTTGACTCTATGATGCAAACGATTTTGTGTGTTGAATTTTGGGTTTCCAGACATTTTTAAAAGCATGCAAATAAAGCAGAGAAGGTGGGGGTTGTTGGAGTTGGCGATGGAGCGTTACCTTGCTTCGCTGCATCCTTGGGAAAGCAAGACAAATATATACATGATGAGCAGAAGCCATGTCTGCAAAATTAGCAAACTGCTTTTATCTGAAATCAAAGAGACTTCTACAAATCTATTAAACGCCACCTTTTGTTTTCTCTTTTTTTTATGGTTTTGTTTTGTTTTAAATAATGCATCATACTGGGACCAAAGCCAGCTTTCCCAGCAAAATGTAGACTCTTTGTTTTGAACAAATATAATTAGAGTTATTTTTAATGTACTTGCTGCAATGCTGAAGCTAATTTGTCTTTGGTAAAGCGCAGTCCTTGATGAGCTATTCCCCGAGGCTGAGAGGCCCAGTTTGGATTTTTGAACCAGCATAAAATCCTTGAATTAAAGAAAACTCAAGGGCCCTCTACTTTCCAGAGATCGGCGAAGGCTGGGCATGTTGAGATGTGAATAGATGTCTCAGTGGCATCCGCCGCTCCATTCTGAGCAACAGGACAGGGTTTTTATTATTCTGCTCCATTAAGTTCTGTTCTATTAAAAAAAAAAAAAGTTCCACACATGATCTATTGTTTTGTAATATTTCTGCCCAAATTACATGTCTCTTTATTTCTATAGTATCTTCTTTTTAAATAGTTTACTGAAAGCCAGTTGGAGCACTGCTTTTCATATAAAAGAAGGACAACTACCAAGTTTTTTATTTCTATAATTTTTAAAGTAATCTTTTTACATACTGCAGAGAGTACTGGGAAAATAAAAGTGCACAAAAGAGAAACAGAGAAGGAAAGAGAGCAAGAAAGCAAGCAAGCAAAAGACAGACAGAACGAATGATGGAGTGAGAGAGCAAGAAAGAAAGACAGATAGAATGAAAGACAGAAAGAAAGAATGAATAAGGAAGCAAGCAAGAAAAAGAAAGACAGAAAGAACAAAAAAAAAAAAGAAGATCAAAACAAACCAGTTTCTCGGTTGGTGACTGTTGCTTTTATGACTTTTTTTTGTGACTTTATGATGTAAAACACTGATTGCTTTAATGTGTTTTATGCAAATGTTTGTGATTGATTGACACCAAAGTGTTTTGAATCAAATTGAATCTTCAGTAACATCTTAAAAACTCTACATAAGCCTAAGTTCTGATTGCAATAATCCAGGTCCAGATCCAGGTTTGCGTCTTACCTTCGGTTGAACATCTGGTCCGGCGGTGTACGGAGCCAAGCTTGGGGGAACATCTGTGATGTAGGTTTTCCTGGGTCCTGGCGGTTGGTACACCGGGCCAGGGGCCGGGTCGGGCCTCCTGGAGCTAACTCCGCCCAGCTGTGGCCCCCCGGGGTACTGCTGCTCCTGATATGCCATGGGGGAGAACCCGGGCTGTGGCGGCCCATACGCAAAGTCGGGACCTCTGGGCTGCGCAGGCATGTACTGCACCTGAGCGGGGCTGCGGATAGGCTGCTGGCCGTAATGGTGGCCGGCCGGCGCTTGGTGCTGGGGGCCGGGCTGGGCCGACCTCACCTGGACGTTGAAGGTGGGCTGGCTCGGGGTCGACGCTGTGGTGTAGGAGGCCGGGATGGGCTGAGGAGACATGTTGTCTGGAGGCCTGGCAACGGGGCTGATGGAGGGAGGCGGCACGGACGAGACGCCTCCTTGAGGTTGAGGTTTGGGCATCGTCTTCTTGGTGGCAGTCAGAGGCGGCTGGTTGGGGATGACCATGCGCTTGTAACCCGTCACCGGAGCATTGGGGGTAGAGCCAGCCGAGGAGCCGGGGTTCTGAAAAAAAGGAGGAAAGGTTTGATTCAAAACTTGGAACAAAGTGACTCACTTTCAAAACATTTCTGTATTAAGCTCTTGACCTCGGCCCTTCTTGTTTTCAGATTCTAAGCGCTGGAGGAGAGAGCTGGACTATTCGCAGCTTTCTAACATGCTTCTTTGCCAGCACTCAGTATTTTGAAATTGTTGTGTTTCCATTAACTCAGAAATGTAATTAAAATCACATGTGAATAAGTTTGTTCACGCAATAAGTCACAAAGTCAGCAGCCTTCATCCTCCAACCACTTCCTGTTGCCTTCTTCAAGAAGTGAAGGTGTTATTATTTTAATGATTCAATAATAATACTTAGGCCTTCCATGTAACCCCTGTGATTACTTCATTTAAGGTCAACTTACATTTTTTTAAAATAGCTTGAGACATTTTAAGGCCTGGATTTTAGATACCTGAATTGAAAACTTTCTAAGAGTTTGTAAGGACACCCTGTGTTAGAAATGTTAAAAGCTCCAAATCGATTTACTCTCATTTCACAATTGTCCACTACCTTGTGCTGTAATGTACAACATCCCATCTTAAAAAAAGAGAAAAGTTTAACAAGTTTGAATACAGCGAGCCGCTGTACTTTATGATTCATTTGGCCGCTTTGTGCTGTTGAGGCTTCCTGGACAGCAGAAAAACTACCCCCTCCATGGCTCCCTATAATCTATGGATAATAAAGCGAGAGGGGAGTTAGGAGGGGGAAAAAAATAGCTTGGCAAAGGATACTATGACAGCCGACTGGCAGTGGCAAACGACACTTCTGCTGACACCAGCTGCTTGTACGCAGGAGCTGTTAAATCACTGAAATTTGTGGCGCTGGTGTTCCTGGGAAGAGGTGGCAGTAAAGCAGCAAGCCTCTGCTGAGATCCTGAATGACTGCAGCATTTCGATCTCGTGTCCAGCAAAATATAGAAGCTAAAAAAAAAATGCGGGCAAGCAGCAGAGAGCTTCACTGACATATCCGAGACTCGTACGGCGAGCTTCTCTCTCTAACGGCATTTTTTTTTTCACCAGCGCCGCATATTGGTGTCAGACGTTCAACCATTCTAAAAAAGGTCTATCATTAACCTTGGATGGCCTTATTAGGTTACCGCCTGAAGCCAAAACTCAGAGTCAATTAGTAAATTTGCAGCACCACAAGAACAGAAGAAAAAAAATAATAAAAAAAAGAACACTTGTAGCCTTGTCTTCCAAAATGGGGCAATTGCTTCCCCCTCAAAGGTGATCAAAGCTGTGCAGACAAGTCACAAATAGGGAGGTTTTCCTCTAGCTGACAAAAAAAAAAAAAAAAAAGAAATCAGTGAAAACAGACGTCACTCTGCTATCCTACTCCTGCACAGGGATAAAGAAAATTCCAAGTTTTGGTAAAACACATCAACTTTTTGTAAATCCTATCTAATCTAAGCCCCAAAGGAACCGATGGAAAAAAAGCTCCAGAATTTTTTACTTATTTTTTTTTTTTGCGCTCTCGCTCTGATTTTTGCCTCACTGATTAGCGCTGATGTTTATTTAAAAAGTGTCTGTCTGCATATGTATGGAAACGGCTCCACTATGCCCTTTAGGAAGAGATATTACTTAATTTAAATGTTTCATGGCTTTTAAATACTTGAGATTATTCATTTATCTTTGAGGCCTTAGAACCTACAGTAGCATTTAGTTTGCATGGAGCAGGCAATGCAAATCGGCCCCCTCAAAACGATTACGCTGTCATGGTGGGTTTTCCACAAATTACATTAAGAGAATAGATTCATCCTTTTCTGGGGGAGAAGTGGGGAGGGAAGCAAGGGGGGTCTGGATGAAATTAATCAAATGTTTTAATATCGGAGCAGAAAATGTCTCTGTAGTGGAAAATACTGCCAAATGAACTGATTCCACAGTTTGTCTTGGATTGGTCAGCTTCAGTGAGATCAAAGGCAGATAGTACCAGGCCTAAACAAGATAAGTAGTGAGTCAGAGAAAATAGATGTAGATTATTATGCAATGCAGTAGAGTATCAATACGACATTAGGAGAAAGAGCACATGGTTTGAACAATCAGCAGTGGTTTGAGTTGGTTGAAAGCCGGCCAGTGGACCAGTGGCGGTTCTGCCTCGCAACTTATGGGGATTCAAAGATCTGCTGCCGACGTGTCTGCATCAGAAACTGCAGCAACTCTTGGCGGTCCAGTGGAGTCTACAGCCCCCTTCTGACAATGCTTCTGCAATAAACAAGCGCTCATGAACCTACCACGCTTTTTTTTTACGTCATAAAAGGTGATTCGTCAAGATCACGGCGATGTTCGCTCTGACAGGGTCATGTTGAGATTACAGAACCAAAGGGGTGTAGCTTATAACTTGCAGAAATCAATATGTGATGTGTGATGGGCTCGACACACGGGCAGTGATGGATGACAGCTAGCAGCAAAGGTTTTCCGGCATTTGGGGTGAACCGAACACACTGGATACGATGGCGACAGAAGCGACCCATCAAAAGTTGAAAATTTCTTCATGTCGCGCTGCAAGTAAAGAGCTCAGAATTTTGCCAGCTGGAGGGCAACTGGTTGTCACCTCATCACACAAGTTGTGATGAGCAGAGAGCAACGTCGCCTTCCTTGGGTAAAGACAGTGAGACTTGGGAAAATTACAGAAGGCGCTGAGCGTATGTCATGAACCTCATGCAGTAGAGTTATAGAGCACCATCCTGTTATCCACATCAGATTCTGAGCAACATATTTCTCACATCAGACAGACTTTGGAAGATCCTGCGGTGCCTCTGCTCTCTGTGCTCAAAATGGACTCCTGCAGCTTCTTCGTTTTTTAGCATGTCTCTATGTCACGGTCGCTCCACGATCTCATATCACCGCTTTATGGTTACTACCTCCTAACATGGTTCAGGGGTTTAATAATCTTGCTCACCGACACCTAACAAGTGCCACTGCTTCGGTAATTTTGTGTTTAAATGTGAAATTCATCTAAAAAAATTTTTTCCAAATATGAAAGTTTGTATGAAGTACACATACCTGTGTACTTCAGTTAAAAGTATATAACAAAATACCTTGAAGAGTTTGAGTGTTCATTGAGGGTTTGTCAATTGTGTATAAGCTGTTGCTAAAGGCAATAGTAGTTGAGGTAATTCAGGCTTTTGCTCAAATTTAAAAAATATGGCAAAAAAATCAAAAATAAAACTAGGATGAAACCCGAGCAGGAAGCAGTTATGATGGGGGTTGTGCACCAGCCACATCCTTCCCAAAACGCTGATTTCTCTGTGCAAATGTTACATCTCCCCCAGGTCACGTCACCAGCTTATTGCCCTCAAGCAAAACACAACCACACCCACAACTGCAGACGGTGACCAGGAGCAAAAAATGACTTTTTCCATGCAGGATTTTTCTTAATTCTTGAGATTTACAAAGTATATTTCCTTTATGTGGCTTCAACTGCTCATGAAATATGCAAATTTCTAGGCCATTCATTCCACAGAAACGCTTTAAATCTTCTGTCTCCGTCTTCCACCTGAAGACGGGTGGGACTCAGGTATTATGATAAAGTTCGTTGTATAAGTTTGATATTATTATCAATGTAAAATTCTAAAGCACCACATGTTGCCTCTGGTACTCTACTCGAAGTTTCAGGGGAGGTCGTCAAATTCTTTCTGGTTTAGGTGAAGAAGAATTAAAGAAGAATTAAAAAATTAAAATGAAAGGTCACATCATGGCTTCTTGGGCCACTGGATGCATGGAGGCATTTCCTTACCTGTGCAGGTTTAAACCACAAAATATTACCAGCATGATTCCAATGTAATGTTTCTGTATCTGTATGGAAAAAGACATTGTGTGCAGTTGTTGCTACAAGCAAATCTCAATGCCTTTTGTAGAAATCCTGCATTATATTCTTTTATAAACACTCTATCCTCTCTTCATCAGACTGTTAAACCAATCCTAAAATTACATAGGTCCTCAATAATGCATCAAGAATTGGTTTTAAGACAAAATATGTTACAGCTTTACAGATCGCATTTAAAATCATTGTCTTTTGCAGATGCTGCTACTGAAACAAAGCTTTCTCTACTTTCTTTTATTTACACTTCTTTTTACCTGAATTCGATTTGAATAAAACAATAACAAAATCCCATTACATTTGCACTTAAGGGTGAAAGGTCTGTTTTGATGCAGCTTCTGTATATTAGTGGCAGGTTCAGCATACGTGCAGCGTCGGTGTGACTCCCTGCTGTTTCTCCAGCTACACACACACACACACACACGCACACACACATTAATTTCCCAAAAGTTTTCTCCAACACCTTCATAAAAGTTAACCCTCACTCCATACCATAATTCAAACTGACTTAGCAAACAACTTAAGTGTGAAATTTCACAGAGATCCTCAAGAAAGCCTTTCGACACATTAAAAAAGATTAGGAGAGACTATACAAGCCTTGAAGGGGGGCTGAGTAAAACTGTTAACTTTGCACTTCAAACCACACGGGTGAGGGATTTTTTTTTTCTTTTCCCCCCACCTCCCCTTTTTGTCTTTTTCTTTTTTTATCCAGCGAGCTTGGGAAAAACCCCTAAAGTAGAAGAAGTTCTGGTGGCATCTTTTCAGACTCATCTAAGGCCTTGGATATTCCTCTCTGCAAGCTTTCTCCTGATTCTCATTCAGCTGCTGTCGACGGCCGCCTCTGCCGTCCATTTGCATCTGCCCGTTTCAGAGCTCACGATGACGACGACCGTGGAGGAGTTCACAGTCGACGGCAAGGCGCTACCTTATCGCGCGTCCGCAGTCGGGCCGATCGTCTCAATGAGTGGCGGCCGCGTTAAACGAGCCTCAAGCCGCACCGCGATCACAAAACACGGGTGTATCGGTCCTCTGCCTAAAATAGTTCCAGATAAAGCCAATTAAAAGATGATTAAACATTGTGTTGGGAAACCTCACAAGACCCGCAGCTGTTTTTTACTATCTCTTTAATTGCTGATAGTGAATTTCTTTTCCGTTTGGTAATCTGTCTGCATATCTGCTGTTGTTCAGCTACTATTAAGTGACGCCCTCAAACGTTTCCATGCACATTCATGAATCAGAGCACATGTTGGATCAGCCAGCAGAAATGATTTTTTACCAAAATACTACTCAAAGGCATTAGCACTGCTGCTGCTGCCCATTACGCTACTACTGTGTTTTTGCTGCAATAACCATTAGAACTGAACACATTCACTTTGTTCTTATTTGTAATAGGAAGCCTAAAAGTATGTGCAAAGGAAAAAGTAAGTACATTCTTTAAACAGTAAATGGAAATGGATAAATGCAAAGAGCCATACAGATTGGACCAATCTGTTAGTAACACTTTTTCACATGGTCATGTGTTGCTTCATTCCAAACCTAAAGGACCAAAGCATGTGGCTCAAGTTATATGTTTTCCAGGCACAGAGTTACTGAGGTGTAGCTCTTATAATCAATTCAGCACAAGTGCATTTCCACCAGGTGTTTTGCTAATTGCTGCTGGCTAGTCTGAAGGAGCTAATTGGGGTAGTTGTGGGAGGACAGCTGCTCCCACAGCTGAATGAAAGAATCCAGGCAAAAGTCCAAGTGTGTTTTTAAAGAGGGAATAACATTATAAGATGATTTAAAGCTCAGTTTCACATAATACTATCCATTTAATGTGTGGACAAACTTGCCGTGTTTATATTTGTGACGGTAGGACAGAAGGGTTTATGTTTTGGAATCACGCCATTGTGAAAGCTTGACATGTTGATGGTGTCTTATGGTTGCTATGAGGCCTTAGTGGCCCAAAGGTGTCACTCTGCTGAATTCCTAAGGAGGTTTTTCTTTTTATCTCCTTCAACATCCAGATTAGTGTATTTGATGGAAAAATAAAAACAAATCCTCAAGAAATGGTTGACTGTTATTTATATCCAAGGGAAACAGAAAGTAAAAGATTACCTGAAAAATTAGCTGAAAAAATATGAAGCATGTTTCAGTTCCACTTATTGGCAACACAAAAAATCTCTGTTGTGATACGATTGAAAACAATAACTCCTTATTGTTTTCTCTGAATAAATCTATTCAGGTTAAAGGGTTGGGGTTTTCTCTCTGTGAAATGTTGTACTACAATAAAATGGTACATTTATTTTAATGCCATTTCTGCATGATCCGTCTCACAGATGACAACAGATTTATCTGCCTTCACATGAATCCTGGGTGATATTTTCTGGTCCTGTGCCGGAGCAACGCAGAGACTTACATTTGTCAGACTGGCAACATGAAACAAGCGTAAGTGCTGTCTTTTAGTCATGTTTTCATTCCCAGCTGAGGTTTGAGTGGCACCACTCTCTTCATCTAATCTAATGACGGCTCTTGTTCAAACTTAATGGCATCTGACAGGAAAATTACACGCAGCAGCTGTTACTGGATTTGAACAGGAACATGTAAGAAAAACCGATTGGGACTCGTTTGTTCAAAAACTAGTTTTGACTCCTTCCCTCCAGAAACAAATTAAAGTATGTAGCACTTTCTTAAAATGATGACATTTTCAACTCCTTTTCCCCTGATTAACTTAAATACTGTCATAAAGTTTTGAATAATCAAAATGACATCAAACACATTTTCATTTTGTTGACCAGATTTCTTTTTTTTTTCTTTTAAATTGCCCATGATAATTGCAGTGTACATTTTCTCCATTGTGTTTTACAATGTGAGAAACATGGCTGCTAGAATCCAGTCAACACTTTGTGGTCGATTTCCAATCCCAGATTTTTGCACATCTTTGACCAGCCAATACAGATAGAAGCCAATTGGAATTTAAATAATATAAGGCAAAATAAGAACATCACTGAAAATTTGTTTTCCATGTATAAGAGTGAAGGCACCAGGATACAGAAGTGCAAATTTTAAACTGGAAAAATGACATCATCTTCTGGTAATTAGCCCAGTTAGCATCGTTAGTGCTGCAAAAATATCGATCTCTGTGTGTATTCCTGATAGATCATCGCCTTCATTCTTCATTTCCAGAACATTTCAGAATCAAGCATGCTTCAAGAAAATATGGTTAAAATAAACAGAGAAAACAAATACAACAGAGAAACTTTGTCAAATTTTAGACGTTACGTTATCTGATTTAAATAAGATAACGTGAAACGTTAAACATGAAACATCTCTGGGCTTTCGTTTGATTTCAAACACCTCACAGGTGCTAAAACCAGTTAGCTTTGAGATTTCGCTTAGTAACTGCTTCCACGCTGAAGAGTGTAAGCAGTGCAACCTTGTAGCACTTAGGTATGAAAACGAAACACCAGCAGATTTCACACTCTAAATGCCTAAAAAGATAAATTATACTCAATTAAAAAAAAAAGATGTCAAAATCATTATCAATTTGCAATTAAACTAAAGATTATTACATAAATATTGGAATGACATCATATTTATTGTTCATAAGTTTAAGACAAAAAGAAAATGGTGAACTAGCATTTACATCCACGTCCAGGCAATCAATTATTCTCATCTTTTCTCTAAACACAAAAGCACTCTTTGAAAATTAAACTTCATTTTATGTTGTTATTTTCTAGAAACCAAAAGAACATTCAGCTATAAAATTTAAAAATGTCGTCAAGCATCCAGTCTGCGCAAGAAAGACGGGTCAAAATATTAGAGCTGTCACAATAAACAGATAATTGAGCAGCACATCCTGTCCTCTGACTCCACTCGGCAGACACAACATCAGACACGCAGATTCGTTGAGTTTTTTTATTTTTATTTTTACCTCAAATGCAGGTCAGGAGATGATGTGGTTGAACATGAAGTTTATGTTTTAAATTTTGGGTTATATAATCTTTTTTAAAAAGCTGGGTTCCAGGGGAAACGGTATGCAAGATTTCTGGGATGATGTAACAACATCATACAAAGTAGGGCGTATTACTCACTGATGCAACTGAAAAAATTATTTTCAGGGCTACCGCGCGGAGAGGGGGGGGGGAGTCGATGAGAGTCACCAATCATGACACTTCTGCAGGCTATCTGTACAAAAGAAAAGTATGTGTGTTTTAGCCGCGCTCCCACCGCAGAAACTAATTGTTTCACTCACCTCCTGCAGAACTGCAGGCCAGTCTCTCACCACACGGCCCTGACTCATCCCTAATGAGCTTTCATGCACTCGTGACCCCCTCGCATCCCCCTCCGCTCCCGCTGCGGGAGGCGAAACGCCGTACACTCGGAGGGGAAAGGAAAAAAAAAAAAAAGAAAAGAAAAGAAAAGAAAAGTCAGCCGCTTACAGTGTCCGTGTCATCAATCCCTGAAACGGTGACTGTTGCACCAGGAGCCACGGCTGTTTTGCGTGTTAGCTCCCGCGCGTTACCGTAGGGGCGGATGATGTGCAGCGACAGCAGCAGTTGATTTCAGACCTCACAGCGCCGTTTCCAGGACTTTCTGATGTAAGAAGGCAGGTTGCACTGACTGACACGACTTCCTGGATCAAGTTCAATTTATCGTCGCTTCGCCGCCATAAATGAAAGACAAAAGGATGATGGATTTTTTTCCCCCCCTTTCTTTCCTTCCCACTAACAAACAGTGAGATTACAAAACCGAGCGCCTGCGGGTACGCTCGTCTCCCCCACAGTTGGCTGCTCCTGTCAAAACTCAGAACCTGCTGCTGGATTGGTAAATAGACGCCGCCGGCGCTATGGTTGCATCTCTGCTTCAGGCACCAACAAACCAATTAGACATTTGCATGTTAGGAAAATAAACAAATAAAACCATGGTTAGGTTGTAGTGAGAAAAAGACAGCCAGTTCCACAGCCACAGGCCCAAACAGAGTGTAAATAACGACCTTTCGCCTTCACCTTCTACCAGAACAACCAAGCTAGCTAGTTAGCTGGACCACTGGAGAACATTGGACTTGGTGTTTGGTTCAAGGAACCAGTTTCAGATTTACGGTCGTACTTGAAACGTGAATATTTTACAAAGATTCTGGTTGGAACCTTTGTATATCCACAACAAAAACAACCTTATTGCAGTAAAAAAAAAATTTTTTAACAAGTTAATATCTCTGACTAATCAAAATTAAGGCATTTAATTAGCTATTATTAGCTAACCTGAGTTGCCTAAGAGTTAGCCAGGACTCTGTGTGGTCATTATTTGCTGTAGTTCAACAGGTTGGGAATCAATATATGATTTTCTGAACACATTGGTTACAACAAGTGGCTTCTTGAGCTACTGCTGCTGTTCTATCATCTCAAACATGTCTGTCCATTCCACTCTGGCATTTTGTTCAGAAAACCACCATTCTGTTGCAATTCTCTCTTTTTTGTGCCCTTTTTCTGTAACTCCAAAAGGTGAAAATTCATGTTTAAAGTCACCTAGATTGCCTTTCATCCTAACCTCTTAGGTTTAGTCTGAACTTCATCACCGGTAGAAGCTTAAATGCATTGAATTCCTGACATGTGATTGGTTAAATCACTATTTGCGTTATCAAACCATTGAGCAAGAGCGTACTACTCAAAGAGCTGTATGCTCAAAGAGGCCGCACAAAACATGCACTGACTTTGACATTTGGATTGGTTGTAAAACTTCCACCAAGATCACATGGCTGTGTTTCAAAGTTTTATTTTCCAAAATTGACCTAGATGCCAACCAACATGAAATGCATGTTGTCAACATTATGCACAATAACATGGACGTGATGGAATAATTGATGATAAACTCCAAAAAGGGACTTAAAAGCACAGATCATCATCAACATGAAGACCGACAGGGGAAAAAATGACAGCAAAGCTTTCCAGGAACTCCAAAGAGTGCCTCCACTCATTATTATTCCCTCAGTCACCTCTGTGCTTCAGCCAAAAACAAACGAAGCGCTGCTTCCTTCCAGAGGGATTTAATTTTCTACACTGATGAACATGTAGGTCAGAGCCACTTAAGAATTATGCAGGGAAAGTCAAAAGTTTGTTGTGTTGCTTAATGCTGCTCATCTCACAATTTCTCCAGCTGATGGAAAAGTAAGATGCTAAGTCTAACTCTGGAATGTAAGCATCTCTAACATGAAACCTGCAACGCCTATAGATATTGTTTTTATGGCTTATTTTAGGCCTAAATAACTTGTATTTGCAGATCACACAACAACTTATAGCATATTTTCTAATATCAACAAATGCACTTGTGTATATCCCCCAAAAAAGAGCAAAGAGTGACTGAAAGCCGCTCTGAAACTTGAGCGACTTCTCCTTTACCTTTATGTTCTAAAAGTACATTAAGAGAATATAAACATACAGAAAACATTGCGGACAAATCTAATGGTCATGCATGCTGTCCTCTAACGTGATCTAAAGAAGACATCAAGTCGTATCTGCGTCTTCAGGGATAGTTTTGCATAGTGTGTGATCAGTGGGAGATTCAGGGGCATGCAGAGAGGGGCCTATCATTCCTGCCATGTTGTGACAGAGGGTGCCAGCTGCGATGCTCGGTCTGCTGAGCGACAGAGTGTCACGGCATGGCTTGACTGGCACAATGTGAAGTGGGGCTTCCTCGAGGCACTGATGTGATAGGATCCATCTCAGCAGCCTTTCAAGCACTCGGCTTCAGCCGAACTGTCTGCGGGCTTCAACAATGCCCGGCCCCTTCTGCGAGCACATGACAAGTTACTGAGCAGACGTTGGGCCATTTGGGTGCAATACAAAGCGCTTGATGAGACTCTTGCGTTTGATGCTTTATGGAGTTCGGCGTCTTGAAAAGGTGCAGCTTGATAAAAATCACAAGAGACGCGAGACTTGACTTGGCTTTCTCCAGCAGTGACCTATGAGTTCGCTCGGACTTGAAGCCAGTTGCGCCAAATCGAAGCGTGGTGCGAGTCGGACCGTGTGTGTGGAGCGCGAACCAGTTCGCTGCCCCTGCAATATGTCGCATCGACACGGCAGAACTGCCAAAAATGTTTGGGCATGATGGATCAGAGAAGTTATCATGGTGGAGTTTTCTTTTTCTAAGAACCGATTGTAACAACTCGGAAGACAAATATCCTCCTGGGATCACAGTTCACAGTAATGTGAACACCCTCCCAAAGTCCATCTGGGAGGTAAAGCAATCAGATCAACCACAGTAAGACGTGACAGGCTATTGGCACAAGCTCTTAATATGAAAACCTTCATCTATGAGTTACACCTCAGTCCTAGTTCTGCCAATGAAAGAACTCAATGAAAAGAAAAACAGACTTTTGCTATATTTATTTGAAAGTACATGTATTTGAGTAAAGAGAAGATTTTCCAGCTGTTAAAGTGTTGAAAACAGACATTCAGCTTTATTAGACGTTATAAATACATGGAACTAAAATCTTAAACAGAATAAAAAAATAAAATAAATTATCTGATCGTAAACGTGTGTGAACTGAAAGTGACCTAAAACTGGAGTTTATGTCGCTGGAGATGTTTGGTCTTTTCTTTCAATCTCATCTTTGCCCAATCTGGAGCGCTCTCAACCATTAGCTGACTCTCGGCTCTTAATGTAGCCATCGTGGTGATATTATTCACTGTGTGTGAGCGGGGAGGGTTTCGCGAGTTTAAAATATTGAACGCGAGAACTCTTTAAGTTCACGTCAGAGGAGCGCGAGCCATTTTCCTAAATGGAATCCACAGTAATCCACAGCTCCGTCCGTCCTCACAGGCAGATCCGTCACGCGCGCAGACGTCTTCTACACGGATCCAAACGAAGCCGAGTAGCTTTTAATTGAGGCGGAGCCACGGCTAGCGAGTGAGTTGCACGTCCTTGCTCCCATAAGTTCTGGCACTGCCAGAAGGCAGCCTAGTTGCAGCTGAATAGTTCTTCCTCTCTGAATCCATTAGGAAAGATGCTATTTCGCATAAAACACTCCACACAGACAAGCACAAACACACACAGAGGCCCAACTGGGGGAGGAGGAGGGAGTTTTTCATGGAGCTAAGTTTGTGTCATTTAGCAAGGCCGGGTTTTCAATATTTTATTCACCGCGCCACACATTATTGTTTCACAGAGTGCGGATGAATCAGACAGGGAGAGCTTTTAAATTTCAACTTAAGTGTTATTAAAACAGACAGAATCAGATCAGGGTGAGGTGCTACTTCAATGGAAGAGGCACGCTGGAGTTTAATTGGGATAAAATGTCACCTTCCTAATGTGTTGAGATAACAGTAACCAAAGTGGTCATAGAGTGGGGAGCTACTTAGGCACCTCATATTAGCCAAAAGGAAAAGAAAAGAAGAGGAAAGAAAAGAAGTCACGTCACGCTTAAAGACTTCTTTCATTCCTGACGTACTTTTTTGATATAAAAATAAATCCCTGGCATTAAGGGTTGACATTTTTATTTGCTCCATCTGTTATAGGTTTTTACCATGTGAAAGAGTAGAAGAAAACAAGAGCAACAATTACCTCCTGCGGGACTTTGAAAAGGCGACTCTGTTTGCTGAGCAACCGGGAGTGGGCCGACTCCATCACTCCGAGCCAATGGAGAAAGGGAGTCTGAATGCATAAATGCACACTGAATCAGACGGCGCGCAGCTGCAGTGGATCAAAGTGATAAAAAAGAAAACCTTACGGTTTCCTTTAAACAAATAGCTCCCCACGTTGGGCTGCTAGAATCTCTTGCTGATTCATTTGTTTACTAGAAATACACCAGAGGTCGGAGTGACTTGGAGGGCGCGGCGGTCGGAGGTTCAGTGCGCCTCGACGGAAGCGGCTCCGGAGCATGATGAGCGCGCTGTTTTGACACTCATCTGGACCTCCTTGTTAACTCCCCCACAACAGATGTGATGCGCTCAGACAGTCCTGTGCGGCGCGTGAGCGCGGGCCCCGGTCGGGCTCAGGCTGGAGAGCGGCGTACTTGAAGGATTGAACATGAATATGCTCTCTTGTATTTCCCCAATGTGGCCAAACAGGAGAATTAATGGTATATTAGAAAGGGGAGCTTTATGCACGCAGGAGGAGAGGAGTGCAGAGTAGTGAAGAGGTTCTACCCAAACGCTGCGAAATCCAAACGCAACTGACTCAAACATTAAGATAAGAACTATCTAGGCCTGTCACAACAACAAACTGTAGTAGATGATAAATTCTCCAAGAAATTATTGCAATAAACAATAATATTGTTGTTTTGAGACTATTTTCAAGCAATCTAATAGTAAAAACACAATGATCAAAGATCAATAAACTTTATATTCTAATGAACGTTTAACACTGAGATATTTTACATATCCATCACAAAAAAACAGAAACAACTAATCAAATGAATTATTCTCCTTCAAAATAAGAGCAAATTGGTACCAAAGCACCAGACTAAAAACTTTTCTCATTCAGTTTTTTGTAGAAACAGAGAAAAAAGAAAAACTAAATCAATTAAATGGAAATTATAGGCGCATTTTAATTTATGTGATTGATTGATTGATCGATTGATTGACTTGTTGGTTCAGACAGGCCTAGAAGTACCTGTAGATGTTATAGAAACCTCTGGACTCATTTGGACAGGACGTGTAGAAAATCGTTGTTATCTCTGTTCATGACCAACAAATTATGCAATTGTCACTGAAATAACTACAAACCACCAAAATTAATAATAAATGAAAATTGACTGAAAATTAACCTATGGAAATCAGACACTGTTTTTGAATTGTAGTTCAACTAAATGATAAAAAATAAATAAATAAATAAAAATAATGAAAAAAGCCTTGACAAAGATGCTTGTTTCATTATTGTCATGAAACAAGCATGACAAAAATGAGGATTGTTGCACAATCCTGGAGGCAGTCACTGCAATCAAGTGGTTTCTGTAGCTATAAACGAGACGTCTTCACCCGCCACAGGCATTCTGGTCCACTCCTCATGGACTGACTGTCCCAGTTGTTTGATGGGTTCCTTCTCCAGATGTTTAACAGGATTTAGATCAGGTCTCACAGAAGGCCTGTTCAGAATAGTCCAATGTTTTGTTCTTGGCTCTTTTGAGTTGTTTTGGGTCAGCATCCTGTTGAAAGACCCTTGACCTGTAACTGAGACCAAACTTTCAGACACCGGGCAGCACATTTTTCTCCAGAACGCCTTGATAGTTATGAGATTTCTCCTGGCACAGATTCAGGACATCATGGGCCAGAACTCAACCCAGCCTCCTGAATGTTTCACAGCAGAGACGGCGTTCTTTTCTTGGTACGCTTCGATTTAACATCTGAACATAGAGTTGATGCGCTCAGCCAAATAGCTCCAGTTTTGTCTCATCTGTCCAAAATACATTCTCCCAGAAGCCTTGTGGTTTGTCAATATTCCAGTTTTGCTTTTTTATGATCTCCTTTCCCACTTTGGCTCAAGAAATGACGGATGGTGCAATCTAACTGGAATGAACCTTGACCTCTGAGTTTATCTTTAATTTCTTTGGAGGTTGTTCTGGTTAATTGGTTACATTTCTCTTTAATTTGTCATCAACTTTCCTTTTGTGACCATCAATTTATTTTTGAAAAGAAATCACAAGTGACAGAAAATATTTTCAAACACTTGCATTAATCCAAGTCGTCCATTCTGGGAGTTGACTTGAATTTAAAGCTTAAATAAATTGAAGCAGTGAAACAAAAGAAGGCCAGCCGTGGGTGGCAAAAAAAAAAAATAAATAAAAAGCAAAAAAAAATCAAAATATTCCAAAAGATTAAATCATCATAAACTGCAAATTTAATTAGTCAATAAAAGCAATTTATTGCCCATTTATCGCTCAATACTAAACATCCAGCCAGATGATCAAAGTGTGTTTATGAGTTAGAATGGACTACTCAAAGCCCAAACCTAAATCATTCTAACAAACGCCAATAAATTTGAACTGCTACTGGATTTGACGTGCCACGCAAAGAGAATATGAGACTTGGTCTGAAAAACGTCTTTAACTGTGTCCAAAACCAAAAGGCATCCAAGACAGAAGGAGGAAAGAGAACAAATGGGAATTATATAACACTAACATTTCATTACCCACCGTGATGCCACACAGAACAACAACTAAACTAAAAGTTTCCGCTGATGTCTGTGAAGTACCACTGCACATTTGTAGGAACAACACTTGGATTTTTATGAATGAGTGGCATTCTGTTTTCATTCGGCAAGATTCCTTTTTCCAGACACTTCGAGCGCAAAAAGCTGCATTTCAGGAGCTTTTGTTACTCGTTTGCTCGCAGGAGCGGAAGGTTATTGTGCAGCGGTTGCAGTGGAGCTATGGCACGAAAGCTGGCCTATGAAAATACAAAATACCCACACACACACGCACACACGCACACACACACACACACAAATATTACTGTTATACAGCAGAATGCTGTATTAAAGGAGAGCCGGTACTGACTGACAGGAGCAGCTGGGCAGGGGAAAAGGTCAACCAGAGTTAATCATCTACAATCAGCATCAGATGAGATGGGGGTGAAGGAGGGGTCGGCACGAGTTTCTGTGTATGTCAAGGAACCAATAAAATGGAGCTAAATCTCCTGCACATGCAAACGGTTCTGATGGCCGAAGCATAAAAGGCCATGGAGATAAGAGAAAACCCAGAGTTGCATCAGGAACGGATTCAGAGAAATTCCTGATTAAAACGCATCGGAGAACGCGTGCGCACGAAACCCTGAAAGCCTGCAGAACGTTCAGGCTTTCAGCGACTTTGATCCCGACAGGTAGAACCACTCCGACGGCCTGATCCAACCCGACCCGGCCCAGTCCGGTCCGGCACATTATGTCAGGAGCTGGCCCCTCACGCAGCTGTACCGGTACTCATCCATTTTTAAACACCTGCTGACAAAAGCTTTCAGACTCCAGCTCTAATGTAGAAATCCACATTTTTCCCTCTGAGAAAGATACACACTTCAACTATGTGTGTCTACGTTGGGGGGGGGGGAATGACATGCAGCGGTTTAGAAGACCAAAGTCTTTCAGAACCGACCGCTTCCTTACAGTTGCGTGTTCGCTCCTTCACTTTTCCATGTACTTTAGAGTTTTAGGCTGAAGACTCAACAAGGATGCTTTCTCGTCACACCCGCTAGAAACACTGCCCTGACCTTGAAATTCATCCATGTTTTTTTTCTTAAGTCGCATTGATTACTGCAACAGTGTCTTCACAGGTCAGCAGCAGCTGATCCAGAACGCTGCTGCTCACGTTCCCACTAAAATCAGGAAGATAGAGAACAATCACCCAGGTCAGAGAATAGACTTTAAAATGATTATTTTATTTACAAATCACTGAATGGCTCAGCACCACAACACAGTAAAGATCTGCTGTTGTTGTAGCAACCTTAGACCTCTCAGACCTTCTGGTTCTGGTTCTGCTCTGCATCACCAGACCCAGAACCAAACATTGAGAAGCACCATTCAGCTATAGGCGTCTTTGGTTCTCCAAACTGGTGGAAAAACCCGTCAACTCTCACCAAAGCAGCGAAGTTTGAAAGCAACCAGTTCAAGAACGAGCGTTATTTCAGAGGAGGAGGGCCGTTATTGGAAGAGACGCACAAGTCAGAGCTTTGGCGTCAAATGCAACTTCCTGGTTTGTCTTCATGTTTAATTGTCACGTAAATTACAGAATCAATAACACAACAAGAAATTAGAACAGCATTTGTGATTTTTTTCCCTCTTCTGCTGAGCGGAAGAGGCAATGTCACACAGTGTGTATGAACGAATGAGGAGAGCTGACATTCACGCACAGTTCATATGTCATTTCTATGTTTCTGAGTCTATGATGAGGCTGTGGAGCATTTCTTCTTTTTGCTCTGTCCTACAGCACTACTACACACACACACTGATGACTTTATTTAGCTACATGTGTTCAGTGCAGTGATCAGTTCAAGAAGCAGGAATCTGACCGTCACCCTTTAACCAGAAAACACTTGCTTTCATCCGCAGCCTCGCAGGAAAACTAAACAAAAAACTAAATGCTTTCACAGTTGTTCGACAGCTTTGAAAATATCACAGTTATCATCAGATAATATAATTAGTCTCCAACATAACCAGGGAGGCCAGGCAAGCCCTTTATTAGAAGGTCTTTTTCTCTCACTTTCACCCATGAAGAAAAACATGTTCGGCAGACAGTTATTGCCATGGTGATGAACTCATCTGCCTCGCTCTGGAGTGTTTACCCATGTTTAAAAGAAGTACATGCTAATGTTAGTGTAACAGAGTGCTAAGGTTTTGGAGGTAAAATTGACCTCAAAAGGGAAGTAATTCTGCTAAGCTAAGCAGCTGCTGGTTGTATGCATATATCGGTATCAGGATGTCTTCTGCGTTTCCTTTTTCTCGCGGTTTTGCAGTGAAACACTGCAGGTAGCACTAAGTGATGGATATTAAAAACATTTTTTTCTGTATCAAAATGGGCTTGTATGGGTTTTCAGCATAAATCTAAAAGTCTAACAAAAGGAGGATGCTGGCAAACCTGAGACGACCAAACCAGCTGTAAAGCCGAAGTGGTTTCAAAGTGAGTTGAGGGCAAAAAAGGCAAGATTTCGGAGGCCATTACAAAGCCCTGCTAAAAAGAACAAAAACAGACTGAGCAAAGTTGAAAAGGTGGCCTTCAAACCGGACTCAGTAATAACTGGCTCTTAAGAAGGAATGAGCCAAAGACTCAGCTGCATATTATAGGTTGAAGCTGCTGGTAGGACTTCCTAAACATTTGACCCAAAGTAATACAATTTAAGGCCAATTCAAATCCCAATGGATGCAGACTTCTGAGTATCAACAAAATAAATAGTAATAGTAATAATATTAATAATGGAAAGAATTTTGAAAATGCACCAATGCAAAAACAATGAATATTGTGACCTACAAATAACTAAATCAACAGGACTTCATTTCACTTATTACATTTTTTTACAAGCATCCCAAAATACCCTAAAACACACGAAGTTTGTTCTGAAGCTGGGACGTGTCAATCCAAACACACTACAGGAAAACATATAGAAGTAGTTCAGCAGGTTCATATTTCGTCATGTTACAACCAAATACTTCAATAATTTATTGACATTGTGTCTATTTTGTTTGTTCTTGTCACAAATTTTCAACTGGACATAAGTCTTTTTGTCCATTTTTTAAAACCATTCCATTATAATCTCAGCTACATATTTAAAGTTGTTGCCAAGCTGGAAGTTGAAAATTGTGACTCCAACAAATTTTTGAGACTTTGTTAACCATCCAAGTCTGATTTAAACTTCCTCACAGTTTTATTACTCAACTGTCTGCTGTGTTTCTTGCTCTTCATGTTGCTCTTTGCACGCCTGAAAAATATTCCACGATGTAAACGTTTCATATCAGTCGTTATAAAAAATTATTGATTTGCTTTACATATCTGAAATACTACCAAACTGGTGACATGACTTTTCCTGTTTTATCCACAGTTTTCACTCTTAAAACAATATAAAACAACTTTTTTATATTGTTTTATACCAACAAAGTTGATGCTTAGCTGTGAGAGGTTAAGGGGCTAACGCCTTCCCTCTGCCTACATCCCCCAGAATGCTGTGTGGTTCTGGATCCAAGGATATCAGATGTTTTATCCATTGATGATGATGACGTGTATATTGCGACATATATTGTTATTGATCTATGGTCTAGCCTTATACCAACGTAACCTGGACTGAACTCAAACACACACCAACCTTGTTGTATTTTCTTTCATTTGGAAGAAAATCTCGACACCACGTAATAATTGGAGTTGCACTTCATGACTGTGTGCAGCTGCGTGTGGATCTGCAGCCTCAGATCCCAATAAAAAAACACTGAAGGTTGCGGTCGTAACGTGACAAAACGTGAAAACGTTCAACTGTAGCGAGGCGCCGCACATCAACACACTCACTCGCCTCATTCCTCTTAACGCGTATAATTTCAAAGCCACAATGTTCACTTCCTTTCTTATGGTATCTGCTGTTTCTTCAGAGTGGGGCAATAATTCTAACTTGCTTGATACCAACACCCCCCCGCCATCCCACCCTCTTGGTTGTTCTAACCACAAAGTCAAGTGAGCCTACGCCAAAGGACGTCAGCGGCAGCAGCCGTCGTCCCTTTTCTCTCTTTGTCTCACTGCGAACTTCCCTGAAAACACCAGGTTCCTCAGACTATTTGCGAACCAAACTTTGTCTTGCGCCATTTCCCACAACGACGCCGTTTCACATTTGAACCTGACCGCAGTTGAGAGTTTTCCCTGCACATGAATAAAGACTCGTGCGCGCGCGCGCACACACACATTCACGCACGCTCTGAACACGCACACACACACACGCACACATGCACACACACACACACAAGGCCCGTGGATCTAAGCATGTGCATCTTGTATGAGGGCACAGACCCTCGCCTGTACCTAAATGAAACGCCATATCAATAATTTACCATCTTAGCTCTGTTTTCAGTCTTATGTATGCCTCCTTCAATAAATAACGAAAACAGACAACATTGAGACATGGGAACAACACAGGAAACATCTACAGAATGAGCCTCAGTACACCGCTCAGACTTTTTAAACTTCAGTAACCTTTTCTCCGCCGTGTGCGCGGTCCTCACCGATCGCAATCCTTTCAGGTATTAGAGTTTGCCTCAAATATTTCACTGGAGAAATTATCTGCATGCTGCCCTAAGCCCCAAAGAGCTTCCCCATTCTACACACAATTGCTTTGGAGAGTTTTTTTCCGTTCTTTTATTCACACGTCCTACATTTATTGTGTGCCAAATAATTTAGTTGAACTGCCCAAGGCTTTGACTTTCTCAAGTTGCTTTTAATATCGTTTAGTATCGACTAATGATATAGGTCAGGACTCATTTTTAAAAATATTAAATTAAGCATAAAAACAAGTGCAAAAAAATTATATTTATTCTAATAGTATTTTACTTAGTCTTTTTAAGATCACTGGTAGTGTGCTGATATTGTTAATATTGTCTTACACATAATTTAGTCACATTCTCAAACTTCCAGTCAACTTTCAACATTTTTCAACATGAAAACACAGAGAGAGCTCAACACCAGGCTTAGCCAGTTTTCTGAATTCCTTCATGACAAACTACAAACTGTTTAGCTCAGACAGCTGTGGTGCGAACATGCGAGACATGCCTTAAGAAAAATAAAATCTTCTGCTGGTTGTTTATGCAAGAGGTAAATAAAATTCCTGCTAGGACCGGAACGGTAGTGGTGTGAGATCGTTGCTCAGGTCTCAGTCAAACATGCTGACATTGTTAAGAAACTACAACAACCGCCCTGCATTTGGTTTTCTCCCAAGTCTGTCTGAACTCAGATGACCTACAGTAAGCGTATGCTGTCTTTCAGTCAAATATAGGTTTTCCGATCCACAGTCAGTCAGTTTTTTTCTCAACCACCTTGGTGAATATTCCTCTCTAGTAGGAATAAATATGAATGTTTAGGAGCCATCTGGGAGCTTCCTGTCTGTTCTGTGTGGGTTTCTGTGAGTTCTCTTCGGGTTCTTGTCAAAGTGTGAATCTGAGCCCCAGACTTACTTGCGTGCCTCGTGGCTTGTAGGGCGAGCTGCTCTCCAAGTCTTCCAGGATGCTGGTGAGAGAGTCGATCTCTGCATCCAGGCTGGAGCGCCTCTCCTCCAGAGTCTTCTCAGGTCGTTTCATCTGAGAGAAAACGCAACACACCCGGCTTTAGAGAATGCCTGACACACACCAGACCAAATGTTGGACTTTTACAATGTCACAAACAGAGTATGAGCGTATGAACCGCTGATGTGACATCCTCTGTGTATAAAAAGCCCTCTGCTTTTGGTGGAGAGAGCAGCTGAAACACCAGTCATTCAACTTTATGACGTTTATCGTAAAGTGCAAAGCTATGCAGCAGGGTACGTTTTTCAGTCAGTTTTAACCAAAGACAATAACTGAAATTGTGCAAAAAATAATGTTACAAGCTTAAATATCAATGAGTTGCACTAAAACAAAGCGTTGACATGCTAGCATTAGCCTAGCACTTAAGCTAACCGCTCTGTATGAGCAGCAGAGTGGATAGATTATTTTGGAGTAACATGTTTAGCCCATCCTAAAGAACCTGCAGTTGGGACAAAGTGTCTGTCAGGTGTTAGTTGATGCAGTTCTCTTTCACTCTATGTCAAGCGATACAAACTGTTTCAAAAACCTCCTCGCCTG
Organism: Poeciliopsis turneri; assembly: GCA_922788865.1. Taxonomy (NCBI): domain Eukaryota; kingdom Metazoa; phylum Chordata; class Actinopteri; order Cyprinodontiformes; family Poeciliidae; genus Poeciliopsis; species Poeciliopsis turneri. The sequence continues at coordinate 744,902 of CAKLNU010000698.1, forward strand.
TGGTGAAGCTGCACCTAAAACTAGTGAAAGAAACATGAATGAAACTTCCTTATTCACGAAATGTAAACAAAAATGGAGCGGTATCAGATTATAGCGAATAGAAAGGAGAGTAGAGTAGCTTTTGGAGCGGTTTCTGGTCTGCTTGCATTCAAACCGCACCAGGGTTCACTTCGACCGAACCGAGACTTAGGTCTTTAGGCCGACCAGAGTTCTCTGTTTCAGGGAGAGTTTGATTGCTCTTTCACAGCTCTGCAAAGGAGGTGGACTTTCTAGAGACTCAAACTAGCAATGGATATCAAGGACAACCTTGAGAAGATTGCATATCTGACCAGAGTTCTCCTATGTGGCTGGCCTTGACTAATGTTGGCCAGCCACATAGCCAACATTACTCCTATTTCTATGGGATAAACATTCCCCTTCCTCCAGTTCTTCTGGAGGGGTCCTCTGTTAAAAATAAGATGATGCCGTTTGTCTGGAAATACTTCCATCCAAACATGGCTCTTTTTAGGGTTTTGCTGGTTTCAAACTATGATCCTAGCCACAAGCTGCAGGAGGTAACATGTCTGTGTGAAAAAAAGCTGAGTGCATGCTGAATGCTGGGACACATGGCATGTATAATTAACTCACTAAGCTTCACAAAGAAAAGAATGCTGGGAGGGGGAATCTATATTCAATGTGAAAGCCATATTTACCGTGTTACTTCAATACTTTTGTTCTTTCAACAGCTAGTTACATTATTAAAATGCGCTATTGGCCCTTGAGCTGACACCAGCTTAACATTAGATATCATTACTACAGAATGAAATGGATTTTTATTCCAAAACAACTAAAATCTGGCATTATTTAAAGCTGGAGTGGTGTAAGTTAGACCTCAAAAGAAACCAGTAATTGGTCTCTGCCAGGAAAATCCTGATTGGTGTACGTCCGATTCCTTTCTTTTCTTCGAAACTTTCAAAATCCAAGTCTGTTAACCGGAGCCACAGCTAAAAGAAAAGCTTTTAGCTGAACTTCTCTCTAAAAGTTAATGTCAAAGCCTTCAACAAGCTCAGAGCTCTCTCCTCCTTTCTTTCCCGCCATCCTTCGACTTTTGGATTCCGGTTTTCAAACTTCCCGTTTCACCTTGACCTCACGCGATCTTCCCGAAAGCCGCACATCAATCGCGGAGACTTCTTGGAGGGAGAGGCGGCGAGAGGGCGAGCGCGAGAGAAAGAGAAAAAGAAAGAGAGAGAGACAGAGAGTCTTTCGTAAACTTGGTGCACTATTCACCTCCAGCTTCTTCCCGCTCTTCCATTAAGAAGCGACACGATCGCCGCAATCCCAGCCGGGGAGGATTCAATCAGAGGCAACAGCAGACGAGATTAAAGCCGGATATTTTCTAACTAATATTGTCACCCAGTCTCCTCTTAATGGAGACGAGAAGCGCCGTGTTTGTGGGGGAACTCGGCTTGAAAGCATCACGAACGCTACAACAGCGCCTACTGATTTATTAATCCACACATTTTCGTTTTTTTTGGGGGTTTCTTTTTGCCTTAGAGAAATGTGCTACCTCATCACATCATACGATCCCTAAATATTCCAGTAGAAAAAGTACAAATATTGTGACTGCGATATCTGGGAAACACTTAAACTGATGTGACCATTAGTGGCAGGGATTTCTGCTAAATTCCCGGGAATTTCTCCACGAAATTGACAGATGTATTTTTAGGGCCTCTGAACCGCGTTGCCGACTGCAAGACGACTTCTTGCAATTGCCTGCGGGGGCTTTTTGAGTTGCTTGGATCAATGACTGCTTCTCATTCTAATGTTATGTGTTTGGATTACCTGTCACAAGCCATTACGGAGGCAAGGCCTGCCTCCCTTTGGAGCCGAGCGTCTCCCTAAAAACATCTGAGGCAGTCGCGAGCGGGGGGTAAACAAAGAGGCGCGCTAATGGCTCTGAACGAATCAACAAAGGAATCGACCCCCCTCCAAAAAAAATAAATATTCAAAAATAAAACAGTAGCCAAACTTGTTTAGGAGTGAAAACGAGGAGGAAGAGGGGAAGATGTCGCAGTCTTTGAGGGAATTTACAACGTGGATGGCGGCCAAGATGAGAGATTTGTCTTTTTGCGTGTCATAAATCCACACACGTCTCTCTGCCTGGGTGATAAAGAGCGCTTTTTCTGCCTTTGCCGACATTAAATACAGTTTAATCCACGCGTTACTCATTTAGCATATAGGATTTCTCTGCTAGAGCCAAGAGAAAGGCTGTCACTCAGAAAGCTGTTCTGAGTGACAGCCTTCGTTTATTTTTCCCTGCTCGATAAAGAGGAAAAATGGAAAGTTGAGGTTTGGTTAGGGGATGTATACTTAGGATAACAGTTCTTTATTTGGGAATTAGACTGCCAGGAAGAATCCTTTTAGAGGTTTCAGAGCAGAAAACGGGAAGTCCAAGATGAACAAAAGAATGAGAAGTTGGTAGATGGCATGCTTTTTTTTTTTTTTTTTAAATAAAGGCATTCAATGGGATTTTTTGGGGGGGTGAAAGTTTCAATAAATGTATTTATATGTGTGTATTTTTTCATTTGAGGCTTTGAGAGGAAAGCAGAAGTGAGAAGGCTTTGGGTACTTTGTGACATTGGCATTTCTTCTTACAAGAGAAAAAAAGTTGACATTCTGACAGCGAGGTTTTCTGAGCGACAAGGTCTGTCAGGTTGCATTTTTATCCCATTCAACGGTGTAAAGTCACATTTTGGACTCTTATTCAGGCTTTTTCATCTGAAGTTTGTTCAGAACAAACCAATGACTGAACACAGTCATTGGTTTGTTACAAAACCAATGACTGGATCTTAATGGGTTGAGGTCACAGCACCGGTGGCACTTAGTCTGCCATTCCTAAAAGTGGAAATCAGTTTTAGGTAAAAACAAAACAAAAAACCTTGATTTGCAGTTTTTTTATTTTGACTTGTTTGTAACCACAAATTTTCCTGTCTTCAGTGTTTTACAGTCACCAATCATAACTCACTTTGATTTCCAGGCACAAAGTCCCTAAAGATTCATATTAGGGAATCTTTATATATCAGGGGTTTTCTATGCAGGGTTCTTCAGAGAGACTATCAACACTTACTATCTTAAATGCCTAAGAAAATGTAAAGAGTGATTTCATCTTATATTAAGTGATACTATAAGAGCAGTAGTTTTCTGGGCACGTAGTTATAGTCCAGTCAAGAAACCATGTTACCTTCAGTTGTTATAAAAAGCTGCATATATCACATATGACTTGCTGCTGGCTAGTCTAAAGGAGCTGAATGGGAGCGTGGGGGAAGGAGCGCTGCTCTGTGAGGCGGAAGCTCGGAAGACTGAAAACTGCAGCTCCAAGGAGGCGGAGCTAGGTCCACCAAGGTGTTTTGCACAACTGAATGGTTGCCATGAGAGATTAAAAGATTTTTCTAATGTGCATGAAAGAATCAAAGCAACACTCCAGGTATGTTTTTGGTTAAGGAATAATATTACAAGATGATGTCAAGCTCAAAAAAGTAAATTTTACATAATACTGTCCCTTTAAAATCTATACTTCATCTTTACCTCTCAGACCTGGCAATACGTTATAACGACTGAAGATAACAATTCCTTGATTCTGCTATAAAATGGCACTATGTGCCTGAAAAACACATAATACTGTCACTTTAAAGTACAAGTAGAAAAAGGGAGCAGTTCCATGAACTGTGAGAACTTGCCCCACAGCCACTGCGATTGTGTGGAGTTTTGAGGATTTGCAGAAACGTTCATATAGATTTCTAGTAAAGGAAGCCCGTTTGGTCGGGACCTCCCTGCATTCCTCTGAGCTGGAGCCAAATCTGAAGGCGGCGCAGGGAGGAGGCGGATCTGCCGGCCGGCTCGGCCCGCGTTGCTCCAGCTGAGCAGAAATCTCCAACTGCACCTTACGTTCCAGTGGACTCAACACGTTCTGTTATAATTTGGACAGAAAGCGTTTAGGTCTCCGTTTCTACCCTCGCTGCTTACACCAAACAAAGGAATGTGAAGCACTCAGAGGATCTCTCATCAGAGGTCAAGTGCTGAGAGAGTCGATGAGAGCTGGGAGGCCGCATGCCGGGGTTCTGCGGGGGGGTAGATGACTGTGGGTATTATGACGAGCAAGGCAAAGCTAAATGACTGGGCTCCACCATTAGGTGTCAGCCTTCCATCCATCCTGCATTAGAGCGGAGTGTGAGTCCCTGGGTTCTCTGCAGCTGGCCCCACCAGCTCAAACTGAAAGACAAGTTTTGTGTTGGAGCTCCATGCTGTCTCTGCTTTCTGTGCTGACGCTACGAGAGTCGATGGCCAAGAGCATGCAACGCGGCATCTTACCTGATAATCGAATGAGTTATCCGCCGGCGGAGGGGGGAAGGAACCGGGCGGTGACGGAAAACCGGTAAACTCTTCGGCAGGGGGCGGAGGGGGAGGATAGTCCGCTGGGATGGAGGTGAAAACACACACACACACACACACACACAAAGAAAAAACAAAAACAGTTTATTAACAACTTCCTATTTTTTTCTGCAAACTGTCACAATTATATAAGAGTTTCTTCTGAACATAAAACCTAAAGAAAGAACATTCTTGGGGGGCAGGAAAAGTAAAAGATTATACATCTAAGAATAGAGACAAGCAAGCAACAGGTTGAACACAGAAACTCGTCCTGACCTGAGAGTATTGTTTCTGCCCCCAAATCTGCTTTTGATTAATTTATAAAAACAGTAAAAGTGATTAAAATTTGATTCTTTTAGTTGAAACCTTTTTCTTTTTAGTTTTGTTTTCCCCCAAATAGCTCCTCCCTCCCTGCCCCCAACATTTCATAATTGGAGCCAATTTTTGGAGAACGTGACCAATAGTTTGAGTTCAGCTGTGGAATTGTGCAGCTCCTCCAGAGTCACCAAAGACCCTTTTGGTCAGATTCTATGAATAATTTTCCTTCAATGCTGAAAACCTTGCAATTTTTTTCATCACTTAATCATCTGAAACTCTGTGCTGGTCTATCCTGGTGAAATAACCAAATCTTTCAGGCAGCAACGTGCCAATTTCCACATGCCAGATGTCATTTTCCACATAGTTTCAGACACAAGAACAATCTATCCCTCTCGTTCCAGTAGAGAGGTGCACCGTCGTTTAAATCCATCATCTCTGCAAAGTGCTGAGAAATTAGCACTAACAGCTGAATTAATTGATTCATCTTCATTTGCCTGAACCGTTATCTGTCTCCAGCTGTAAAATCAAATCAGGCGTTTTCAAAGAGGTCACGGAGTTATTAGAGAGAGGAGAGTGGAGGAGACAAAAGAAACAGCGCCTCGTTATCCCTCGTCAATCGACTGACACACATAATTGCAGCAATTTGCTTAACTAAGAAGTAATAATCTGCAGTAAGCACGGGTGTCCCACCTCCCCTCCCGTCTCCCCGAGATTGAAAATGTAAAATGTCGTGTTACAAACCGGCACACAAGGTGTCTGCTCCGCTAGAGGATACGAAACATGCCAAGTGTGCACTTCTGAAGTCCGCGCTAATCCAAGGATTGCGTCCGCCACATGTTTCAGACGGGATAAGGAGGTTCCGTGCCAAATTAAATTCTGATTTGGCTCTTCTCGGCGCAATGACTTACACTGAATCATTTGACCGTGTACTTCTAAGTACCAAACCAGACATGAGCTTTGCAAATTAAAGGCTTTTATGGGGGACGTAATGGGAATTTGTTCCAACGCGGAGACTTTGATGAGTCCTGCTCAGAAATTCCATTTGCTTTTCCGTGGCTTTTATCTGTTTTCATTAGGATCTAATTGATGTCATCAGTGTAGTTTATCCAAGGCAGCTGACCAAATTAATTAAGCACGGTCTTTGGACTGCCTCCGCGAGACGCGCAGCAAAGGGGGAAACGGAGGCGGGGAGATAATACGGCGTGGCGCAAGCCGGACACGTCTGCGTCTTTACACCAAGACGGAAAAAAATGCGAGTGTTGCATTAAACATTCCCACCGGGCGTTTGAGGCCGTCCATGTGAATTGTTTATATAATAACCTTGTGACCTCCATAGAAAAAAAAAAAGCAGAGTGAAACAGCTCCTCTGAACCTCTGGGACCGAACAGAAGACATGCCTCTCCACAACAAGGCACTGCCTCGCCACCCTCCTCCTCTTCCTCATCCTTTTTGAGAGAGTATGCCACATGTAACTTGTGGCTTAAGAGAGAATTAGAACACTAAGTTCATGTCTATTTCTCTCAGACATCCAACATGTTTAGGACTTATCGTTTCATGGAAACACAAGAGCTGTAAATGTTTCAGAGATGTATGATTTATTGAACAGGTCTTATGGTTTCTGCATGCGGAACAGGAGCTGCTAAGCGTCTTTGCTGAAAGGTTCTTGACCTTCTTTTCCTGCCACCGCTCCACCTCGCCGAGCCAGACATTTAGGACCGGAACGTGCTTGTGCGCCGCAGTGTTTGCGTTCCCTGCAGCCCCTTCGTGTGCAACCGTTTTCTCCCAAATGATTGCACTCGACCTTGGAGCTGTTTGTTGCCTACTCAGGGTCAGCGAAGAAGCAGTCGCTTTACCAGCAGCCGTGCCGTTCCCCGGTCGAGTCGCATGTGATGTTACGGCTCATCTCCATAATTGCATGTTTTTTCTTGCATGGCTTTGAAATGGAGTTGCGTGAAAATGTTGTGTTGGCGACAGTTAAGGCCAATTAACTCAGTTGTGCGACATGAGAACAGACTCGTAAATGAAGTCTGTCATATTCAATTCGGTGAAATCTACATTTGAAAAACGTCAAAAAAACAGGTGGATTGCAACGTTTCAGGTCATTGTATTTTTACGGAGGTGCAAGAACATATTGTTTTTTGTTTTTTTTTACCAGGATTCCCTGATTAACATCTTTATAAAGAAATAAAACCTCTAATAAAACCAATTGGAGGTTTTATTTCTAAAGAAAGTTTTTCTACACTTCAACACATGCATTTTCTGCATTTCATTCAGGCAGCGAGAGAGAGTAAGGCTCGAAGATAACATGAAGGCTAAACAGAGTGAAGAAAATTTGCTGTACCATGGAACATAATAGATTTGTTTGAAGCTTCTTAGAACTAATTATCCATAACAGAAACACTCAGAGGCCACAGTTTTATCATTGCTAGCCAAGGGAATATGCTAACGTATGAGATGGTAAGACAATTTTTAAATGATGACTCTAATACTTCAGGAATTGCTATTCAAATCTTACGATTTTTTCACATTTGATAGTCAAGTAAACTCAGTTGTATTGGGGACCAAAACTGAAACATCTGTTCCACTTTGAACTGGTGCGGTTTCCTTTCACACTGCACTGGGTCAAACAAACAACTTGTTTCCCTCCTCGCCTGTGGTGGTGCTGAAAGTACTGAAGGAAGCGACACAAAAACCTCTGACGAAGAAATGAGCACAACTTCTTTCTTCACAAAATGTAAACAAAAATGGAGCGGCGTCAAATTTTAGCTGTTGTAGGATTTCTCTTTTGTCTTTGGTAATATCATGAACCGTTTCCTGCCAGCGTTTTGGCTGCATTTACCCAGAATGCCGTATGCTATATAGACTGCTTCCTGCTTTTGGAGTGGTCTCCGGTCATATATGTATGCGAACCATGCCGAGTTCACTTCAACCAAATTGAGACCTAAGTTTGAAGACATACCAGAGTTCATTTTCTGATATATTCATACTTAAAATGTCTTCATTAAGGGCAAAATGGAATTATAGTCAAATTCCTTTTTTGACTGTACAAATGTGCAAAATAAAGCTGATACTGAAATTAGAAAGCCTATAGTACTATAATCTTGGTGTCACTGATATTGTACATTCACCTTGAGAAAAAATACTGAGTTTTGCTAAATCACTTTATATGCCTCATTTAAAAGTTATACTGAGTATTGACAACAAAAAAAGTCAATTACAGAATAAAAAGTTAACTTTTCAGCCTTTCTTATGATTTGAATCTTCTAAGATGATACCTTCAAAAATGTCTCTAATGCGCCTTATATAATTCAGGCATTCCAAATAGACCCTTTCAAGTAGCTTTATAAATATTTTAAGCACTTTTCATACAGTAGAAAACAAAATTTCTCAGTGTCGCTATTTTCTAGTTGGTTGCAGCTCCCCTAAACACAACCAAGAAAGAAATGTGCGTGCTTGAAGCTCAGCTGGGTCTTTTCATGCATGTTTTCTGCACACGGTGCCTTGGAAAGCTGCTCATGCTCATTGAACCTTTTCACATTCTGTCACATATCACCCAAAATCCTCTCAGTGTGTTATTGAGATAGACCTAAACAAACAAGCTAATGGTTGGAAAGTGATAGGAAAAAGTGGTTTTCAACATTTCCTACAAATAAAATTGTACAAGACATGCATTTGCATTCAACCTCCCCGAGACGATACTGTCTGGAACCACTTTTCACCGGATATACTTCGGTGAAGTTGTTACGGGAATGCCCCTAAAAGCTTTGCCCATCTACAGACATGAGGTTTTGAATTGAAAGTCCTGCAACTTCTGCCAAAGACGTCTAACTGGATTTAGGTTTGAACTTTAACTGGGTCATTCGAACACCTAATAAAGCTTTGATCTATGCAGTGTCAGATGTATGTTTTGGGCTGTTTCTTTCGAGCTTGAAGGAAAACGACGGAAAATTGAACCGCCGGTTTTATTCACAAGGCTTTTGCAGCCTCTAATTCAGGGTTAGTCAAACTCCAGTCCTCCAGGGCTAGTATGTGGAACCACTGACACAACTGCATCAAACAATTGGTCATTTGCAGGACTGCATTAGTTCACTGAATGGTAAACTTCTAGGTGAATTCTTAGGGCAATTTGTTGCACCAGATTTTATTAAAAAGGATATATACACACAAAAGAAGGGCAAAATATGTAGTTTTACTTCCTCTTGTAAATTATAATAATTGAAAAATCATGAAACATCTCATGAAATATTCTGTTCTTATTGTAAGAGATGTACATGTAACCTCATGATTTACCTCTGAAATAGAAAGTATGTTAATGTCCACGTAAATACATTTATTTTATTCATCTATCGAAAGACATCAACATAAATGTGTAAAGTAACTGAAGAAAAGGTTACGACACCCGGGCCATCGCAGATGGTGTTACCCCTTTGGTTGAAACAACTTCAGTGGAAATCTTACTCTGTCAATATATCAGTCTCTCACAAGTTTCTTGCACTCTTGGACTTTCCATTTGTGAACTCTCAGCCAGTCCTTGGTAGATTTACTGGAATGTTTTGGATCATCATTGTGATGTGAAGCTGAAGGAATTCAAGATTAATGGATGCAAGTGATGACCATTTAAGGTTTTCTGAAACTTCCTTTAGCATCTGGGCTGCTTTGAGAGTAAACTTGCTTGGACATCTCCATGTCTTCTTTGCTTTGACTGTCCTACTGTCCTACCCTTGTAAACTCACTTCGCAGTGGAGTGGCTGATTTCAGAGTTAAATCCCCTTAAATCCCTTACCATACATATAAGCTGCTAGAGTCTTGTTTCTGAAGGCTTCAGAAAGCTCTGTCAATCTCAACATCATGTTCATTCTCGCTTCAGGAGCAAACCAGACTAATTAAAGTCCGACGTTTGAACAAGACTAACCTTCTGTAAAGCACTGAGTGTCAGAGTGTTCTCATCATATCCACCTGATGGAAAACGACCCTGTTTTAACCATTTTAAGATGTTACACATGTAGGGGGTGTTCTAATTTATTCATTACAATTTTTCTTATTTTTTTTTTAATGACGGGGAAAAAAAATCTTTAGATTTTAAAGTAATTTTTTCCTGTTCTGTTAATATTAATTTGAAACAATTCTAATGATTTATTTACAAATACAAAAAAATAAGCTTTGTATACTGTTTAATTACAACATACTCAGATTTATTAAGTTAACTTAAGTTAGGCTCACTAAAATTGCACAAGTTTATGTTACTTAATTTAGTGAAATCTAAAAAATATTGAGGTGATGAGTTTGCATATATGTTTTAAGTATGTAGAAGTAATTAGGTTTTACAGTGCAGGATGTGATTTGTCTCTCACTAGTTGACTATTGGACAATATTGCGGGCCAACTGGTGAATAAAAGTGTCTGAATTCAAGCAGGGAGAATATTGTGTAATTAGCAACAGAAAACCTGCAAAACAAGAAACCAAATGTGCTTTTTTTGTTGTCGTCTCGTCCTGTTTTAAATATTAGAGAAAGGAAGACTGAAATCTAAAATATTTGATGTTCAATTGGAAATGTCATTTGTGTTTTCCCTCTATTTTACCACGTCTCTTTTCCAGGAGGAAATTCCTAAGCTGTCTTTTTCCTCATCAATATCAGACATTCTTCTGGTCTCTGCTGAAATCACAGCATATTTGAGATTTTTTTTGGTTTTTTTCCACTCAGAACAATCTTAAAGTGAATGTTTTGAACTGAAAAACTACTTCGGGAAAACTCATTTATAATTTTACGAGTCACAACAAGGGCCCATAAGTTCCCACCGCAGCTGCTGCATTTGCTGAGAAACATTTCCACGCTCCGGCCAGCGCCACCAGAAATCAAACCCACTAAAAAAAAATAAATAAATAAAACAACCAAACAAACAAAGCAAAACAAAACAACAACAAAAAAACCAACTTCTCTTTTACGTCACTTGATATGTTCCATTTGTAATAAATCAGAAACCAACAGAGCTCAAAGCAGGCGAGCTCCCTCTGTGCTGCGGGTTAGCGCGGCCGCTAATGGCGTCGCGCTTTATGGCGGCGTGCGGCAGGCTGAAGGGAGCTGCAGGAGGAGGGGAGGACGGATCCTGTGCTGTGAATGAAACCGACTCCATTTGCGACAATTGGGAGATGAAAGCTCCGAGTGAGCCGCTAATGAGAGAAGCAGCAGGAACACCTCCTTAATACGACAACTTCCCCTCCCTTTATTGAGCAATTACTTTTAAGTAGCTGCTTTGTGAACGAGGAATCCTAATCAGTGATTAAAGCTATTGGAGGGGGCCATAAGAGGTGTAATTGGTTATCGGGCCGACCAGTGTTGTGGAGCAGACGATAAAGAGCCGAGCGATGGATCCAGCTGTGACACTCGCGCTAATATTAGACTTTGTTTTTCATATTAGCGACGTTTATGATTTGCTTTCGCGACCAAAAGTGGCTAATTAAATTTCCTACTCAAATTAAACACTTTAAATGTTCGATGTCAGAAATTTCACACAGCAGAAAATTTTTTTCATGTTAAAGTAATAGTGAGGATTAGTTACATCAGTAAGCAGTGAGGGGAGGAAGGTTATACATTGAACGTTAAGTTTATGTTAGCAGATTTGCCTAGGTACACTTTTACCAGAATTGTGTGTGTGCGTGTGTGTGTGTGTGCGTGTGTGTGTGTGTGTGTGTGTGTGTGTGTGTGCGCGGCGGCCATCTGGCTTGTAAAGACTCAGGACAAAGGCCATGAAGTGCAATTCTCACACAAAGCGTCCAACACTTGACAGAAAGGAAAGGAAGAAAGAGGCTGCAAACTGAAGAAACCTAAAATACAGGGCGAGGGTGTTTTTGGCCGCACACAGTGGAAATTATCTCCCGACAACCTGAGCCTGATTTATGGGGTGAAAGCCGGAGTCGCCGCTGTCTGAGAGCCTCAGCGGAATCCAAAAAAAAAAGATGGTGTGTTGGGTTTGGGACTTTAGGTCCACATGTGGAGCTGAACTGTTAAAGTCACAGAACCGAGGTTTCGAGATTCCTGAGAAGGAAGGAACTGGATTTGTTTTTAGGTCTGCGAAGACATCTTATCCAAGAGGAATCCTTGGCTCTGACTTGCTCTGTTATTCAGCCCCTTGCGGGGGTCTTCAGCCTCTTCGGGGTCAGCCGGTTTGTGTACGTATCGCTGCCCTGTGCCCCTCAAGCTATGCGAGTCTGCGGGCTCAGACAGATAAGGTCTGCAGAAACGCATTACTAAACTGTAAAACAAAAGAAGGGATAGTTCTGAAAATGAAATACTGATAAATGTCTACAGTAAACTCTCTAAGCATCCAAATTTTATAGAAATACCAGAGGGAAAAGGTAACAGGTAGTCCAAGAAGACCCAGCACCAAAGAGGGCTTCTGCTGACTTAAAATAACTACAAACTGTAGTATTTCAAAGCAGTTCACACACTTTGATAAATCTTAAAAAGGTTTCCTTTTATTGTTATTTACAAAAAAAAAAGTACACACAGCAAATAGAAGGGAGGAGGCTGTGCACCACCTATGATCTTCCTCTGTGTGAAACACAAATTGAGAGAGGAAAATGTAAACCACGACAAATATAACTACACCTGAAACAGTTCAAGAGAATAAAAATTTTCAGTCAGGTAGTTTTACTCTGATCAGAAACCTGTTACATCTCATGAAGTATTTCAACAGATCCAATGTGGTGCACAGACTCTTTCTTTTATTTCCTCTGTAAATAATAGATTTCTATATGAACAAACTCCCTGAAACAAACACTGAATTATCCCGTTTAGACCAGAGAAACTCTAATGCAGTACAACTGCATTAAAAACGGCTATAATTAAATAGGCTTTGGCCAGGACTACCTTGAAAATGAGGTGTTTAATCTTACTGGACTTTTTATTCTGGTAAAATGAAGGTTAATACTTCTTCAGATTAAAAAAAGAGTCTCAGAAATATCTACAAAGGTGTCAAGCTTAAAGCGGTTGACTGGTGTGCGTAGCTCATGCTAGCTTGCAGCTGCTTCAGAATAGCAACTGATTAGCATTTTGTGAAGATGAATCTCATTCTCACTCAGTCTTGTGACAGGACTCCAACAGTTTTAAGATTTTTAACAAAACCTCACTTCAACAAATCCAGAACGTTGTCCTTTAAGGAGCCAGAAATGTGCAGCCCTTTCCACACAAACAGGACAAACTCTTTTTAAGTCCTTGGTGACCGTCCACATGTTTCATCTCCACATCCTGGACTCAAATGAGCTGTGGCAGAGGTGGAGAGCACATTGTTTTGACATAATTATGGACCAGTTTTGTTTTTTTTTCCCCCGTCTTCCGCTGGAGAAGAGCAGCTGAGCCCAGCTCTTAATTAGTATGATATGTATAGAAGAGTGATTTATGACTTCGTTTAGTTTGGAGATCCTACGGAGGATTCTTTGGAGATGCTCTCCTTTTAAGTATGAAAGCAAGCGAAATTAGCTACTCGGTGAACGAGAAAAGAAACAGAGATCAGGAACGACAGATGGATTATCGTTCGAACATAAAAGTGAAGAAACTAATATTGAGAGAAAGGTTCAAAGCTGCAAACTTTCTCATCCGGGAGCCCAAACAATAAATTGCCCTCACATTCACTGAAATGTGTGGTCTGTGAGGTTTCTCTAATGACTCAAAGAGATATTCATCAAAGGTGGGAAGGAAGTCTTTGTTGTCTTTTCTTCTAAACAAGCCTGAGCGAGGGTAAACGAAGCCAGTCAAATGTCACTGCAAGCAGCCGCTGCTGCGCACACTCAGCTAGTTTCAGAACACGACACCTTCGAGTCGCTGCCATGACGGGAATCCTCCGCCGCAGAACCGGGTCCTGCTTCTACTTTCACAGGGGATTTTCTTGTCTGTTAAAATAGCGCGTGTGTCCAGGAGCATACGGCACACAATCAGTTTTCTTTGACTCTAAGAAACCTTAAAGGTTTAACTGTCTCACTGATTGTCATTCCTCTGCTTGATGTCATTCGTTTTAATAATGGGCCAGAACACCCAACTTTTTTTACAATTAAGGACATTTTTATGACACCATTAACTGAACTCTGTCCCTTTATCTTTGTGATATAAATCCTGAAGTGAAATAGCAGGACATCATCATTAATAAGATCCACAAAGATTTGGAGTTTGTTATCATAGCATGAATGTAAAGCCTGGGTTGCACCAAGGAAGCGATCTAGCAAAAGAATGAAAGGGTTTCTCCTTTCTGGACGGTCGCCTCCGCTTTGAAATTCAAGAATTTGGCCGAACAAACGGAGAAGTCTCTAGATAAGCAACAAATGGAAGGTTTCATGGTTTTAGAACAATAGGCAAGGAGCTTGGCTGACACATTGTTTCGTTCTTTTGGGTCGACTCTGTCCAAGCCCTTGTCATAGAGTCCAACTTACTGGTCAACATTGTTAAATCCAGTCTGATAGAGAACAATGAGATGCTGGAAAGCTGGCTTAGCAACCATCCATTAAAAAATAAAGCAATCTCACCAGGATTTAGATGCGTTTCAGTTTTGGCCACCGTCTTTTTTTGTCATCTGGGTCATGGTTTCAATAAAAAGTTCCTCAAGTCGAAACAATAGTTAGCATGGAATAACGGAGATTCATATTGCAAACACCCTGAATGTTTCCCATAAAATGCCTACAGATATTTTCAGTCAAAACTTACAAGGTAATTACTGAAACACTCTAATAATCACCTCTTTACAGCCAGAGAGACATTATTACCCAGAGTAATGACTAAGAAAGTTCCTCTCCACTAAGCTTCCACAATACTGCTGAAAAAAGAAAACTAAAAAAAATACTAAATAGTATAAAAATTCCGTAGTTCATACTTAACTTAAATGTTTGCTAAGTCGGGAGGAATTATGTCCTTGTACAACACACTTTTACAAAACTTTGAGAAAGCTTGGAGACTCAGAACTGGCTGAAGGTATTTTAAGAATATTCTTAATGAAGAATGTCTTAACTAGGAACTTTTACCTCTGCCTGACATTTTCTGATTTCTGAGCATCTATACCTGTAATGCAAATGTTACCATAAAACTTGTACAAATCAAAAACAATAGACCATTGTCATTTTTCTGTATTGGAGGACATTCATCACCCCTGAAAGTAACTCTTAGATTATATCAACTGGTCCTTCCTTCCAAAATGTGGAAGATGTCATGCAGTATTTTGTGAATTTTCTAAACTAAATTAAAGAAATTCAACATAAAATTATGTAATAGGCTGTTCCTCCTTTACATATAAACTCACTCAGCAGGAATTGGGGTTGTTGTCACTCATTTTTAGGCTAAAACCGCTGGAAAGGAAAAAAAAAAGTTTTAGCTGTAAAAATAAAAACCCAAGGCCAGCGGAAGCTCAGAGTTCTTAACTCATCAGCAGCATCAGAGGAAAAATATATCACAGTACTACAAGTTCAGAGGCAAGAGACAAGGTTGGGAGAAGTGAAATACTTCACTCTGGCGATGTCAGACTTTAAACGTTTCAAGTTACAGAGTAAAATATCGACTGGAATACAAATACAGGAGCAAAAACAACCACTGTTCAAGATTTACAGCCTCTTTGGAGAAGCTGCAGACACAAGGAGAAGTTGAGAGTCTGCTGTGCTCCACTTAGAGAAAAGTTGCCTTCGTATGAGCCCAGAGCCCGGGCCTATGGTATCTACAGGGAGGCCGATCCACTTGATGGTGGGTTTCCTGTAAATTCTCCTGGTGACACCCATGAGGGACTCTGACATAACAACCGGTAGTCAGTTTGCCTCTGGCCAGTCAAGCAGGGAGGAATAAAAACAGCTTATGCACATGTTTGAACTGCTCTTAGCAAACAATTAGCAGCAGCTTTTGTTGGAACTTTGTGTTCAAGTTGCTCCTATTTTTTTTTTTTTCTCCCCCTCAAACTAAAAACAGCACTTGTCGGATGTTTAACTTTCACTTTGATAAGTCTGCCCACCGCCCCAAAAAGAACGAAAAAAACAAAACATAGTGCCCTTGATGATTGGCGAGCCAGACATTATGAAACCGCGCCGAGAGTTACATATTAGTCAGTAATTAAACAAGTGGGTTTAGGGCTTTTTCATATGATCCTATCTGCACACGTTAGATTCTTATCACTCAATATGACATTTTGAGAGAAGATGCAGAAAAATGACTAATTTGTAAGAACGTTTAGCACTATTTGTTCGGCTCACGCACGTTTCTAAATTAGTTTCAGACAGCAAAAAAACAAAAAAAAAACAAAAGAGGATTGTGAAGAGAGATCAATCGATCTATTAACATTTTATGAGTTCGCCTTCTGAAAGGCAAGCATGACTCAAGGAGAAACCGTTTTGAGTGTCTGAGTTCTGTCCTCGACATCACGTCTCTCACCCCCACGCAAACCTCGTCACCAGCGCACACGACCCCAGCCTGGCAGCAGCTTTCGATTCTACTAACGCAGCTACGACTGACTAGTGGCAACATTAAGGATGAAGAGCATTTCGAAGTTCAATCACATACTTGAAAGAGGAAAGTGATCGGTGTTGAAACTAAGGCGTTATGAGTCCAGGGTGATGCACTGGGATGGGAATGCAGGTCAGCTTTACGCTTGAATCGGGTCAAACGAAAAAATACAGCGTGGAGAGCGCTGCTCGGTTTCTCCAGCTGACCAGTTGGGGGCAGCCAAGTGCCAGAACTGGAAAAAAAAGAATAGCTTTTCAGAAACAGATGTGGGTGATTTTACCTCTTCGTCGTCAGGTGCTTTTGCAGTTTCTGACAATATTTTTCAGACATTTCATGCTCACTTTGATGAATTTGAAGTCATTTTAAATCTGAAATAAATAAAGTCCAGGCTTTTCCAAAGTGTATCATAAGCCTGGCGAGCCACCAGGCTTTACTTGCGCCCCCTCCAGGCTAAGCATCGCTTATGTATTTAAGTCTGTTTAAAATGTCTGCATTTTTTAAGTCTTTATAGTTGGTGTTCAGGTGTTAATCTTCCAAAGCCACATGAATATCAAGCGATATTTTCAAATTTCCTGTCAACGTTTAACATTTTTTTATCTCAAAAACACGACGGGTCACTGGATGGCTGACTGCCCTCGTGCCCAACCACCAGGCTTAGCAAGTTTTCTGGGGGAAACCTTGAAGTCCTTATGTAAAAATTTAAAAAATTCAAGTCCATGTTTTAGTTAATATTTTACCTTGTGGTTTATTAACAATCCATCTTTTCAATTTAGAAAAAACAAAAACAAAAACATTCTACTACTACTCTAAAGATAATACATATTAAAAAACAAAATCACAGCTGACCTTCACATATGTCTTCCAGCATATATAGGATAACCCTAAACCCCAACATGTGACCCGATGTAAGAAATTTTAAGTAAAGGGTCACTGTCTGAGACTTCATGCGCTCCTGCTGGGCTTTAATCAGAACAAGTATGTCCCTTAAAAAAAAAAAGAAGATGTGTGGGGCCAAACCTCGGCCCCCCCGCCTGCACAGCCCCTTTGTCCCCACAATAAACACGGCCCCTGACTGCTCACAGCAACCCTGATGCCGGCCCCTGCTAGACAAAAGGCACATCCACTCGCTGCGCCAAATTGACTTATTTTTTATGCTAATCCCAGATTTTTTTTTTTTATCAGACAGTTCCCTCCACCCCTTACTTGACATAGAAGAATTAACCAAAAAAAATAAAAGAAAAATGAGGAGAGACCCCCGATTATCTGTTCATAAAGCCGTCTTATCCCCTGACAAGAAGAGAAGTCTGCAGAAGGCTTTAGCGCTCCCGTTTGCATGTTCGAAATGCCGATGCTAATCTAAATAATATCAAAGACACATGTTCAACCAGAAAATGAACGCAGATTTTAGTGGATGCATCACCCAAAATCTAACCAGATCCCAGCGGTGTGGAAGCGCAAAGTGTCTCCTTGACATTGCTTTCAACATTAAAGTCCTGCGAAATAGATTCTTGATCGAATCAAAAGTAAACACAAATACTTATCTACTTTTATATTCCTGACTCTTAAATAGTAGAGTTTCATTAACGCTGTGAGCATGTAGACGACCAAGAAAAGCTGCAACAGAGGTGAAAGGAAGCGATTTTATGCAAAGTAGGGAAGTGATATTTCTGCCATAAAATGAGACGAAACCTTTTACTACTCGAAAGTTACAGTATTTAGTTTTTTGCTGACATTTACAAGAAGGAGTAAAGCATATATAATCCAAATAAAATCTAAATAAAAGACTGGTACTTCTGTTTCATGAGAATGCAAATCACTAATCTATCTATTTAAAGTAAGTAAGTAAAAGAAATGGTGCAGAGGAGGTTTTAAAACAAAGTCCAGTTTTATTTCTGTAAAGTTGGGGGGAAAAAAACAAACAGTTTTTTCTGCTGCAAAAGGTTGGAAGTGTTTCCATAACGGCTGCTTATTATTTTTACATGCAGCAGGTTGCCGTCTCAAACTTTTCCGCCAGTCGACATTTAGAGAAGAACTTTGACCCAAGTAGA
Source organism: Poeciliopsis turneri (assembly GCA_922788865.1). Taxonomy (NCBI): domain Eukaryota; kingdom Metazoa; phylum Chordata; class Actinopteri; order Cyprinodontiformes; family Poeciliidae; genus Poeciliopsis; species Poeciliopsis turneri. The sequence continues at coordinate 763,139 of CAKLNU010000698.1, forward strand.
GGTCAAATTGTGAGTCCATCCCAAAGAAAAACTGAAATAAAACTAATTTACAACACTCCTCCAAAGTTCCTGCACTTTCATTGAGAGCAAAAAGCCAGACGATGGCATCATGTCATCCTTCTTTTTTTTTTTTCCCAGAAACTAAAAGGAAAACCCAAGTAGTGACTTCCCTTTCCGGAAGCAATTTATGTTTTGCAGTTGACCTTTCCCTCAGCCTTTTAAGAAGTGGATCAAATGTACAAAAACTCAGTATTTTAGGTTTATCATTAAGTGGAAGCAAAAATCACTGCAAAAAAAAAATAAATAAATCCTAGTCCTCGCTGCCAAAGCTACATTTTATTTTGAATAATCTAGATCAGTGTTTCCAAACCCTGGTCCTCAAGGCACACTGACCTGCATGTTTCACAGGTTTCCCTGCTTTAATGTGCCTGAATCAACTGACTGCAGTTTAACAAACGCCGGTTAATCAGTCATCAATTGAATTCAACTGGACTGAAGCGAGGAAATACCTAACACTCGTGTCAAGGCAAGTTCTGTGGCATAAATACCCAGGTCTTTTATGAATGTGCTGCTGATGTCACTTTACCACAGTTTACTTATTTAGTGCTTTCTTCAACACTGTATGTGGCGTGAAACAGACCTCAGACTGTTGGAGGGAATGAGGAAAGGAAAAATATGCTAAAAATATTGAATCTAATACATTTTTTACCATAAATTTTCAATTACGTTTTCTTTTTAAATCATAAAATCTAACCTATTTTTCAATCATTATCAAACAAACAACAAAAAAAATTTAACCTTAAAATGGAACGGACAAGTTTCTGACTAGAAAAACATGTTGTGACAGCAATAGCCCTCTAGGAGGCGCAGCACTTACTCTGACACTAACTGTGATTAAAAACAGAATAAATCTAGTGCTGCCTGATCAGTAGATGACTTGGTGTTCTGGGGTGGCACTGTGTAAACAAAGAGCTGCTTTATGTCTGAATCTGTTTGTAGTTTTATAGGTCCAATGAAAAATATGCTATGAACGCGCTTCATTATGGTTTTCATTGAAAATTTGGCAATAAATTAAGCAATAAACAGCAATAAGTGCGTCTTCTGACACATTAGCACACAAACCGTTTGTTAGCTGGCCTTCTGAACAAAACAAAACACCCAAATTGATTGGTGTCGGCCTACGGAAAGTCTTTTTTTTTTGTCTTCAAAACTAAAAACGGGCTGGATTAACAAGTTGTTTTAAAATCTGTCTGATTTTGAGGAAACGCTTGCTGGGAGTTTGTTAGCTGAAGCCAGGAAACAAAACATGAAACACAATGACACTGCTGCAGGCGTCGGCGCCACAAAGTCCAACACTGCAAACTCAGAATGGACGTGCCAGTGAGCTGCTGAGTAATCTGACTCACAATACACACACCCAGCGTGAAAAAAGGACTAAAAACTTTATTCAGTGTCCCCACGCTGTTGATGATTAAAGCTGCAACAGAAACTGAAACAACACAAGAAAGTTTCAGGGATAAATCTCTATCATTATGGAACCATTTCCAGACAGATGATGCAATTAGTTTGGTTCAGCTACTCAAATCGCCCCTTACTACATCCTTGAACTTTGTCACAGAAATTATTCAAAGTTAATTGTTTTTATTTATTTATTTATTTTTTCTAATTTCAAACAGCTGGATGTTTAAGTGCAACTAAATAAAACAACTTTCTATTGGTCTCTTCTGCCGATAATGTCCTCTACAGAGGAAGTTAATGATTTTCTTTAGATTAGTTCTTAAAAATTCAATTTACCAATTCAATTCCAGTTGGAGCACGAACAGTGTGATGGAAAATCACGGCGGTTTTAGAACTATTTATTTAAAAACTGAATTAAATCATGCACATGGTTTGCAAATTTTAAATTTATTGCATGTTTTCATGATAGTAAAGAAGATTATTTTCTAGGCCAGCTGCAGCAGGTAATAAATCAGTTAATCACACGATCCACTGAAATGAGCTCAATAACTTCTGTTTGCATGATTTATTGTTTTTCTCTTTTCTCTCCTTCTCCCAAAAACTGGATGATAAAAGTCTTCAGTCTGGTGCTCTGGTCTTTTTTGACAAACACTTCATAATTCACTTTATTTAATGTTTCTGTTGTGTTGTTCATTTATTTCAGATTTTTAAAATCTCTTCCACTTCCTGTGTTCATTCAGATTTAAAGTTTATTGATCTTTGAAAATGTCTTCTTGCATTATTTTGCCATTATTGTTACGTCACTTGAAAATAATGTCAAAACAACATTATTATGTATCTCAATCATTTCTGGGACAATTTATCATCCAGCAAATATGTTTTATTGTGTATTTAACAGCCTGACCATGTTGTCACATAGTCACACTATTTGGTCCTTTAGGGAAACTATTTTGTTAAGGTCTTTCAGTTTACAGCAGCCATTCACTCCTAACTGGTTTAACGTCTCCATAATGAGTCAAAGTCATTTCACGTTCCTCAAGTAGAACCCTGCTATTGTTACCATTCAGAGAAATAATTGATGCAGGTATTTCAATGGGTTTGTTTATATGTTTAACTTACTCTTTTACTCTGCAAAACTCTGTTTTTGTCCTTCAATTAGAAGTCTATTCACCAGAGAGCAAATATTTAAGAAATACCTTTGGTTTAATGCAAGAGTATAGAAACAAAAATGTGTTGTTGTCAGACTACATATGCAAGATATCTCCTTACTGAATTTCTCTAACAGTCGTGTGTTAAACGTCTTTTTCTTTTTGGGGGGATTTTCTTGTATGTTTGCCCTCCTTTCAGCGGTGGGCAAACCTGAAAAAGCAGCCGTCTAAGAACAATTTTCACAAAGCCAACATCTGCAGCAGAAGAAGATCTGAAATCAAACCGCAAACCCCCACTGACAGCCGTGTTTTCAGCCTCACAGTGTGATCACTACACGCCGAATTTCATAACCGTTTCCCCTGTTTTGGAAATCTAGGTGCTCTCAGGGGGGGTTGAGGGTAGACGTTCAGATAATGCTCATGTTACAACACATCAGCCAGACAGGAAGTTGGAACACGCACGGCTGCGCGCCATCCCCTCTGTGCCACGTCCCGCCGTTAGAACATCTTGGACGCTGGAGACTTCACAACAAATTCTGAAAAGTTTGCAAACGCTCCTAAACGGCAAATGACTCAAACAGAGCGTCGCATTTATAACTTATGAAAACATGATCTTACTTTTTCAGTTCAAATAAGCAAGCCTTTGACTTTTCACTGTTCTTGTCCATTTGCAACCTATTTCCTATATTTTACCATACTCTTATTTAAATAAAATATTTTTGTCCCGATGTTGTTCCTCTGAGTCAAAATCCTGAGCTTGTAAAATTAGCTTTTAAAAATAGAAAGTTTTGCCTTTTTCAAAAAAGTCAAAAACCAAATGGCTGTCCTGGAGTAAATACCAAGAATCTTTCATAAATATGCTTTTTCTAAAATAAAATACACCAATTATCATCTATTATTTGCTCTCAGTTTTATCACCCTTTGCAGATAGTTGCTTTTGAAAAAAACTTGAGTCTTACAATTCAGAGAACAAAAAGCCATTAGCTTAATATTTCAACCCGCACTAAAAAAGTTAAACACCCACACACTCACTACATGCAATTACTGTGTTGAAACTAAGACAGAAGTCTTTTTTTTTTTTTTTTTTTTTTTAAATCAACCATTGTGTCCCCGGGGATGTAAATAGAACACTCAACATAAGGCTTCCTGAACTCACACATGACTGTAAACCACAGCACTTGTACTGTTTATTCAGTATTATTCATGCAGGAACTCCACCTCCCTCCCTCCCTCCCTCCCCACATCTAAAATGTCAATACCGTCAACTGCTCAGAGTCCCTCATTCTCACCACTGTTCTTACATTAATGCCTCTAACAGAGCCTCACTCCACGACCGGCTCAGTACAACGGCATTACAACGGCTGCAGAGGAAAAACATTATGCGAGTCAGCACCTTTTTAAGCCGAGCGCTATTCTTACCCCTTGAACTTTCTCACGTTTTATCATGTTCCAGTTGCAAATCTCCATGTATTTTATTGGGATTTTCACGTGACAGATTGATGCAAAGTAGTGCATAATTGTGATGTGGAAGAAAAGGTGCAACTAAATGCCTTTAGAAGCCGACTTGAGCTTGTAGATTTTAGCAGAGACGTGAAGATGGATGAGGCTAATTCAGGATAATTTCAGAAGAAAACTTGTTTTGGTGAATATTAGAGAACATCAACTGTAAAGCGACAGCAAGACGGGGCAGAGTCACCAAGGGCGACCAGCCATTGGTTTAGCCTGCCAATTGATTCGTGTACGTACTGGAAGGTAAGTCTCCAAACTCCTGCAAAAAGCATTTCCTCTCCAAAACAGGTGGTGGCAGCAGTAAATATCAATATAATCCCACATTTAATAACATATAAATGCCCTCAAGAAAATATTTTCCATCTTTGAAGAACCATTTTGAAAATATGGATGTGCCGAAGTGGTTCCAATGAAAATGTTCTTGCTCCACATCTACAGCCGGAGCGACAAGACAAAGACTGAACTGAATTCATCTGTTACTCTCTGTGTTAGACAGAAACAAAGGGGAAAAATAAGCAGCATTGGGTGTAAACGTTACCACAAAAACAGAAAGTGTTAAAAACAATATACATATAAAAAACCAGATTAACAATGACAACAATATTAGTAATCATAATAATATAGTTTACTGGACTATAACAGAAAATACTGTTCAGTTATCATAAATAGGAATATTGGACTCGTGATCCAGTGATCCGGTGTTGCAAAGGTGCTTCTACAAAGAGCCGACTAAACGAGACTATTTTTTAAAATAAAAAAGCTGAATATTACTTATCCTTTAGCAATACTTCAGCAAGTTACTCTACAACCTCAGAGTTTTCAAAAAAGGTTGAAAAGCTTTAGCTAAACTTCCTCAAGGTCTAGATGCAATAGGTTTTGTGAGACTGAAAAAATAACTAATTGAAAGCATGGAGACCTACTTTAAATACATTTACCAAAAGGACTTTTTGATCAAAGACATTTAGGAAGTAGTAACTTTTTAAAGTTCATCTGCAACAGACAGAAGATTTATAGAAAAAAGAAAGTTGAGGGATGCAGTCGAGCAAGTTTGATGATCTACCACTTGATAATATCTATCAAAGGGGCAGATCTACATGTTTTCCAGCTACACAGAATCCTTTTATAGCACAATGAAGCGAGTATGCTACCCTAAGATGTTATAAAAATGCTTTTCATATGACTTGAAATTTGACTTAGTGATTTGAAGCCTTGAAATTGGGCCTCAATTCAGTTCCACCAGGCATTTGCTAATTGCTCCAGGCTAGTCTGAAGGAGCTGGGTTAGAAAACTACTTGGAAAGCAGAGCTTGGTCCAACCAGGTGCTGAATGGTTGCCATGGGAGATTTGATGATTTCTCAGTCATGCAGGAAAAAGTCAAGGCAAAACACTCCAGGTGTGATTTTGATGAGGGAATAACATTTTAACATGAAATAAAGCTTAAAAATGTCACATTTACATAATCCTGCCCCCTTTAATAATGGGCTTGAGATCAACACTTTTAGGCATCTTTTTGTTTTGTTACCTGCAGGATCAGACAGGCCGGCATCTCCCATCTGTTTGTACGGGTTGAACTTGGGCTTGGGTGCGACCATGGGGGCAAACTTCTTGGGGGCCTGCTGCTGAGAGACGGAGATGCTGGCGCTTCCCAGGGACGGAGTGGTCTCCATCCTGGCAGCCACCTGTCCACTCTGGTCGCTCGGTGGGTTCCACATGGCTCTGAGCAGGAAAGACACACATCATCAAACGAGATCACTGAACCTGTCTCGCTCACACAATAAGCGAAGTAAAAAATCTCTCCGCGTTCTGGAGGTGGAAGTAAGTGATTATTTCTGTAGATTTTCTTCCTCCATTAAGATTGTGCAAGATTTAAAGCAGCTGCCAGATTTATGGTGCAAAAATAAGAGAGCGAAGGCGATGCTCTTGACACGCAACAACGTGTCCATTCTGATAAAGAAACTAAAGCAGAGAGGAAATCACTTTGAACCCTGACTGTGATCGTCGTCTGCGCTTGCAATGCTTACAAACCATCAACGAATCAAAAGTGCGATACGCCAGACAAAGAGCGGCGAAAAACAAAGTATTTTACAAACAGAAAGAGTATTGAAAAATGATGTAATGCATATGAAACCACAACATTTTTAAGTGTTGACAGCTGTCAAAAAAGGAGATATGGATCATTCTGATTTATAAACCATGAAGGATTATGAATTAGATGATGGTACTAATTCGGTTTTGTGTGTGTTATTTTTCCTATAAGAAATAACTAAAATCCGTGATCAGAAGTGCCAATTTGCACTGTGCGGCATTCAGACTTTATTTATTTAAAACATACATGGCGTACACTACAGTTATAGTACAGAAAACATCATCACCAGACACTAATACGACTCGCAGACGCTGAGGACACACACATGCAGTGTTTCACCAGAACCTTCTGAAATCGTTTGAAATATTTCAACTATTTATGCACCGCTCTCACTCTCTCCTCTCTATTCCTCCTTTTTGTTTGTGTTTTGTTGTTCTGATGTTTCTTGCTCTTTATTATCCTCACTCCGTCTGATGCAGGGCTTGCATTCTTTCTCGGGAGCACGGCAGACAAGCCCACGCGCAATCATCCTTTAATACCTGCTCAAATCCCCTTGTGCCCCCCTGCCTCCTCACTGGCTCTTAGTTATGATTTCTTTCCTCTTGCTCTGCGTGCTGCACAATTCAGATGAGCATCGCTGTGTCACACCCACTTGCCTTTGCAGACCGAATTCTGTACTTTCCCAACACAGTCATGGTAAACAGACTAAAACATGGATTACAGCGCAACCACTTTGGGGGACACAGAAGGAGCTTACATAGTAAGACTTGATCTGCAACAACCACCGTCATCCAACACAACTTGGGTTGGGCGATGTGGACTTAAGTTATTTCACGATATTTTGTGGTATCGATAAAAGTGATGATAAGAACTATTTATTACTTATTTTTTTAGGTAACTGTCTGGCTGCAACTGCATGGCCCCGCAAACGCTGCTCTCGAAAAACAGATCAAGAAGTAATTTATATCACTAAGATGCACAAAGTAACTTATTGGTATTTGAAAATATATCAATATTTTTTCACTGTTCGTTGCAGTCATTGAACAAAGAATGGAGAAAGTAGCACAACTTGGACAGTTTTGAGGGTTTTAAACATAATTTAATTTGAATTTATTGTGGTAACAATACATCAGAATTCGAATGACAACTATTTTATTATCAATAAATGATACGATAAATGCCCCGCTCCTAAACCCAACAACTACCAGGTTGCACCAAAATAACACTACTACGCTGAAGTCAGAAGAAGCAGATGGACGGTTGTGAGAAACTTCCAGGAAAATAAAGTATTTTTCACAAGTCAGTAAAAACGAAAAAGAAAGAAGAGAAAGAAAGAGAGCCACGACTTACAGCAGGTAGCAGGAAGGATGATTGATCCTGTCCAATGGAAGACATTTTAAATATCCGAAATAAATCAAAAAGAAACAAATAAAATGAATTGTAAAGTCCAAAGCACCAGACTGAAGACTTTTGTCATCCAGTTTTTGCTGGATAAAGAAAGAAGAGAAAAAGAAAAAAAAAAAATCACAAAAATGGAAACTGAGCTTGTTTTAATTCATCATGCGGTTAATAGAGTCACTGCTTATTGCAACAGGCCTAATGGGGACATTTGCTCATTTTGAAGTTGTAGCTCAGCTTTCCACACTATTTACTGATCCCAGATCCCAGAGCAAGTTTTCATTCTGTATTAAAGATGTTATAACCCTGTTTTACAGTGTTTGACATTGCCTCTGCTCCTGGTATAAATAATAAATAACCATTTACAGAAGAGCAGTCATGTTTAATGATGTTCGCATGTCTTCTTATTGGCCAGACAAAATTTTGACTAAACAAATGCAGCGGATTAGGATTCCATTGAGCCATGTATGCTAGCGTGTTGATAAAATGGGTCTGCACAGGTTTAAACAAGAGCAAATTCAGGGCATTTCAGAATTGGTCAGTAGCTGCGTTTGTAGGTGAAATTCTGATAGCTCCATCTCCAATTTGCTCAGGATGATTTATGTTGTTTCTATCAGGGCCAGATTTTGGGGGGAAAAAAACAAAACAAAAAAAAAACAAAGCGCTAGGACATTGCATTTTCAATTTCTGACCGAATTAGACCAGAAATTGGTCTTCTGTCATTTGCACAAGTCGCAAATGACTGAATCCTCTTTAAAACAGAATACAGCGCAGGAACAGGCTTTCTGACATTCTTCTGGTGATTTATGACGACCACGGCCGGACGGTTTAGATTACCTTTACTTTTAAAACCCCACAGGTGTTCCAAGTCATTATCGAGCTGATATACTCGTCTTGCTCCCACCGGACAGAAAAGCATCATCTTGCCCAAAAGCTTTTGTTTTCTTGGAGGCTCACATTATCACATCTGTTTGGACTGCGCATCCATTGTGGCAATCCAGGCTCAGTTCGAATCTGAACCACGGCACATTGTCAGAGCTGAAAACGTTGACCTTTGTTCCTGAAACAGAGGAATATTTCAACTGTTCTTCAGGCTGCATCGCTCAGCTGAAAAACTGGATCCTACAGTTTGCTTCTGAAGAGAAAGCATAGCTTTGCTCAAATAGGACCATGCTAAAGCATATCTTTTTGCAGAGTCTGGACTTCATACAGATAACCTTGGTGCCACATTTGATAAATCCTACTGCCTGCTTCTCTTTAAACTATTTCCTAAGACTTTGAAGGTCAGTTGAAGCAGTTTTCTTCTGCAGCATTTACTACAAACTAAAGTCAGTGCGGATGATGGCAACAATTTGATTGCATTTAAGGTGTAAAAACGCTTAATGCAGAATTGCCATGACAACATCTCAGACAAAATTTTGATTAAACAAATGCACCGGATTAGGATGTTGTGAAACCATGTATGCTAGCGTATTGATAAAAAGGGTCTATGTAGGTTTAAACAAGAGCAAATGTGTTTTTTGTTTTTTTTAAGGTTTTTCATCTTTTGTACAAATATGTGTTGCTCTTGGTGGACCAGGATGCTAAATAGTGCCTGGTGTCTGGATGAGAAATGTGGAATTTACAGTTTTCTGCCAAGACCGGGTGTGTTACTTTTGCCGTATTCTCACTCTTTTGCTTCTTTTTCTTCATATTTTAAGATCATTACAAGGTAAACTTTAAATTTAAATGCCCACAAGAGGTCCGACGATTTTAAGCCAAGCCGATCAAAAGGTTGGACAAACGTTTAGTTTCACTTTCAATTTGAAGCATCCTACAGAGTATCTTCATAGTGAGATTGAGCAATGTCACTATTGGGTTACAGCAGCAGTATTTGAGCTAAGGTTTGAGTCATTTTTGAGCAGTGTTGCACATATGCAGCTTCCATGGTTCCTTCAGCAAAATTTCTCGACATGTCCAGAAAAATCCATGGCAGCCTGACTTATCTGGTCAAATGCTCCAGTATGAGTGTTACTTCCTGTGGCGCTGTGTCTCCCTGTGCGACACAAGGAAGATATGCAATAGTGTGAAAGGGGTATTACAAAGTACAAGAAAAGGTTTGAGGAAAAAGTCACTTTTGTGCTTTTAGTTTGTCTTCATATTTCTTTGAACTTACGCAGGCTAACCCCACCACAAAAACACACGCACACGCACACACACCCACCACACACCAGAGTACATACACAACACTCCAGTGAAAGTGGAGGCTCGTGAAAAGAAAAGCCTTTTGTGATTGCCGGGGCAGTTTGAGATGACTCTCAGAGGCGTGACAGCACATTAAACAGTTCGCCTTACGAGGGCACGGCAGTCAGAATGTCTTCTATCAGTCGTTTCTCTGCACTTTTACAGCTGTCATTGAGAAACTGCTGCAGGTGCTTCTGTCACATTAATCTTTCATATCCACCAAGGAAACTATCAAACAAAGCCATCCGAAAGAGGACCACAGAGAGTACAGAGTTCTAACATAAAATGGCAGGGTTCAGAGATTTTTCTTTTTTTGTTCAGGGGAAGGCTCGACATGCTTTCTAGCAAATATTCTCTGAGGCCTGCAAACCGGATCGCGTGTTGAAGACATAATCAAAACCGCAGACGCCGGAGTGATCGGAAGCCCCCGTTAAAAAAAAATGAAAATAAAAGGCTGTGCCGACTGGTGACTGACTGACTGACTGTCAGCGTCTCCTTGTGCCATTTTTAAAAGCTCCGCTGTAAGAATCTGAAAAGCTGAACATTTAAGCTGAGGTTAAACCAGCTGATACATAAAAGAGCTTTTAATTTTATAGCCTATAAAGAAGCTGCTGCTTTCTTCTTTATCTTGAAATAGTTAAACACAACTGTTTCACACAGAGATGAACTACTACATCTGCATCATTCAAGCGCAAGCAAATGTTTTTTTGTTTTGTTTTTGTTTTGTTTTGTTTTTTTAAGGGAAAAGCTGTGTATTCCCGTGAATTTCAGAAATTGCAATTTCGGAAAGAAGGAGTCAAAAGGCGTATGCCTGTTTGTGCTTGTTGTATTTTCCAGTAATAGTTGAGTCTGAAAGGTTCATTACTGACACTAATCAGTTAAACATGTGGAAGTAAAAAACGTAATTCATGGTTGGTAAAGCACTTGACTTTATAATCATCTTTCTTTGTATTGTGATGAGTAATATAATGGGCAGTTTTGGGGGGGATTTTTGGCGGGAAATGTGTTTTTTTAATTGATTTGAGAAAAAAGGAAAAAAAGGGCTGTTCTACTAAATGACCCAGATGAGAGCAGCTTTGTGGTAGTGGCAAAGGAAGAATGAGCAGTTTGGTATTATTCATGGGCTACCAGGAAAAAAACAACAATATGTGGATATGAATCAGTGATGATAAAACACTATAAACCTAAAAACCTGTTTGTATGACTTGAAAGATTTTCCAGTTCTAGGAAAACAAACACTGTTGTGTTTAGCAGGAGTTTTGACCCACTTAAAGGTCCAATTGTAGGCCTTTTTTGAGCAATGTTTGTGTTTGGTCTCAAGCTCTTCTTTGGTAGTAAATGTTTAGGGAAGGCCATCCCTTCACAAGTAATGTTAAATGCAGGTGAATAAAAAAGAGTCAGTGTCATTGAAAAAGTCGAAAACCATCTTCAGCATGGATAAAAACGTTTTTGCAAAATTAAGGGAGTTAATTTTTGCAATTCCCATTAAATGTTCCTAATACTTCAAAATGTGTGGAACATTTATATTGCAAAGATTGCTTGGAGTGCAATAATTGATAGATAATATGTTCACAATGTTGCAAAGTTATATGTTTTATCCTAATGTAATATTTAGTCAGTTGGACAAAGTGTCCTGGCAGCAAATGTTCACACCGGACAAAAATGGCGTTGCTCCAAATCCTAAAGGTCAAAGATTGAAGGAGACACAGATGAGAATGAAAGGACAGGAAGATTTTCCAACATGAGCCCTAAACCTTACCTTCTATTTTCATCCATGTACAAGCAACGTTATGTCCTGGCACAGATTATTGCAACCAATCACAATGTTATTTTCCTTACACGTACCAAAACCTCTTTTTAATTAAACATATCTCAGAACACGGCCTCGTCCCAGAAAACCGAAACATGAACTAAGACTAAAAGGGTAATTATGATCCCTTTCTCCCACCTTAGGCTTCCTCCCATGAGTAGATAACACTTAAAACTACACAGCTTTTGGCTCAGTAACCACCGATCAAAACAGTGCTTCAAACATGCACTGCAGACATGAAGACAGAGACACTCTTTGGCTGGCAGATTCTCTCCAAATAAAGGCCTGGAAGGCGACTGGGACTTTGCACTCGCAGTTCGTGACGCAACCTGCGCAGGATCAGCCGTGCGGAAGCAAAACATTTTAAAAATTAAAGGCTCCCATCTGCAAGAGGTTGTTGCCAAGTCTTCCCATGCATTGGACTCGCCCTGCATTGGAGCGCTGGTTGAATGGCTGAATAGGTGAAAGCGGCATTAAACAAACAAGAGCGTTCTCCACTCATGTATGTTTGGAGATAGGGAAGAGGCAAGAGGTCAAATGGTCATTATGGATCTGGAAATGTTTTTTTTTTTTGCAGAAGAGCACATATTTGAAGGTGCTGCAAGTGCCTTCAAATATCTGTCATCTGCTGACATATTAATAAAAGCAAATGGCTGTTTAGGAGCTTTTTCAAGTGTTAAAAATTGAAGAGATCAGGTGCAATAGCAGTCTCAGGACATCAGATGAGTGGGCAAGTCAAACATCGTGTTCTGAAACATAGCCACCGCAAACACTACAGCGGATGTGACAAGACTCTTCCGGTAGCAAGACCAAAATAAACACCAGGATCTTATCGCCATGACTGTCAGTCAGCTCACCTTCTGCCTCTTTCCATTTAAAAACTGCAACAAAAATCCAAACCTGCAAAACGGATCTATGAATGAAGAAAGCGTTCTAAATCCTTGAGACATGGCCGACATTTTTATCTCAACCCAGCCATGTTTAGTTTTTATTTTTTTAGAAGATGAGTCAATTTTACCCTTTTGGCTGAATTAGTTCAAGGGTTCAGCAGGACCTTTTAGAAACCTTTCAACTGGATTCTTGTGTATAGAAAAGCATATGCTCAATTTCATGGCCAAAGTTGGTTTGGATTCAGTAACGTTGTTCATTTTCAACAAAGACAGTGTGAAAGTATGTCCAAATTGTAGTAATAATAAAAAACATTAAAGTAAATAAAATTCCAGTGTTAGAAAACAAGTAAGAAAAGATACATCAGTTATGTAAAAAATTCTAAATTATTTACTGAATAAATTGGTGGGTTGCATACTTGTAGATCCTGAATGCAGCACCGAACAAAAAACACAAACAAACTGGAAACACGGATGGTTCAATAGGAATGAATTTGATTGACTTTAAAAGTGTAAGTTAGAATATGTTTCACTGATGTTAGTGCTGATTTATTTTGCTTCCCTGGTCGCCAGAAAAACAAAAAAACATGGAGACAGAAAATCCATCCATCCATCCATCCATCCATCCATCCATCCATCCATCCATCATGTTTATTAGCTTGTCCTTGCAGGATCATGGGGAGGATGATCCGGCGGTCACTGGGTGAGAGGTGAGTTGTACCTTGGACAGGATGCCCTTTTATTGCAGGGCAACACAAACACTTATAGGACAAACAACCATGGGAATACTCTTAGTCTAGGTCAATTTAGAGAGTGCAACAATCAGGTTTGGTACACAGGTAGCTGTGTACCAAAGACACACAGCTTCCTGTATATGTATATGGCAAGAACAGGCAGAAAAGCCCTTAGCTGGGATTTGAACCCAAGACCTTTTTGATGCAAGATAGCATTGCCAACAGATCTGATTTTAATCCTATTGAGACACCACAGATACTCTAAATTTTGTGATGCAAAGTTCAATGTTGCTCTGGACACAGAAGGTTCTCGATACCTTAACAGAACAAAATTCCCTCTAATACAAGCGCCGTCTGTCGGATTCCAACACCTGCTGTAAGTCAACATCTTAACCACGTCTGGCAGCTTGACACAAACCAAGAGAGACAATGAGGAGAAAGCCAGCAGGCAAAAATCACCTTTTGTCGCGTCAAAGCAAATGTGCTGAGAGCTGGGTGAGGAAAGAGGGTTCCGATCAGAGCTCATCCCGTCAACGCCCAGACACCAACGCGCCGAGATGAAGGTCTGACAAAACAAGACAGGGCAGAGGGGAAGGAGGAGGGCGTTTCTGTTGCAATGGCCTTAAACCATTCCAGGAGTCGTCGTTCTTTGTTAAATATCTGTCACCTTTCGGGTGGTAGACCTCCACAACTGGTCCTTGAAGTGTATTTTCTATGAAAAACTTCAGTTGAGTGATTTCCAAATGCTACAGATAAGATTTCTTAGGAGACATAGATAAGCTCTACCTGTCAAACAGGACTGAGCCACTGGTCTCAGGCCAGGAAATTTCAGACCTGCTTTTGTGAGGAGCTATCACAAATTCTGCGTAAAGCCTCATAATTAGGCTAATTACACAGGGATAATATGAAGGTTAATCAAATGATAAACACGGCAAATAGAGATTTGTTTTCCCCCATTAGCTATTGTGGAAAGCCCATCCAGTTGATAACCATTACAAATGAGATTTAGAGCTGTGACTACAACAAAGACTTACATCCCCAACCCTCCACTAACCGCCCCCCCCAAACACCACCACCAATAATCACCACCACCCTGAGCAAAGAGAGAAAGGAGGGAAAAATCAAACAGAAGCTCCGCAGTTTCAAATTAACTGTATCAACGTTGTGTAAAAACGTTGATACAGGACAAAAGATGTGAAACTTTAAAAAGAAGCAGCACAACATGACCCACTTGGATTTTTGAACAGAGAATATTTACACAGCTATTAAATGGCAGCGCTTCTCTAATTTTCTTTATCGCAGAGATCAGACAGCAATTTGGTCCATAGCAGTTTTTAAAAATTAAAAACGTGTTTGATTATGGATAAATGAGTGCATGTATGTAAATTTATACCATAACATAATAACCAGGGACCAATAATAAGCGGAACATTGACAAACATATTTGATGTGTATTGATGATTCTGACATTGGCTCCTGACCAAATGCATTGGCTCTCACTGGTTTCACAATAGCTGACTTTGATGTTTTACATGTTTTCACAATGTAAAGCACTATGAACTGCCTTGCTGAAATATGCTAAATTAACTTGATTGATGGAAAGAAAAAAAAACAAAAAACGTAATGACCAGGGACCAAATAACCAACATCAAACATAAAAAGATGCCAAAAACTGCGACAAACCGAGAAATTGGCTGGATCTGTTTTTCAGGTAATCTCAAGAATCCAATCTTTTGTCAATCAATGAGCACAACATTTGCATGTGCTGACTATACTTTCTGGTGTGGGAGTTGTTACTGAATAAAGAAAACTCCAATTTAGCCACATCCATTGATCAGGATGTGTGTAGCAATGAAGTCAAGGGAAAGACAGAAATGAACAAAGCCAATTAAAAGAAAACTAATTCCTACAACTTCTCCGATTCATTCAGGATATGAGAGAGCATGAGTTTAGACAGGCTAAACCAAGTGAAGTAAAACTTCTTAGATTTATTTTATTGAGCTTTCCTTTCTGTGTATCATATCTAGGAAATTTGGCAAGCTATGGGAAATCTAAACGCCTACAGTCTCTTGAACACCCACACCAAGAGCATGGTGTTAGTGATGCTAATTACTCTGATCATCCCAATTAATAAGAGGTGATAAATAGGAACCATATGTTGTTCCACAGACTTAATAAAGGGTATGTAAAAATGTACTTTCAATGCGCTATGTATCCTCCTATATTACTGTACTTAGTGGGGAGTATTATGCAAAATCAACTTGTTGAGCCTTATATCATGTCAACAAAAACATGCCTGGAGTGTTGATTTGATTCCAAAGGTTCTTAAAGTGACAGAGGTCAATTTCAAGGTGTCAGGTACGACGACGATACCAAGTCAAATTTATTTTATATATACATCATTTTCACAACAGCTGAACGCAACACAGGTACTTGATTGATTGATTGATTGATTGATTGATTGATTGATTGATTGATTAGCCTGGAAAATACAGTACCCCCATTTAAAGAGAAATACTAATCCAGTATGATCAGTATCAACAGGGGAAATGTGCACAAGAACTGGAAATTAGAACTCGACAAAATTCTGATTAGATTTAGACAAAATTATGCAACGTGGGAACAAAAATGCATTAAAGTCCGATCACTAACTGGATCGAAGTTGTCAGTAATGTAGTCAAAGATTTTGATTTTGACCAAACCCAAAGAGAGACAGAATATCTGGACATGAGTGTGAAGTGACACCTGTTTCCTGCTGTTACAAGTCTTAATAGTATTTGTCACACCGGAGCTGCCTCACTTTGACTAAAAAAAAATAGAACAAAAAAAGTTTTCCGAAACAGTTCATGAGAAAAGATCCTGTTATTGAAAATCTCCCCTGTATTAAAAGTGTGTTTATTACTGCATCACTTTTCTGTATAAATACCTACCTATTTTAAAATATGACAACTCTGCTTATTGCACAAACACCTTAAAACTCACTAACAAGCGTCGGAGGGGTTTTTTGAACAAGCTTTTGAGTCGTTTACTTGAGTTTTTGGCCTTTGCTCCCTAATGAAAACAAGACAACTTTTCTGTAAATATGTGAATTTGACTTTAATACCGGCTGACAGCGCCTATTGGCTTGGGATATATCAAATAGAATTGCATGGCTTGCATGACTGCAGTATGTGCTCCTTGAAACTGCGAGTGGTGGGATGCAAAGTCTCCAGAGTTTATCTTATCCCAGTCTCGGGAGGTTACTGACTGACAGCTGTAAATATATCACAACACAGCCTTAACTGAGTATTGCATACCTCAGCGGTAGATACTTAAAAAATATATATATATATATATATCTGGATCAACAACAAATAAAGGAAGAATCTGTGTATTTCACCGTTTTTTTAGAGAATCAATGGCAAATGACAGAAAATAATCTCGCTGGTTTGATTGTGCTGGTGACCCACACACACGCATGCACACGCACATACGCAGTGGAACGAATGGCAGAAACCAAACAATCTCAACTTCCCAACGCTGCAACTTATTTGGTCTGAGGTTCTATTAATCAAGCTGGAAAAGCTACGGGAGCTCACATAAATAGCAATAAGCAGAAGAGGTGCAACACTGTCAATCATTAGTGCCGATATGTGGATGTGCTAGCAGGCTAACATTTGGTCACGGGACTAAACAAGTGAAAAAGGTAAATAGAGCCCAAAATAAAAGACATTTAAAAAGTTGTATTTTTGTAACAACTGGCAAAAAAAAAAAAAAAGAAAATATTATGATTTATATCCAAGTCATCCTGAAAAGTCCATGATTTTACTTTAATTCAACTCATCTATATTGTCAGGTTCACAACAAATATCTAATTGAGGATCTTTAAGGACAAACACATGTAGTTTATATTCAAAAGTGAGCCAAAGCTAACACTTGATCATCCTTTTTCCCTTATGCAGCACTAATGTACAACAGAGTATTAGCTCTATTATAGAATGAAGAGAAAAATACAGGAGTATGTTTTTTTTTTGCCAAAAACCACAAAACTTTCAATGTTAATTTGATATACAGTATTTACAAGAAAAAAACTTGGATATTCTCTGCCAAAAAGTTCTACTTTTACAAGATTTTTATTTGTTTTCTACATGGCATAAATTTCCAGTATTAAATCTAAGATCTTCTCTAGACATTGTAAAGCCATAAATTTGAATAAAATAAACCTAGATCTTTACTTAAGAGTATAAAGTCAGACATTTGCTAAAAAAAAAAAAATGGCAGAGGTCGCATTAAGTTTGAAGAGATAAAATTATGCGACGCACGTCCGGATACTTTCCCAAGTGTAAACGACAGATCCGGACTCTTTTACTGTATCACAATGACTTCTTCTCGGTGCAGACTCGTCATGAATGACCTCTAACCGGATCCAGAATACGTGCCTGAGACGGTATGGAAGAAGTGCAACGTGACAGAATCAAGTCTGGATGAGAAATGTCATCTGATTCACCTCCTAAATTTACCACATGGTGTAAGACTTATGTATGTCTGACTTTACAAACGCTGAATGCTTCTGAATGCTCTACAGATCAGAATTGTTCCTAATCTTTGTCCACTCGCTGACTCATGAGCAGCAATGTTAACAGGAGCAACACAAACAGTTCCAAGCTGGATGTTTTTACTCCTACTGACTCAACAGTGGTTGAGAACAGAGGTCCAGATTGTGTTTTTTTTATATTTAGCTGAATAAAACACTTATTGTTTATTGTTTTTTTTTTTTTTTAAAGGAAGTTAAATTCTTGGGAAAATGAAGTTTAACTGAAGTCTGAACAGTCATGTCGCATTTCATCCGACTGATGTGAGGCGTGCACTATAATCCTGCACCAGAAGAAGCCAGAAGTGGTTAATGTGGACATGAACAGTGGCTGAAGCTAGCAGCACTTTCTCTTTTCTTAGCTCAACGCCGTTTTTTATTTTTTAAGCAGTTAATGGGAAACGGTGGCAAAACATGAAAATGCTGCCGCACAAGTAACCAAAGAGCGATGCCACCAACCTCACTTAGTTAACTGTGAGAGGCTGAGCTTATAAAGCCATCCCCCCAGAATGCTTCTTAACCGGAAATTATTGAATATTCGATAAGATGTATTACCTATTGAAATCGATCACGTGTCAATTTCAATATGTATTGTTATTCATTTAATGTTCAGCCCTGTCTGGGCTACAACAAACAAATAGAACGACACATTACAGCTACAAATTACCAATTTAAATGAGACTTTTGATCCTTGACTATTCTATCGATGAACAGCACATCTTGAAAACAAGCGTCTTTTTGTGATCGGTTCTTTACGCTCACAGTAACACCTCTTACCTATCGTGCTGCTGTATTATTGTCTATGCGGTAAAATGAAATGCATTTAAGTGGAGAACGTTTGTCTTCGCCCTCCAAAAATACTTTAGAGCTCCGCTGCACAAAACGACAGCCCCAAACGAAATCAACTAAAGGCCCGTTATTCAACAGTGGCCCGGAGCGCCACGTGTCACTCTCGGATAGGTCGCTAATGAGAGCGTTTGGTTTGGGAGCACACTGGGGCAAAGTCAACAGAGCAAAGGCTATCTGGGAGATAGCAGCAGTGAAAGCCTGGCAGAGATAAAGCATCACATCAATCAGTCATTAATTGCCCTCATTTGAGCATTAACCCAGGGCTCAGATCAGAGAAAATGATTGCTTATGAAACAAGAGATTTAAAAATAAAATAAAATAAACTTTATAGCAGTTACCTGCAAAAGGTCAAGAAAATTAAAATGAATTCATCTTTAACCTTGATGTGTTAATTACTGCCTTTCCGTTTGGAAACAAACCATTCTTGGGAGGTGACAGACGTCTTAGTTGAAAACATGTTCTCTCTCTCTCTCTCTCTCTCTCTCTCTCTCTACAGGTGGTTCATGCTAGAAATTTAATCTGAAGGACACAAACGTACACAGGAGTTCTTCTTAGTTCAGAAAGCCAGTAATTAAGTTTACTAGGTTTTCTCAGAGGGGAAAAAAAACAACAAAGTTTCTCCCTAAATGCTTTCTGGAACGTAATTTATGACAACGCAGACGGCCTGGAATTCTTTTCTCACGGCGAAAGCGAGAATTGCAAAAGGACACGTTTCGATGTCGGACAGAGTTAATTATAATCCCAAAATTCACAAACAAGTCAATTGTCTGCCTGCGCAGCTGTGACTGCTTGGTTGGTGAGGGTTTCGAGCGGTGAAACAAGATGGAGGCAAGCTTCCAATTTGAGGGATCACGCTGTCAGATGTGTGTGTTTTTATAATTGTATATGTGCGGGATAAGAAGCTATAAATCAATTCTGAATCAGGTTTATTTAAAACTTCTGAAGGCTGGATTGCTCGGGTTGGCTCGCTGCTTTGATAATGAGATTTGCTACGCGTTTAGTCATGTCTTTGTAGCACTAATGTGATTTGACGTTGAAAAGATGAGCATTGACGTCCCAAAACCTACAGAAAATATTATGCAATAAAGAATTTTAAAAGGGATTGGCGAACGGTGATCACTTCATTTGCTTTCCAAAGACATTCTTATAGTTCACCTAAAAATTTCACCAGTTTCTCTAATAAGCTACATGGAAGCCATTAAAGTTATTTGCTGCCGTTTGTTCAAAGAACTGAAATGATTTCCCTTTGAATCCAAATACCTTGTTATTCATCTTTATTGATTATTGTTTTTATAAAAGTGAAAATATTGGCCCACAGGAAATTAGTAATGTGACAGTATATATTACAGATAGTTTTCAGTAACATTTCGTGATGTTACTGATTTTTTTCTTTAGAAAAATGTAAACACATTTGATAAAATGAATTTTAAAAAGTTAGAAATTACCTTTTGCTTCTGTGTTTTGGCGGAAATTTGTACAATTTTAATGTAAGAATTTTGAGAAAATTTCTGACTTGAATAAAATATCCATAAGACTCTGTTTCTCATTTAGCCTCACTAATATAATTTATAATTTAAAAAGGAATAACAATTCCGAGCATAAAATTAACATTACAATGTTGACTTAGAAATTAGTTAAAACGTTAAATGTTAAATTTTATGTCAACTTCATATAATAAGCTGAAGGAACTTTCTAAAAATTCCCTGAACTAATCATTTTTGATTTAATATAAATGCTAAATACAGTTAAATCAATTTAATCGAAGTTGAAGCTGAAGTTGCTGAATTAAAAAACTCAAGTAAAGAAAGCCTGAGATGTTTTTTCTCTTTAAGCAAACAAACTTGAAAAGTCTTTTCATACAACTATTTAATGAAACCAACAATTTCAACATGTCTAACTTACTGGAAAAAGTTCTGTAATGTTCAAGCCTTCATCCTCGAAGAGTTTTAACAAAAACGAAAAACATACAGGTGGTTCTTTCAGTTCTCATTTAGCGTAACACAACATTCCACACACTAACAAAACAGACAAATGAAAACTAGATTACCTTCTAATATTACAGTTTCTTCACTGTTTGCAGTTCACCTGCAAGAATAAAAGTCACATTTTGACAACTGATAAATGTTTGAATACAGTAATGCGTTTAACCTGATGTCATGGTTTGTAATTCTATAATTTACCAGCAAAGCAAGTTCTTGATGTTATTCTCTAAGATTCATGAAAATAAATTTCATTCCAGAAGCAGTGAGAGTGTAAGGCAGTACTCTGACAGGAAACCTGAACTTGGAAAGTTTAATGCAGGGCTGCAGAAAGTTTGAAAAGTTCATAAAATCAGAAGCCAAGTGACCACATAATGCAACAGGGTTCCACTTACTGAAATTGTTTCAGAAATCCAAACAGAGGAAAGTTAGACTAAAATAACTATAATATTAATATTATGGAGATGAACCGATCAGGCTTTTCCTGACCAATATTAATTTTGGTTTTCTTTGAGTTCTCACCACCTGATTCCAATTTTGTTCAATTTCTGATTTAAAGGAATAAAACACAAAGGGGAAAAATGTATTTTAGGTTATTTGATAAAGGGACAGCAGAACTGTGTTATATTATGGGTTAGGAAACATATGACTGCCTATTTTAATAGTTCAAGCACCAAACATAACTTAACTTGTGGAAACAATCTTGGCACTACCATAGACATGAACATACACAGTCTTCCTTATCTCTGCTCTTTTTGATACATCAAGCAAAATGTATGACAATCATTGATTGGTTGCTTCACAAACACCAGCCAATTGAGTGTCAAGTAAATTGTGCCTATTTAAATATACAAAGAAATTCACAAATAGGTGAACTTTCTGTGAATAACTTAGCTCCATACAACAAGTGAATCTATGAATACTGGACATTCAATCAGGCAGTTGTCCACTGCAGCCTCAAAATACATATACATCACTACAGTATTAATGTAAATGTGCACAGTTGGTTGAATCATTTTCAGACCCAAATTGTGAGAATTCTTGATTTTTGTGTATTTAATAAAAAGGAAAAACAAAAGTTTTTCAGGTTTTCCCATTTTGGCCAGAGTTGAAGGGGAAACCATTTATTTTTCAGTTACTGAAGTTGACAGAAATCATCTTAATTTAAACTAAAGGTACCATTATTTCTCTTTTTACCAGAATAAATGTAAAGCTTCCCGCTGTCCTTATCCATAAAAATAAGAAAACAGGACGTTCAACCATCTGTTCCTTAGAGGTTTGGTCTCAACAAGCTGACTTATCGGGTATTTTGGAGTAGCTGTAAATAACAGCACCGTGGAAAATCTCTCCCGGCTGAATAACAACAGGTTTAAAACAAACTGCAAAGCGAGATGTAAAAACAGAGGAAAGTAGCAGAGGGTATAATCCCTACACTGTACCAATAGTGGATTAACAGATTTCTGGATTCTTCCCAGCCTCTGCCATATGGTGCAGTAGTTACACCTTTCTCCCTTAGTAAACTGTTTGGGTCGTTCTCTAGATGAAACCTCAGAGAGTCTGTTACATCACTCCGCCAGTTGTTATCAACACACAGCGAGTCTCAGTTCTCAGAAAACACGGTGAAAACGCTCGGCGTTCCCGTAAAACTTGTGGATTTAACTTTCTGAGACATACTTTCCGCCGAGACAAGTCTGAGATTTTCAAACCTTTCATATTACACGCGTATTGAGCTCCCGTCGAAATGTTGAACACGGCTTATCCTCTCTCGCCACAATAAGCGGCGCACATCTATCCCCTTATTCAAACTTCTATTGGGTTTCGGCTGAAGGACATAATCCTCTCGCACCGGGTCCCTCACTGCCAAAGCCACATAGAATCAACTCATCAATAACACTTTGTTTACTGAATACAGATGACTTTGCACAGGAATCTCCTTAGCGTGGCACAGATGAATGAGTCGAGAAAAATTCATCCGAGCTCTTATCAAACGCTTGAGCTGCCGTTTAAGCAATTGCAGCAGACGGAGATTTCGCGTTGCAATTGTGCGAACATAATGGGGGCTTGGCCTGGTGAAAGATGCAGATTTAAAAAAAAGAAAAAAAAAAAAAAGCCGTAGCGTTTTGCCCCTTTCTCAAGACTTGAAGGTATTGCTTCACTTGGGCAGAGAAATGGGCACAGTGGGTTGGCAGCCGCAATGCCATTTCCTTCTCCCTTGATATATCAGGCAGTGCTGGACTGTATCGCGTTGGCTGCAGATGCATATCAATGAGAGGGTTAGTGGCCAAAGACTTCCTCATGCCACGCAAGGCCAGAGTTTCCTCATACTCTATAAAAAAACAAGCAGCAGCTGAACTTACTGTAAAGTGTCTCAACTCTTGTGGGGGGAGGGTGTATTCACAAAAGATGACAACTAATTCCT
The DNA here is from genome assembly GCA_922788865.1 of Poeciliopsis turneri. Lineage (NCBI taxonomy): Eukaryota > Metazoa > Chordata > Actinopteri > Cyprinodontiformes > Poeciliidae > Poeciliopsis > Poeciliopsis turneri. The sequence goes on from CAKLNU010000698.1 coordinate 786,209, forward strand.
GTATGGTGAGAAAGTACATTAGGAAAATTGCTTTGTAGAAATGACGGGGACAAAGATGAATATTTATCATAGCAAAACTGCCATATGATTCAACTATAATGACCTCATGAGAACTATCATTTTTATCTAAATCATGACTAAAAGAGGACTACAAGGGCTGACCTTCCCTTCGTTCAGGACAGGGGCAATTAGCATTTCTGCAAACCCCACACATCCTGGACACAACATATTTAGATGTTGACCTTTAGCCTTTACATCAAAGCTTTACAAAAAACAAAACAAAACCTTTGTTTTGAATTTAATACATATATATTTACATTTTATATCCCTTCTTTAAGGCAAAGGGAACTGGGAACTTGTCTCCAGCAAGCGATCCTCTGTACGAAGCAAAGCGTATAACAAGGGCTTGTTTTTTACAAGGCTAGTAGCTTCCTTTGACCCAAGAAACTCCATACAGCCAAGAAAACTCTAGTTGTTCAGGGACTATTAATAGCACAAACATTACGGTGGAAAATCTTTGAAGGTTTGGAACCAAAACTTTAAAATCTTGACCTACGTTGATAACAGCGATCAGACCATATCTAGCGTAACTTCCGGACGCTTGAGCGCACGTGAACGAATATGAGCCGCAACCACTAACTTTGAAATGAAAATAAAGTGTGGATATATAGAGGCCACACTTGTCTATAAGCTGCAGGTGTCCATGTTGTAACAGGATACAACTTGGACAGCTAAAAGGGTGTCCTTTTAATCTTAATTTTTTAAAGAGTTTTAAGAAACCCTTTAAAAGTTAAAGGGTTTTATCATTTTTGTCCAGTAATACAGCTGCTTAAAAAAGGTGATGATTGAACAGCTTCGAAACTGAGCAGCTTCATAAGCACATCCTCAGTCTCTCGTTCATTGTCGCGTTCAACATCACCGTCATCTCGGAGCAAATTCGCTCCCAAGCTTGTGCCGTCCAACCTTTCAAAACTCAATGCTGAAATGCTGTGCATTAGCCGCATTGCAGTGTTAAAGTAGTGGCTTATAGTCTGAAATTTATGGTAATGAAAACATACGTCAGTATTCTATATCTGAAAATATTTCTGTCTTCAAGCAGGTAAAAGGAGGCTACTTCCTACTATTAAAGTTGCAGTTAGTAACGGTCAACAAATCCCTAATCCAGATCCTGGATGTTTCGGCTTTCATAATGACGGCGCATCAGCATGTTTTCTAATGGTTCTGAGCTGTAAACACTGAAGCATCTTTACAGGGGCAAACACACAATGTCACAGTACTGTGGCAACACAGCTCCTGGACTCAGGCTCATGGATCACTTCAAACATTACATAACAGATGTGTTTATTGTTAAATGTTCCAGAACAACGTTAAGGGTAAATAAATGCAGACTAAAAATCTACAAATGGGATCTGTTTGAGCTCCGGTGGATCAGGACTGAAAGAAATCAGATGTTTTTGATTCTCTTGCAGAAAAACAAGGTGCTGAAATCCAGCTTGGCCAGAAGCATCTGTACAGCATGAGCTGAGGGCTTGATTTAAAGGCTTTGGGCCTCAGTCCTCATTCCTACTTGTTTGGACTCTTACTTAATCTTCCCCACTGCTCACTCTGCAGCACTCTGACCCGCGGTGACACCCAAAGCAGATTATTTGAAAGGCAAAAGTTAAACTAGTTGTTTTTAAGGAGGCTTTATGCTTAATTGACTGACAGCTTCTGCTGTTTATTTGTCTCAGCTGCTTAGAAGTAATCCAAACCAGCTCACTGGTCCGTTGGAAAAAAAAAACAAAATCCACCCGGGGTATCTATGTCAACTCCGTTAATCACTGTGGGCTTGTTTTAATCTAATCTTTCCATCTTAAACACATCTTATTTACTTGTTTTCTGCCTCTCAGTTTCCTTGTGAGGATCTCAGCTCAGCTGTGGACCATCCATACTCCAGTGTCTCATGTTTGGAACTGGCTTGATTTAGACAATATTTTATCTGACAAGATAACAGAAGGAGGGATTAGGTTTAGGTCGTGCACGCTACCAATATCGCATTTTATTTCCACCCGTATGTTGATAAATACAGTGGACAACGAGTATTCGCAATGTTATGGATCACAATCACCTGCACATAGCTAAAATCCGTGAAACGAGTAGAACTCCTTGTTTTAATAGTTCAAACACCAAATAAACCTCAATATGCATCAATACGCACAGTGGAAACAGTCTTGGCACTACCACAGTCTTTCTTATCTCCCCTCTGATGGTTAGTTCGAGACTTTAAGTTACAGGTGTCAAACTTTAGTCCTCAAGGGCCGCTGTCCTGCAGTTTTTGGATATGCCACAGGAACAAAACACTGGAATGAAATGGTTTAATTACCTACTAATAGTATTGTAAATAGGGAATGAAAATTGATTTTCAGTATATTTATTTTATCTTCATCTGATTTTGGACGTCCTACAGAATCTAACCCTCTTCTAGCAACTTAGCAAATCCTACAAACTATATCCAGGAAACTCTGCTAAGGAACAGATACACTTTTTTAAGAAAACATGAAAACTACTATCATAAAATCATGAATGCAAAATCTATATTATTGCAAACGCTAAAGAATGCAATACTCTTCTTATATGCAACATCTTCTAATTCAGTTGGCATTTTTGAGTCAGTTTGTTGGATATGAAAAGGAACAATCTCTCACTGGATGTTTGGAATGTAAGGTTTGATCAGGATCTTTATAAATCGGACGGACGGACAGACAGACATGCGATATGAGCAGCCAAGAGCAAAAGATGGCACGTTGCAAAACATACAAAAATGAAAATATGTAAGACGATTATGAGAGAAGTAGCAAATAAAAACCATACCAAGGCATATTTTATGTATCATTCAAATGCCTGACCATTTAAACAGACCAAAAACTGTGCTTCTGTGAAAGATGGAATAGATTTTTTTTCCTGCTGCAGCCCAGCAAATATTGGGAGGATTTATCCGTGTAAATAAACTCTTGCAGTCAGATGAGTTAAAGATCCCGTTGGCTACAGCAACAGTCAAATCCAACAAAGAGTTAAGCATTTGCAACTCCACTGTGAAGCTAAACAGTTCTTAAAATTCAGCTGGCAGCCAGCCTCGCTCGTCATCCGCCAATTTGATGCGTGCTTCAAGGATCTGGCCCAAACAGATGAGCTGCAAGCCAGTAATCCAAACAAACAGAGTGAGGAACCAAGAAGCATCCCCAGGAAGTTATGTTAGCACCGCTCATGGAGGCGGGTCTGCGCTGGTCCACTTCGGCTGCATTACAGGCTGGAGAAATTTAAGTGCATCAGATAAGAATAAATGATAAAAGTTAACTCTTTCTTCCAACTGCTAACATTTAGCTTAGAATACTGAGTGTTTGTCGAGCATTTGTTGCCAAATTAGTTTTCAGAATTTAAAAAAAGCCATTTGAATTGGTAAGGAGAGTACATATTATCTTTACAATATGGGAGACCATCAATTGGTCTTAAATTCTCAGAGTGCGATAATCTTGGGTGTAAACGTTGCCGTTTTATCGGCTCATGATATTTAAAGGGATTGTACTATGTAAAATTGACTTGCATCATGTTACAATGTTATTCCCTCATCAATAAGATACACAAAAAAAATCCTTTATTCTACCATGTCCACCACTGAGCTGTGCAAAATGCATGGGTGTCCCTAGCCCCGCCTCCGGGGACGAAGCTCCTCCTCTGAGCTCCAGTTTCCGAGCTTCTGCCTCACAGAGCGGCTCCTTCAGACTAGCCAGCAGCAATTAGCAAACACCTGGTGGAAGGGAATATCTGCTGAGCTCATTATAAAAGCTATTTCTGAGAGAAACATTGATAAAAACCTTGTTAAAAGCCTGACCTCTGCATTTCAGAAAGATCAGGAGTTTTTAAAGAGACAGAGGCCCAATTTTCAAAATTTAGGCTGTTACATTTCTTTAATGCTATATATATATATATATATATATATATATATATATATATATATATATATATATATATATATATAATAATTTATCCCCCTGCAGTCAAAACATCAGAATTTACTGTTATAAGAGTGATGAGTGGTGTTTCCTTAGTTTCCACATCATCACTGTCTGTTTATCTCAACCAAAGTCATTTGGTCACCTGATATTGTCTTTCTCATCTTCGAGGGAAAAATTGTAATAGCTTTATTTCAACATACTGACAAGAAGTGCAAAGCAACAAGTGAGGGAGGGGCTTGGTTTCTCTGTACTCCACAGAGGAAACTGAGCATTCTAGGACTTTCTCTGGTGCTTCTTTAAGAAGAACTTTAAACCATAGGAATAGCAGGACAATTTTTAGCTCACTAACCTCGCTGTACCTTCTGAACCATCATCAGCTCATCTCACTTAAGAGACACACAAAGTCTGAAAACAAAGTCTGACAGAGCGATTGTTTTTGTCACTAAAGCTGAAGGTAACTGGCTCTATGCTAGGAAACTGCTGGTTTAAAAAGCAGCAGGACATGAAGGACCCTGACAGCCTCCCTTTACTCTTTCACTGTGTAATATTCTCCCTGATGACCCTGACATACAAACACTTTTTGTTAAATGCAAACCGTGTTTCTATGGTGATATTAATGCACATAATCTGAGGGTAGTAATGGACTCTTTTGAAGAACACATTAATATGGAACATAAAGAGCATTCAAAACATCTCATAATGTATTTATGAGCAGATGGAGAGAAAAAATATTTCATCTTGATATTTGATTGGAAGCATCAATGTTTCTAGAATGCAGGCATAGTGGACGGAGTAGTTGAGGGACACTTAATTTCTCAACAGCCAATCAATTAAGCATCAGTTTACTTATCAATAAGTATAAAGAGAGTCTGTGTTACATGACCAAATCAGAGTTTCACCAGTGGCCGTGTTTAGAAAACCTATAACATGATGTTGACAAAGATGTGCCAGCTTCTCCCAGCCTGTGCTGCGTGACACAGGCCGAGTTTTCTCCAAGGTAACAAATCAGTATCAGCAATTAAGAGCTGCAGAAGTGAATAAGGCTTCTTTGACCACCTGTTCAACATTTTCACATTCACTGAAGGAGTGCTCCGTCCCTCCTGGGAGCACCTCACCATCTGTTTTTATCTAAAATATATAACATTTTGACATCTAACTACAGCACACGCTATGCTTGGCGCAGCCACCTTAAAGCTTCCCAAGAGCTACAACGGGTGTCTTTTTATTTAGTAATATGTTTTATCAAGTGTTTTGTTAATGTCCGATTTAAAAAAACAAAACAAAACAAGATATGCAAACTGATTTGGCACAGAATAAATCTTTTAACATGGACATTTACATCCAAAACAAGAACTTTTGCTTGTTTGTAACCTTTTTGGACTTTGTAATTGCTTTTATAAATCAATCAGAGTTAATATTTAGCAAATCCATTTTATGTCAAAGTGAAAATTGATTTCTACAAAATAATTACAATTAAATAAAAATATCTAACCCAAAGTAAGTGGCAGTGTGGTCACAATCAGATGGGTGCACCCAGGTCAACTGGAGTAAATGCTTAAGGGTATTTATGGTTCTACTAACATAACATTAACAAGGAAGTTAAAAGAAATTAAAAAGAAAATTATTAATGTAGAGTTTTTACTGCTCCCAACGTTGTTCTGTTTGTTAGTTGTAACTCAAAAAATCTCCACCTGATATATACATCTGAAACCAGAAGCTTACACATACGTACACCAATTAAATACTTTTTTTTCTCACTGTCTGAAGTTAAATCTGTTGTTTTAGGTGAGTCAGAATTACCAAAATTATGTCTATTTGGTAGAAGTCAGGATACTTGGCTAGATTGTTTTTTAAACATCCTCTTTCAAATTCACACATTTACATACACTTGATCATTTATTTTGTGAAATTGAGATGATATAAATTCTGAAAAAACTGAAAGCATATCATCATTTATGAGCAGCTATAAGGTGCTGTGATGTCATTTCCTGCAGAAAGCAGTCTCTGCAGCACAAATGTATTCCTCATAGGACTCTGTTGTGTTCAGGACATCACTGCAGTTGGGTGTGACTGCAATAAAAACTAAAGCGAACAAAATTATTCTGTTTCTCCTTCTTTAGTTCGGCTTTCCATCATAATCAAATCTGACCGCTGGAAAAACGTCTCAGAGCGCCTTTGGAAAAGTACAATTTGCAACTACATTAGCTCTCGGTAACGACAGTCTGTTCAAAGCATCCACCAAAAGAATTCGGAGAAGGTTTTAGATTAGCTTAAGAAGGAGGCTGAAGGACTGCAGACCTGTTGAACTTGGAAAAAACATCAAACTAGAACTGGAGAGTCGCTATTTTTCCCAACTAAACCAAGACGGCATCATGGGACCACTCACTGAATCTCATTAGGACAACTTGTTGCTTTTTTTAGCCACTTTCTCAGACAGAAAAGCAATGACAGGCCAGAACTGTTATAATGTAAGATCTACATATATATAGTGTTTAACACTTAAAAATCTTTTTGCCTAGGAATTAATTAGGATATGAATTTCTTAAAGAACATTTTACTCTTAAATTAGACCTATTTTTAATTCATCCTGTCAAATTTTTGAGGCTGAATTAGAATTTTCCAAATTTCTATCTATGCATAAATGGCACGTTTGTTTTATAGTCTAAAAACACTATAAAGGTTTTTTCTTGTCATCATTTGGTTTCTCTGTGTAACGCTGATGAAAGGAAAGACAACACTGCAGTAACTATGCTGAGTTCTTTAAATGTCCTTTTGGGGATTAACAGACGTCATACATTTTTAATAGCAAGTTAAGTTAAGGCCTTGTACACTCATCGTAGGGCCTTTATAAAAACTAATTTCTCGACATTATTTAGATAATATTATTGTACACACTGGATCGGCTTCGGGAAAGATTTCACCTGTTCAAGTACAAATCCGTGTTGTTTTTAGCATGCCAAACCCATAGGGGGCAGTGTAGCGCAAAGCCAATCAGATTGCATCAAAACAACTATGACTTTATGTCAGGAATTAAATATGACACCAGGAGGTTTACTTGTGTGCACAAATCTGTAGATTGAATATAAACGTATTAAAATACAACACTGATTGTGAATTATGTCAAAGGAAGCATGTGGATATATTGGTGCATTTTTTGTCCAAGACTGTAATGCGAGGGACTTAAACCTCCGTTTTCTCTTGTATACACAAATACAGACTTTTCTGAAATCTCTACTTTGGTGGGAATTTTTATTAATAACCGTTTTTCGTCATAAAACCAGTGTTTCTGTGGTTGAAAGGCCAAGAAGGCCATAAACAAAAGATTTAGAAAAACTTACCTAAATACCAACACTAACGATGGTCAGGATCACAGGACAAGTCACCTGGAAAGAAGCACAATAGAGACAGTCAGTTTTAACTAATGAATAATAATTTCCAGAGAAAAAAACCAGACCTATCTAGATCAATAATGTGGTTCAGTGTCGGGTTGCAGCAGCCGTTTGAATCCGTCTCCGCTTCAGTTGTTTACTTAAAGAAAGTTAACATTAAAGTGCAGCTCTGCCTCCTGAAGTGAAACACCAAGTTTTGACTGCAGGGGATAAATTCAAAAATGATAATTGTGAGTGAAATTGCTATTTCTGGTGTTGTGAATGTCCTACATTCTGTTTAGATGCAGGTAAGGGTGGGTGGGGTGGAGAGGGAAGGTGGAAGGATTTCTTTTTTTTTTTTTGTCTCCAGGGCCTTAAGATGTGCATTCCTCTTGCTGAAGAAAGCTTTTGTTCTGATAAATTGACAGTGTCAATTTCCCACATTGCCACAGTGTGGCATATACTACAGGGAGCAGCAGTGGGAACACAGATGCTACGCACGATTGGCATCACTCAACCTGACAGCTCTTGTTTTTTGGGCCTTTTCTTCCTTTTTTCTTTCAAGGGGGAGGGTGGGCTATTTTTTTTCTAAATCTGAACTTCCAAGTCGAGGAAGCAGGAAGGAACGGGAATTAATACACCTACACATCCCTTCTCCCTTTGGAAAGGGGGGGGAAGGAGTCTTTGTACTCGCATCATAATTACTGGTGGGCGCCACTTCTGGATTGTTATACTCTCCGCCCAAGTTGAAAACAATATTTTGAGGACGCGCAGCCGACAACTAGGTCTCGTTTCCTTAAGTTTACTTGGTCCCCCCCCCCGTCTTAATTTTGAGAAGCAGAGTTCTGGAAGTTCTATGCTCTCTATTTCTCCCCCCAACATACTGCTTATCTGCAAGCACGCAGTCAGGCACAGAGGGGCAGTATTCAGATTCAGCAGCAGCCTGAACCTGGCATTGGCACACAAATATTACTTTTACACTGTGCGCACAATAATTAAACAAGATACTTTGACCGCATCACCATTTTGAGGTACTTATTACCGAGGTTTAAGGTCCAAAGAAGCTTAAAAGTTGTTATAAGTCGGTCTTCTATCACCTGAAGAACATTTCTAGGATTAAAGGACAAATGTCCAAACAAGACCTAGAGAAACTCATCCATTTGTTTATCTGTAGTCACATTGATTACTGCAATAAAGACTTCATAGGTCAGCCTGTCAGGTCTTCTGGTTCTGGTTCTGCTCTGCATCCCCAGAACCGGAACCAGAAACAAACACAGAGAAGCAGCATTCAGCTTCTATGCATGACAAATCTTGAACAAACTTCCAGAAAACTGTAAAACAGCTGAAACACTGAGCTCCTTTAAAGCCCCACATGTTTAGCATCACCTTTTATCAGTAATAAATGGAATATTGATGAACATATTTCATGTGTAGACCTGTCCAGGGTGTACCCCGCCTCTCGCCCGGAACGCAGCTGGAGATAGGCACCAGATCAAGCGTTCAGGAAATTAATGCAAAATTGAAAATTATTACCTATGCGTTTGTTGTGATTTCAGTTAAATAATTTAAAAGGTCAGGGAGAGGTGCTCTGATGCATAAATGAGAATTTATATATTTTTTTTTTATATATAGACACGTAATAATTCTGCACCCTAACAGTTGCCCAGTATTTGAGCGACTATGGTCGATATATGGTAGATATTCTTTTACCTTCCTAAATGTTCAGGTTTAATGAGGAATTGTTGTTTCCTAATTATTGTAAAAACAGAAAAATACCAAATTCTCATGTAGCAGTTATTTTTGTTTAGGTCCCATACTATGGGCGCCGAGCAGTGGACAATCTGAGGAACACATTTGGAGAAACTTTTATTACAAGTAACGAAAACACTGCAGCGTTTCTTATGCAGATTCTATTTATATTAACTGCTCCTAAAGTCCTACCAACCTGCATCATACTAAGAAACTAAATAAAAATGTAGGTTTTTGGAAGATGCGGAGAACTAGTGGTAAAGGTAGGAGTGCTTTTAAAACCTTTGGCATTTGCTGCTTTTACCTAGTGTCTGCTGATAGCGCAGAACTGTGAAATACTCACATTCATAACCTGCTGGACTTTACATGTCCGCTGAGCAGATTGAACCATCTGTCCTTGTAGATTAGACTGAGACAACAACTACTAACCGAAGATCTTTAAGAAATAATTATACAGACCTTCATTTACCTGGAGCAGATTGAGTGAGTGCTAATGTTTTAATTAACCTTGAGGTTTCCCACTCTGACAGGTGCTTATGTTCTGCCTGGACAGGATCCAGCTCGCAATGTTCCGCACCGATTTTCTGTTAAGCAACTCTTACCGAAGAAGTGGGATGAATAAAGGTTTGTTTTTGAGCGGAAAAGATTGTTGCACGTTAGCTACTCGGTAACTGACGACTGAGGGTTTTTTTTTTGTTTTTTTTTTTTTTTAAATCAGATTAGGAAAAGTTTTTGGAAGAAGCTGTATTACAAATGCCATAGGAACGCCTAAATAAAAAGCAGGCAATACAAACAAATTAATATTTATCAAGATAAAATTAAATAACAAATTTGACCTAAAAATAAACAATGTTTAAAGTACATTTTAACAAAAGAACATGTCCAGTCTCTTTTTCTGCAGGGCCGGTAGCCCAGAAAACATCTGTCCTCTGGCAAAAAAATATTAACACATTTAAGACAGAAACAAACAAGGATATAGTCATATCAGATCAAGGTGGAAATAAATTGTAAAGGTATGTTTATTTATACAGCACATTTCCAGCAACAAGGCAATACAAAGTGCTGGGGACAAACCAGTTGGACTGCAATACCAGTTTGAATAGGAGAGGGAGTTAAGTTACTGATATGTCTAATAAAGAACAAACATAATATTTAATAGATCTGAGTAAGGTTTAGATAACAAACAAGGCAGGATCCAATCATTTTATCAATATCATTTTGATCAGAAATATATAATCCATTGGTTTCCGATCAAGCAGCTCCACTCTGCTGCTTTTCACATCCGTTCGTTTCTGTTCTGACTATTTGAGGCAGGGGTCAGTCATGAGTATCGAGTTACATCAGGGATTTAGAAGGTTACAGCTTCAAAAACTGCAAAACAAATAGATAAATAAAAATCCATCCAACTGTTCCTATTGTTGAGAAAGCTCAAATATTATTGGTGGGTTTCTTTCTAGCCGTAGGAAATATTACTTTTGAGCCTCCTCCGTGTTTTGCTGCACACTGCTAGCCAGCTGCCTGAAAGAGAGCTCACTTTAGAGACAAACTAGCCTGTTCAGAAACATTTCCCGGCCAAAACTTCCAAAATAAAACTCACGGAACAGCAGCATTCAGCGACTGCCCAAGCAAACAGCCTATTTAAATCAATTGAAAACAATTAAATAGAAAAATAATTATGTTAAATGTCTGGCGACCTGTCCAGTCCAAACCCCAGTTCTCGACCCATCACAGCTCGAGACCCGCACCAGTACCCCTGGCGGCCCCATTTAGGATACGCGTGTTTGATAGTGGATTAATGGATATTAAATGTTTATCTGAGTGTTTTCAAAGAGTTTTGTGAATGCTGACGCTGTGGACAGGAAGATGCTCGAGTGTCTTACATCAGCCAATGGCGACTCTGTGAAATCCTTAAACTTTCAAATAAAAGTTCAAGAAGTCACAGAAGATTGTTCGAGTGAATTTGGATGCAGTGGCCTTGGATCCTTCCAATATGGTAGTTATTGTCTGATTTAAAAGCTAATGCAGGAATAAAAGCTGCTATACTAAATCGTACATCAGTCAGAAAGAGTCAGCCATGTCTTGGATCTTCTTCGGCATAATGTTCCTAATATTGACACCGTCCACAACAGCCGGACCCATTCTAATCTGGAATACCCAGAATACAATGGGTATTCCAGGATTTTACTCCAGTTTTGAGACTATAACTTAATATACATTCAGTGAAATCTCTTAAGACGTTCTCAAAAACATGCAACACTATATTTAGTGTTGGTCAACCTGAGGAGTAATGTTAAAGCTATGATCTGATGGTTGACATTGCTGAGCACCACTATGCATGTGCTACTAAATTATTATACTGCCAGAAGAAGAAAAAACAGTAAAGTTGTATTAATTTAAGAATTCCAAAGTCACTTTCATCACCAATTGGAAAACTCACCGTGGCTTTACAATCTAACCTGGACATCCTTGAAAATGTTCTGTCTTACTTACATTTTTTCTTTCCATAGTTAAATAAAATGAGGCCATTTCCTTCAACGCTAACCCCATTATGATAACCTCTGATAGTCTTTTTAGTCTCGTAGGCCAAGGCAACAAGACAAAGAGCTAAATGCTGAAATTATCAAAGCCATTAAATGTTCAGATAAAGTAATTCGCTATCAAACACAACTGATCATCCAAGAATATTAGACCATTACAGCAATTCTAAAGAACCACGATCTGTCAAAGAAATGCAATTTCAGTTCTGAAAAGGTCTTTATTCATCAGGTCATGATGGCCGGGATTGAAAAAGAATTAGAAAAACTTTGCCGTCACGTTGCCGTCCGGATTGCTCTGCTGTTTCGCCTACATTGGCTGTAAGCTGCGGAGTGATTTTTTTAGCTGAACAACAGCCGACACAAACATGCTCATCATTCAGCACCGCTTGCACATCCTTGGTAATGCCTTCACCTTTTTTTTTTTCTGAGCTTTACTTTATATGTGATCCTATGGGTAAACTCCAAAAATTCTGACAAAGTTTGACAACTTGATGGTTTCTTAGTCAGCGTGGGCACCATTCAGAGCCAGCGGGGCTAACGGGAATCTGCCTCAGGGCAACAGGGAACGCTGTCAGTGGGATTATTAGAAAAGACTGTTTTCCTGACCGCTTGTTCATTCAGGAGAGCTTCCCCTGAAGAAAAGCAACGCAACACAGCTGAGTGAATTCAAACAGTTTTATTTAGACCGATTTATACCAAAATGAAGCAACTAATGAGCTGAAAAGTATAAACTACTTGATAAGAGGCATTTAAAAAACGTAAAATAGCTGTTAAGAAGCCGACTTGACTGGGGCTCAACACATATCTTGCGTCTGACTGGCCTCAGCAGTAAACGGGAGAGGTGTAAGCAGGACAAGATAAGGTTTCAGCAATGTTTGGAGCAAAACTGAGAAGCCATTTTTCCTTGTTGTTGTTTTCAAGAACAGAGTTTCATCGATCACACGCCGTGGGCGTTTCCAATGCAGGGTCTGCATCCTTCCAAGGCCCAGTTTGAAGGCCGATTATGTCACAGAGAAGATTTTGTGTTATAATGTAATTTTGTGAACAGCCTTGCACATTTATTTGGTAAAAGAAGGTAATTCAAGGAAAAAAATAAAACACAGCAAGTCGAAGACAAATACTTTGTGCTGTACCAAACAATTAACATTTTGGAAACATTATTTGTCTGCATCTTTTTTAAAAGGGCTTTGCATCAGTGAGATCTGGACCTAAAAGCAATAAGAGGGCCTCAAATGGCCCGCACGCCACATTTTGGGCACCTTTTTTTTAGTTCTAAAACAGATATGTTGTTATATGGAAGTATCTATGTGTGAATAAAATATAAAATAAAAATACTACCCACTCTGTACATTATTGTAGTATGACAGAGTACTATGGCTATGCTCAGAACATTTAAAAAATAGATTAAGATCACTCATAAAATTAAGTGAATAAAGCAATAATATGATGAGTTGAAATGGTATGAAAAGAAAGTCGCAGTATTTAGTAGAATGGTTATAATATTATGGCTTTATTCTTGTAATTTAACTTTATTCTCAAAATATATATATTTTTCTTATTATGGCCCTAATAAGCTGTTATAATTATAGCATGCAAGATTACTCATCTGATATTTTCAACTGTTTTTTTTTATACAAAATTATGACCATTATGAATGTGTGCAGAGTAATCATCTTATGACAATTTTCATACCACTCCATCCCTAGATCGACATGAAAAAAGAAAAAATTTGACTTATCGATAAAGTCAATATAGTGCAAAGACTGCTGTGAACGATCTAAGGTGAGGTGCAGCAGCTGCAGCCCTAGTAACTCCTGTCCATATTGAGCACCAGAACAAATATGTGACATTTTATCTTTGTTCATTTTTTCCATTCTTTTCATGTTTGTGTGAAAGTTGTTCCACTGACGGGATTTAGGAGACTATTGAATGTTTCTATTGTGATGGATCCATGTGAAATTAACACAAAACCTGATACAAAAGGTTTGTGTCGCTCTCGGTTTTCACCCAACAAGCCCTTAAAATACTAACAATAAAAAAAAAATTAAAAATCAGTCAATGGGGAGCTCAGACACAAGACATCCAGATTTAGCACAGAGGCCAAGAGTCAACGCTGACTGAACAGTACAAATACGCACAATTAAGTAATCTGTTAATAAAGCAGATTCTGGGACAAAACACTTAGGCCCAGATGATAGCCTTTGCCCCCTCTCGTGCATTACATTGGACAAGGAAACGGTGGCTTCTCTTTGTGCGCTATGACAGTCCAACAGCATGAGGAAGTCCCCTCCGCCCCCTCTGTTTTACTCGTAATAGCATTAGCGATACTCTGAAGACCATGCATGAGTGCTCTCATCAGCACTGTGAATAAACGCTTTCCATCCAGCTAAGCCTCGCCGCTCCGTCTCTGCTTATTTGGACTGGAAGCAAACAGAAGTTAATCAGTATGAGCAACTGTTCCACAATATGGAAGGTGTCAGACGAGATGAAGGATTCACACTGAGATGACTCTTTCTGACAAACAACACAAACCCCCAAAAATAACCCGTCAATATGTAAACGTTCCCACTCAGCCGCGGACCGTCTGACGGAAAGAGAGCCGTCAGGAATGAGCTCCAGAGAACGACGAGAAAGGATCAATTATGTAACTGCAACATTTGTTTTTATCGTTTGGTTGCTCAAAAACGCTTTACGTTTCTGTGTGAAGGCTGAAGGACTGATGCAGATGAGGACTAAAGGAAGGAAACTCTCCAGTGAAGCAGATGGAAACAGCAAAATCTGAAATGATTTCCTCAATTTCACAAAAAAGTTTTTAACCTCCACTGATTCCACTGAGACACCAAATTTGGTGTACAATTTAATTTCAGTAATCATTTTGAAAAAACACAAATTATTTGACTTTTTTTTTTAAATTAGAAAAACTTTAGAAAAAAAAATGATGAATTTATTTTTCCATCCATGTGATATTTGTGGAACATTTTGTTAAAGCACAGCACACAGTTTTCAACTTAATGACAAAAACTTTTCTTCTAAAAATATATATATATTAATAGTACTTTCAGGATCATTCTGTTGTGGAAATTTCCCAATTTTACCATATAAAGATATATCTGCATTTCTTATATTTAAAAATATTAAATGGTCAAATTGTTGCAGAGATTGTTGCCACTCTTGAGACCACCTTTCCCTTTGCCCCTCAAAACTGTTGGGTAAACCATAAACTCCTCTCTATATTTAAGTATTTCAGAGTCAAATAAAGTCCGAGTTAAAGCCTTGGCAAAACTGGGTCATCAACAGGGCAATGACACCACTAGAAAAGCAAATTTGAAACAGAATGACCAAAAGAGAAAGACTCAAGATGTTGTGCTGGTCTAGTCCAGACCTGGCAGTATCCTGAAACCCTATGCTGTTATTGTTCAAAACACTATGGGTGCATTCACACCAGCTGCTTTAATCCAACTCTAGTTCATTTACCTAGAAAGTTTGGGGAGGTGTGAATGTGAAATCAAATTCTCATCCCTACAAATCTCTCTGTTTGGTTAACTCTGGGGTTGTTTGAGTCCATATATGGATGCAAGACCGCTCCAAAAGCAGGAAGCAGACTATAGCGCTGGGCATTCTGGGTAAATACAACATGGATAAACTCAAAACTCAAGAGTCTGGAGACAGCTAAAGACAAAAGAGGAATCCTACAAAACACTTAAAAATCTGACGCTACTCTGTTTTTGTTGTAGACAAAAACAGAGTAGGAGGATTCTGCTTTTGTCGTCTTCTGAGATATTCCTGTTTTTTCCTTCAGTGGTTCTTTCTTGGGGCAGCGCCACCACAGGTGAGAGGGTGGAACAGTTCTTTTCAAAAGTTGTGATTTATTGTGTGAAAGCGAACCACAGCAGCTGAAAATGTAACAAATGTTGCAATTTTGCTCCAGAATCAAGGGTACCGGACTATCAGGTGGGAAAACGCCCCAAATCTAATCACCTTCAGCTGCAAACTAAAAATTTACTAACTTATCTAGCAGATGGCGTCTGCCTAGCGTTTCGTTTCAATACAAGGGCACCCCATTTGCAACAGATACCTTCTGAATTCAAAGGACGCATATTCCTGAAAAGAAGATATCAAAACCCACAAACGAGACCCAAATCATGAGCTTGAAATCCCAAGGTAACCGGATACCTTTGCTTACCACAAAAACGGCCTAATGGGTTAAAAAGACGAAAAAAAAAAAAAGAACCCGTCAGGTCTCTCCGTCTTACGCCGCACACACTGCGCCTATCAGAGGAATCTAAAATTGAGCCGTGATGCCTGACTGTGGGTGTGGGGCCTTGTGCGAGGTTATGTGGAGACTGTGTCTCAGGTGTAAAGCTGTCAGAGCAGAGACAGTGACTTCAGGCCAAGAGAGCGATTTGGGTCAGTTGGTAATTGCGTTCCTGGACCACAGGGGACTTGTTGGCAATTAATCCTGCCAATGAGCCGTGTGAAATATGCACAGGGGACTGATACGTGCAGCTCTGTTAACACTGCTCTTTCAAAGAGTGATGGGGTAAAATCTCTGCTGCTGACACCACAGTCACAGCGGCAATAAGACAGCTGTAAAACTAAAAAAAGTTACAAAAAATATATATATATATTAATCCATGCTCTTCAGATAAAATCTGAAATTGACCCGAATAAAATTTCACCAATTATATCTACACGTTTTAATTTGAGCCGAACATCCCTAATCTAATCTGGTCTCTCATTACTTACCTCATAAAGTTCCCTTAAAGAAGAGGAAGCATAGAAAAAAAATACTGCAACATTTCCCCTATATGTAGTTCTTTACATTTTTAAAAATGCTCTGCAAAATGATAAAATAAATTGTACAAATGCCATAATAAATTCATGTTGTTTTACAGCTTTCAATGTGATTCCATTCAAACATCTTTTCATCATCCTTATGTCATTTATGTTTTTTTCAGTTTTAGTGTTCTGGCACATCATTAATAGCTGTGTTTTGCCAACAACACGCTCCAGTAATCTGACGGCCTCCAGGGGCCGCATCTGTCACTGCGTGCCGAGCGAGCCGATCGCCCTCTCCTCTGAAAAAGTGTCTCATTAGCTCCCACTCCTTTGTCTAATCGAAGATTAATCACAAAGAGGCATCTCGTGAACATTCCCTAGTCTGCTTCGAAGTGACAGGGCCACAAACGAAATGTCACCCAATCACTCCGCCGGTTGGAACTGGTGCCGTTATGACGGCGTTAACGATGGCTGCTGCTCACCAGCCGCCACGAAGCATGACGGACAACAAAAGGGAAGTTCTCAACAGAAACTTGTTTTGCAAATAAGGCAACGCAACGTGAACTGGCCTTTCTAGTCGTAATATGAAACATAAATCTTTTCAGGAAGTTTGGTGACATTGTCACGAAAGTGGAAAACCAGTGAAGAAGTGGACACTTGGCAGGGATTTCCTGCCAACGACATTCTGCCAGAGTGGAAGAAAACGCTAAATAATGTCTATTACTGACAAGTGTGGAGAGAATTTCAAGATGAGAGCTGGAAAGTACATCCAGGAGAAGAAATTTGGTTAACTAATTTGAAGTTTAAAAAAAAAAAAAAATGGGGGGGGTTGAGATGCAAAGAGGAATACCCACAAATAAACCACCAGAAGTAGATGCCAGCGACAGAGGACTACAGATGGTTCCTTCTTTCTTTGAGCGAGTCATCTTAAAGAAATACAGCTACAAAACTTACAGGAACATTCAGATTAGAAATATTGGGGGGGGGAGGGGGGGGGGGGTTAATACTCCTTCTATTACTGTCGAGTTACTGACGAGGTTAAAGGAGTTCTTATATTACGATGCCATTACCTTTAAATTACTTGAAAATGGTCTAAAAACCACAATATCATATTTAATTGCAATAAATTCTGGGGCTATTTATCACTCAGCAAAATTTGCTGTCATGACAGGCCTGTTATGACAAAGTTTTAGTATGCCATATTATGTAAATCAGGAGAAAAAGTTTAAGTTAAAAAAAAAATCATTACACCTTTAACACATCTACATCTATTGATGTAGATGTATTAAAATAAAATGGTAGTACAGCTGCATCCCATAAAAACAGCGCACATTCAATCATATTTTTCAAAACGTTGATCAAATCTCTCATTGAACCAACAATGACACAATAATTTACTGTTACTAAATACAGCCCTCACCTGCCGTTATGAGACGTCGGGACTAAAAAAAAGAAAAGAAAAAAAATTGCAATTCCAGATAGAAGCGAGTCAAATGATCTTTCTCTGAGGACGAGTCAGTCCTCAGAAGTAAGGTGAGCGACTCCATCAACACCAAGTAAAATCAATTGGATGGTGAAATTTCATTATGAAAATAAAACCGAAACTTTAAACTTTGTCACGGACCTCTAGAGGCGAAAATAATCTTGACATCTGAATAGAAACAAAAGATTGAAGTTTGCATTGTGAGAAGTTTCATGGTTATAAAACGGTAATTGATTCCATCAGCTGTTTCCAACAAATCTGATAACGACATCAGAGCGTGAAGGTGATTTTTGTTTTTTGTTTTTTGTGTGTGTGTGTGTGTGTGTGTGTGTATGTTAGGCGGAGAAGCAATAAGTGCAGGCAGAGTCTTCTAAAGAATGCCATCAAAGTGCCGAAGACCTTTAAGTGAGGTAATGACTCATGTTCCAACACAATAACAGCTACCAGCGTGCAGCCAAACCTTCCCTGAAACGAGCAAACCAGCCAAAGCTTCGAAAGACACTGAAAAATAATACGTTCATGATTGTTTATTGACTCGGTCTGTCCAGCATAGCAATAAAACAAAAATAAAAGGGGGAAGAAGGAATTCAACCCAGGAGTGGAAAGAATACACAGATGCACAAAAAATACAATAAATAAAAAAATATATATGTAATGCCATGTTTATGCTAGTTAAATAAAAAGATAAAAAGCGCCGTTTTGATGCGTTTATTAAGGATTCCAAAACCAAAGTAATTATTGCCAAACAAAAGCGACACGCTTGTGATCGCAACCTTTCAATCTGCATCCTGAAGCCCAAACAGCACAGAGTGATAGTAGATAAGAAGGCATCAATAGCTGCAAGATAAACACAAATTTAAACTCTTTAAAAAAACAAAACAGAAAACACAAAGTAATCAACCCCTTAAAGTGATTCTCCTTAATAAGAAAGATAATCTCCGCTTCAGCTGGACTCTCCTCAGCTCCGTTCAATCCTCTGGGCAATTGCAATTGTTAATCATGCCTTAATTTATTGACGAGATTCATTTGGAAGGCTCATCTTAAAAAAAAAACAAAAAAAACACACCATCTCCTTCAATCTGTCCATGCCAGTGTCTTGAAATTAAGTAGAGATGCCAGATTAGTTGAGTTTAAGAGCATTGGAGGAAACGACTTCTTTAAACCTCTAAACTAGCTCTAAACACTCGGCTTATCAGACACTCTTTGGAGCGTTCTTGATACTGTTGTAAATTACTTTTATCAGCTCGGTAACTCGCAGTTAAACATTAATGCGGCATACTTAATCTCATACATGCTCCGTTCAAAGACATTCGATAGTGTGGAAGAACGAGCAACTGAATGAACGAGGGCTCGCAGAAATTGTAAGGTCGACCAGTGAAGAGTCTTTCTCTGTGCTTTACTCTCAGCTTCCTTCAGTCCCTGATGAACATTGTTACGGTTTGATATAGAAAACTAAAAACGTCAAAAGGTGACGAGCAACAAAAACACAGGACATAAACTTCCTTGGCTTTTGTTCCATAATTAGCACAATTAGACACAAATGAACATTGACAGGTCATGTTGAGACTGTTAAAGTGGCAGTGTTGTGTATTTTCCAGGCTGCTATTATAGCACAATCAACTCACTATGTTACCTACAGTTGTTATGAAAATGCTATGTGTATCAAATATGACTAAAAGAAATTTTACCACACACCAAATTTCTTACTTTTGGTGCCATGTTTATATGATCTAAGGAAGTATTTCTGTAACATTACAGCTGACATGAAGTGTTTTAGCTAAATTATTAAAAAAAAAAAAAAAAAACAAGCATACGCTCTAAACAGCTGTTAGCTTTATTAACATTTGCATCCAACAAACACAAAATTCTGACTTTTAATCAGATGAGTTAACAGAGGACTATAGTAATATTAACATATAGAGAATTTTCAATGATCCAGTGTTTGTCACGTTGGCGCTGTGGTGGATTGTGTATTGGGCGCCTCAAGAGTTTTGTTTCTGCATCTGTTTTTACAACGTTGCATAGTTTTCGCTTAAAGGTCACTGGAAATACCAGCCGACTTAACAGATAGTTAAGTTTCACAGAACCTTCAGGAGAGATCTGCTTGTTCAAGAGCTTATCGATAGGTGCTTTTGACTGAAGGCAGCGCTGAGCTGACATGTAACGCGGTGCGCTTTAAACAATCTGCTCATTAGCTAACTTATGATATAAGCCGCTTCTCAGTGAAAGGCTGGTAAAAACTTTACTAAAGGGTTAATAGAGGAGCCGTGTTGTGATAACTCCCTGAAGGCGGAGTTTCCTGAAAGCAGGAGATTTTAAAGAGACAGAGGCCCAATTTCAAGGTGTTGAATAACAAAGTAAAACGTATTTTTAGTTATATTAGATATACATAGCATTTTTATAATTGAAGGTAGCAGTTACTTGATTGTGCTGTAAAATGGGACTATAAGCCTGGAAAACAAATTAAATTAAATGAGTTACATCATTTAATTTCCCTTATTTTTGAATTGAACCGAATTCCCCTGCAAGACTTTGTATAAATGGTACGAACAAGAAAAGTCAGAGAAAAGTTGATTTATTACAACCAACACAGAGGTGAACGAACTGACCTTCTGCAATAAATCTTTAACCTTTATGCCTCTACAGTAGCCATGCTGAAATACAACAAGGAAGAAGAGAGGAAAAACTAAACTGAAGGGTCTAGAGGCAGGACGACTGGCGGCTCGTCGAAAAGGTGCCAGGGGCGTGGGGGGGCTGAAAGAGGGCATGTGCTGGAAAAAGAATGATCCGCAACAACCTCAGGTCTCACTGCTGAATCTTGGCGCAAATAAAGACGGAGCACCTGTTGAAGATTGCCCTGCTCTGCAGCTGATTTGGCGGTATGTGAGGCAGGAGCAGTCATGTTCTCGCACATGAATGTTCTTCGTAACACGCGAGAGCAGGTCAGGCGGTTCAAAACCAAGGACTTTCTGGTATGGCCTGTTTGGACCCATAATGCCACAGAAGCAATAAAAAACATTCTCCTTTTTTGAGTAATCAACATGAATACGAATGGTGTTTTTTTACCACCCAAAATGTATCAGCTTTTCAGAAATAAAACAACTAAAGGTGAAAAGCAGAAGGGACTCCAAGTGTAATTTAAGCATAAAAACTAAGACAAATTACACTCATTTATTCAAAGGAAGACATTACATATTCTATAGATCATAAAAATATGCACTTGCATTAAATACATTAATTAATATAACTTCATTAGAAAAACATGAAACTAGAAAGGCTGCATTGCAATGAGTTGAGAAACAGAAAGTTAAATGTTTCTCAGTAAGTGATCAAGCTTTGACATTATTTGGCAACAAAGTGCCGCCATCATGTCTGACACAGTTATAGCACAAGTGTTGTGAAGAAAATCTTCTGAAACGTTTCACATGAGCTCATAAAGAATAAAATAATTTAAAAAAGACAAACTTGTATAAGGCTTCCGAGAATCCAGCCTGGAATGCAGCCCATGCTTGGACGAGAACACTAACTATGTAACCTTTGGCGATTATTAAACGTCATATTTAATAATTGAGCCTCTGTCTCTTTAAAAAGTCCAGCTCTTTCTGAAACTCCACCTTCAGGAAATCATCACAACATGGCTCCTTCGTTGATCGTTTGACATTCTTACCAGCGTTGCACCAAGAAGCAGCTCATAAAATGAGCTCAGGAGATGCACAGTTCCACCAGATGTTTGCAAATTGCTGCTGGCTAGTCTGAAGGAGCTGAGTGAGGAGAGCTGCTCAGAAGCTTGAGAACTGCAGCTCAGAGAAGGAGCTTCATGCTCGAAGGCAGTGGTCGGTTCCACTCAGGCGTTTTGCACAGCTGAATGGTTGCCACGGGAGATCCAAGGATTTCTCAAACATGCATGAAATTATCAAAGCAGCACTCCAGGTATGTTTTGATGAGGGAATAACATTACAACATGATGTAAAGCTAAAAAAAAAAAAAGAGTCAATTTTACATAATACTGCCCCTTAATAGATTCCAGCCTATTTCATGGTGTCGTTAAAGTTCTAAATCTTCACATCTGGTACTGGCAGAAGTGAAGCTAAACCCCAAAAAGAGAGCTTAATGTCTTAAATTACATCATTATTAAAATCACCAAAAATGACATTTCTTCAGCTCAATTGTCATAAATATTTCTTCTGCATTTTAGAGAAGAAAAGAATGGGATTAAAAGTAGATATGCTTCTTCCTGCTGCTTTTTCAGACATTATATTGATATAGATATGCACTTTCATGCATTGGCTGCATACAGTATGTTCGGAAAAGTCTTCTATCAGAAAAACAACCCCAATCACAATAATTGCATTAAACCATCAGTATGGGCAGCAGCAGCAGCAGCAGTTGCCCCCACAGCCAAGCAAAATCATTTAGCTCTTCCTTAACTTGTGGCGGAGAAAAAGCTGCCAGGTAGGCGCAATAAAATCTTTGAAGTGTGAGAAATAAGAGCCAGGAGGGAGGTCAGACTTGTTAAGGTGTAGCTATCAGTTAGAGTGGATGTTTGCAAAGCCACATTCATTCAATGAACCAAGCTGTCTTGTTTACTTTCTCTCTCTCTCTCTTTCACTCACACACACACATGCAAGCAAAATATATCCACAGTAAAACAAGTCAGCCTTTTTGCCAAATTGGAGCCAAAAATACCTAATCTATTAAATCTCGGAGCTTTTGTTTATCACCTCTAAGCTCGAAGTGCTGCCCCGTCAGACACACTTGAACCGGGAGGTTAAAAGAAACATCCAAGTGTCAAGCAGGTCTGCTGCTGGAAAAGGGAAAAAGACTTCCAGACTTCCTAGGTGAGCCGGTGAAACAATCCTAAACAATTGCCTTGTCTTTTCCATATTTACAGATACAAACTGGAACATTCTGTATGGAGCCTAAAGCAAGTAAACAACAATGACACCTCCATGACACCACTCAAGCTCCCTATCAAGCGGCAGCTAATAATGACAAACCTCCCTCCCCACTCCTTTCCCACCTCTAAAAGCAACATAATCTACAGCATTTCAGGAAATGCAGCAGGAAACATGGATGAATCAGCCATTTTAACGTTGTTTAACTCGTGTTATAAACGAAGCCCAAAATTATACTCACAGCTTCTCTTTAGATCTTTGCGGCACACAGAACTGCTAGCTCTACTAAATGGCACTCAGTTGGAAGACTCCTCTCACCCTTAGAAAGGCTTTGCGCTGCTGAAATGACTCACATCCCCTCTTCCAACCTCTGTCAACCATCACGAGGAGGTAAACATTTCCAAATATGGAGAAAATATGGAGACAGTATTGAGGGCAATATCAGTTTGGTTTGCTTTTAGCTAGGAATGCCAAACTATGCAAGCCACAGAGCCAGTTCTGTGGTGCATACCTCTCACTTGGAATAATAATGATGATGATTGCAGGGAACTTTTCGCAGTTGTTGGGGTTCAGTCTGGCCTAAGATGGATGAAAACGGGAGACTGTTATCTCAACTCCTATTTTTAAAGGATGAAACTAAATAGATAGGCCCACGAGAATTTTGAGGCTGACTTCCACTCATTGAGCTGCCGACACCAATGTTAGGTTCCAATTTATCTTTAAAAATGACCACACAAGAAGATACAAGGCAGCACAGTGGCGCAGTGGGTAGCGCTGTCGCCTTGCAGCAAGAAGGTCCTGGGTTCGATTCCCGGCCCGGGGTCTTTCTGCACGGAGTTTGCATGTTCTCCCTGTGCATGCGTGGGTTCTCTCCGGGTTCTCCGGCTTCCTCCCACAGTCCAAAAACATGACTGTCAGGTTAATTGGTCTTCCCAAATTCTCCCTAGGTGTGAGTGTGTGTGTGCATGGTTGTTTGTCCTGTTTGTCTCTCTGTGTTGCCCTGCGACAGACTGGCGACCTGTCCAGGGTGAACCCCGCCTCTCGCCCGGAACGCAGCTGGAGATAGGCACCAGCAACTCCCGACCCCGTTAGGGAGAAGGGTGACGGAAAATGGATGGATGGATGGATGGATGGATGGATGGATGGATGGATGGATGGATGGATGGATGGATGGATGGATGGATGGATGGATGGATGGATGGATGGATGGATGGAAGAAGATACAAGAGCAGCATTTAAAGAGACTTTCTGCCCTTTCTACTGTCATTTATTCACACTAGGGGAAGAAACAGTTTTCATATCATTTTTAGATAAGACAGAATGACTGCTGAGTGGACACTTAAAGGGTGTTTTCACAACTGATACTCTGGTAGATGAGGGACCAAAATTACAACTTTTGTTACATGTGCTGTTCACATGTAACAAAAGAACAGTTTGCCTCCTCGCCTGAGGAGGCAAACTGAGGTGGTGCTGCAGCAAGAACTACTGAATGAAACGACACAAAAACCTCAGAAGAAAACAAACTGAGGGTAACTTCATTCTTAATAAAATGTAAACAGAGATGGAGTAGTGTCATATTTTAGTGACTGTAGGATTTCTCTTCTGTCTTTGGTAAAAGATTACGAGCCATTTCTCCCGCTAGCGGTAGACTCTTGCATTTGTTATTGCAATGGTCTTCTTCCTGTTTGTCTCGATTGTGCATTCACACCTCCCCAAACAGATTTTCTAGGCAAACAAACTATGAGATAAAATTACTTCATATTTTTCAGGACTCTCAAAGACACATTTTACAATGAACTACCAATTAGTATGAACAACATGGCTAGCTAATGCTGCATTCTTATGTGCTTTTTCTTGACAATATAGATGCTCAAATCCAGCACATTAAATGATGGAGGTTAAAGTTTTTAATGATGTAGCAGACAGAGACACTTTATGCTACTCTGATTAGCCTTCCTGTTAGCCACTCTGCCGGAACAAACTTCAGAAGCATGTAATACAAGTATGAACATTTTTAATATATGATCTACGTTTCTATGCATGGTTAACCTAAATAGTTAGATTTTTACTCATTACAAAGATGGAGACCATATTTGGAGCTTGAGTTCGATGTCTCTCTTTTTTCCTCTGCCACATGACCTGCTGTCCTGGTTATTGACAGATGGTCCCTAGCATAGGAGAAAAATCTGTGTTGAGGGAAGCTTGTGATTAAATTTTATGTAGTTTAAGTTAAATTCTATGTTTATAATGCATATAAAAGACAGACGTTTTTCTTCATGTGGTTTGTCCACACAAGATGAACTGGAACCGCAATGAAATACATTGAACTCTTGGTATTCGTGGGAGTTAGAGTCCACAGTCATCCACCACCAGCTAAAATCTTTGAATATTTGAGCTTATAACTGCCTATTATTATTAAGCTAATACCTACAGCCTTCCTTTTCTCCATTCAGAATACAGAAAAATAGTACGAAGGAAAAGGAGGGGAACTCCTGGATTGGCAAACACCAGATTTTAGTGATTGTCAAGTAGAATTGCTCAAAGATATTTGAGGTATTTGGCCATTTGCTATTGAATATTTTAGAAAAACATTCTAAAATAGGCAAATTATTTAATAATTAATTAATAATTTGTAGTTAGGTTGCGCGGAAAATCCTCAAACACTGAACTGCAAATAGGTGGGGGTCCACCGTATGTTACAACATCAAAAAAAAACAAAAAAACAGAAACAGCAAACAAGCTAGCATTAGCACAGCACTCCAACAAAATGCTCAGCATGAAGACGAAGGAAGACGCGAGTTTGCTGAAGACTGTGCGTTGAGTCGGACATGTTTAGAACTATCCCAACCGTAGCAAGGCTATTCTGCAAAAAACTCCAAATGATCCATTTCTAGCAACAAAAGAAAACACATGCTAAAGAGTCCAAGCCATCAGCAGAACGCACATGGTAATACTGATGAGCAGAGGACAAATATTTTCCTTTTCAGAGAGAGCCTGATCAGGCTTAAAGTTGGACGGGATTAAGTCGGTGCATTGCTAAATTGCAGAGACACAGAATTCACCCTGCAAAAACTGGCAGGTAAAGATCGCTTATTTACCACATGAAGTCATCTCCCTGCACAGATTGTCTTCAAGTGATTAAGAAGGTGTAATTAAAGTCTGATTACTCCCATGAGAGCCATGGGTCAAAAGCTTAACAGCTGCTAAGGGAAAACACTGCATCAACCTTCCTGGACTGGGATTGTGTTGAGGAGCAGCTTGAGAGTCCTCATTTCCTGAAACAGCACAACCTACTTCACATGAGTCCCTCAGGAAAGGACCGCCAATCAGTGCAGTTCATGTTCACGCATTAGTAGCAAAAACGTTGTTCCTGGAGAAATATCCCGAAATATACTCTGTGCAATATTTATTAGGACACCAAAACAAAGTAGAAACAGGATTTCCTGATTCAGTTTTTTTTGTGTAGCTTTTAAGAAAAGAGAAGAGTATTAGGAAATTAAAACTCGGAGGTACTTATTTTCAAGAATAATCAAATTTCCGCCGACTGTACTTAATACATCTTTAGAAGGACATGTCAGCATGTCAAAAAAAACATTTCAAACAGATTTGTGATAATATTTTTATCTTTATATTAAGGAGGCAGTACAATGTTATTCGGACACCAGCTGTCTTTGCATTAATGTTCTTCACAGCCAATCCTTTGACGCCAAAAGGAAAAGCCAAAATTTCCATTTGGTCGATACAGAACACCAAGACATTAAGTAAGGTTTCTGCATGCGGTCAGTTCTTTTTTATTACATTTGTTTCCATGGCAATTTGTAGGAAAAAAAAAATGCTTAGACCATTTGAGAAAAAAAAAACACTTTTCTAAACATCCAACTGTGTTCACTGCATTGTGCTTCAATCTGAAGGCCAGAGGAAAGCTGGAGATTGTGCACTCCTTAAATTTGCTGTTTGTTCAAATTTGAAATTATGAAGAAAAACTGTGACTCTAGTGGTTACAAGAAAAGCCATTAGATAAATATCACCTGATCTGTCTCAGTGAGGAAACCCAGAAGCCAACTCTTCATGGCTCATGTGATGTTCACTGTGTTCCTAAAGTATTCACACCCTTTCTCACACTTCAATGGATTTCACTTTGGAGCAACACATATTTATATTTATATTCATATTTATAAATACAACTCTGAAAGGCTTTGGTGGGCAGCCCATTTTTATTTTAATACCGGTAAATAAAATCCAACTGCAACACTTTAAGGAGGAATGCAAGACAGAATGAAGCCGTGGAGCAGGTTAAAACACAGTTTTAAAGAAAAGGCGCCAGAATTGTGCTGTGTAGATGCTTTTTCTTACATAGGGAAGCTGCTTAAAATTAAGAGCTAAACATAGAGCAGTACTGGCAAAATAAAACTGTGTTAGAGGCCATGACGGATGTGAGACTGAAGCAATGGATCAACTTCCAGCAGGACGATGACCCTAACCAAACAGCCAGAGTTATAATGCAATGGTTGGCATCATGGATTCCCAACCCTGGTCCCTCAAGGCCGATGTCCTTCCAGTTCTGGGTGCATCCCTGCTTCAGTACATCCGATTCAAATTAGGAATGCAAATATATGAAAGTCTGGGCCTATAATATCTCATATTGATCTTGCTATAAATGATAACTGGTATTTACCTATTGAATATATATATATATTTTATGAATAAACAAACGCACTGTTGATTTTGCCCACATTATCACTGTCACACGTCCATCCAAACAAATACTCCACAGCCAATCCCGAAACACACAGACAAATCGCAACAACACGGAGCGTTACATAATAATATAAGCCAAGTTTTACTTAATGGGAACCAGAACCGAAACACTAGAAAAAGACTTGTAGTGATGTTAACACTGGTATATTGCATCTGAACAATTCAAATTATTGCATTACTGAATCAAGAGCTACAGAAGCCTGGAAAAAAATCCACTGATTATAGTTCAGCTTTCCGGCAAAGGGGAAACACCTACAATATCAAAGTCCAGACCTGAATCCACCAGACAACCTGCAAGACTTTAACTTTGATGTTGGGGGTTCTGTGTGGCTCGCCTGGTGGAGCAGGTGCACCATGTGCAAACTCTGCAGTTCTAACGTTTTAGATTTTTGTTTTTAAAGAAAGAAAAACCCATGTCGCTTCTTCTCCACGTCACAATTCTGTGGTACTTTGAGTGTCACTCAGCTCATGAGTGAAGATTTTTTGCAAGACATTGCATATGCAACAGCTGGCATGAATCTATTCCTCCTTATTTCTGGTTTGAATCAAGGCAACAGTGCCTGGAAATGTTGAACACAAACATTTCTCACTTCATAAAACATATTCAAATTCATTCACCATTACGACTGTCAAAATTATCACATGTATCTTAGTCGGGACAAAGCACTTCATAAGCTTAAATAGCACTTAACTGGTGTCCTAGTTGAAGTTTAGGGTGTTTCATCAGCATAGCTGGAATAAATCCTGGTGACACAACATCTTGACACAATTTCTTTCATACCATGGGGTTTCCTGCTTCCTTCTTTTTTAACCTTGTGTCCGAATGTGGCCTGATGCGAAAGTAACCTTATACTTTATGTGCAAAAGTACAAACAGAAGAGTAATCCTGTATTAAATGAATGGGTGCATGCTGAGTTGAGGGTTACCTTTAAACTTCCTGCAGAGCATCTAGTTTACCACAATAGAGGGTGCCAAATATATCCATATTTATGTTGCGAAAGTGGGAGTGAACACAAAAAAGGAACACAACATAACATGCAAGTAACAATACAGAAATACACCAAAAGTAATCCTACCTTTATTTCCCTCTTTGGGATTACTGGAAGACAGCTGTAGCCCTTTGCAGTGTGTTGAAATCTGCAGAGATTGAGAAATACAGACAACTCTGTTACACAAATAGATTACCCAACTATAATTTGGCTGTGGAGGACCACGCCAGCATAGTAAATAGACCCTGTCATCTGGGAGCCATGCTTGTTCTGCATTTCTGTCATTAATGAGTGGAAAGAACTTGGCCAAGCACCTACATACTCCCCCTAATGACCACAGGGCAGCTAGTCTGGTATGTCAAGGTCCAGGCACCAAACATGGGGCAGTATGGCATTGGAAAACAACCAGAAGATGGAAAAAAAACTGATAGGTGATATCACATCTGCTGACCAAATGAAGATACACTTCTACAAATGTGGGGAAGATTTAATTAAGCCTCCAGCTATTTCTACAGTTGGCCTGCTGGGGGCAGCAAGGTGCCCTCCTGAACTGCTATAAACCTCCTACTTTCAGTAGAAGAAGAGGACCTAGACTAATCCAACGTGAAGCTGTTAGAGTAAAAAAAACAAACAAACAAACAAACAAACAAAAAAAAAAGAAATTTAATAAAGAGTAAAAACGTTGAGAGAAGTTTCTTTTCAGTCGGTGTCGAACTACAGCCTTGTGATTGGTTACAAATCTTCAGATTAACGGCATGAAGGAGAAATGCTGGCAATCCCACTTTTCCACCAGTTCAAGGGCCTCATAAGTTCTGTACTTGAGCGTTCTCCAGAGATGTCTCGGCTTGAACAAATTGCCATTTAAATAAACCAATAAATGAGTTGATACGTTTAACATGCAGATTTCTGCTATGGCGATACATACTACACAAAGTCGTCCAATAAAAAACGTGAGTAGTTGCTACACTCAAAATTGCCCCAACCAGTGCCATTCATTGGGAATATTAAACATAACCATTTAGATCTGGTGCCTAAAGAATCAGTTGGAAATACATATCAACTATTTTATTCATGTGAGGCAATGTATGTGTTTAAAGCCAATTCAGGTCCCTGTTCTCTATAATGAATGCCTAAAACAGAAATATCAGGTGAGGAAGGGAACTAAAGCCTAAATAATGCTCCAAACCACAATGAATTCATATTCAGTCATAAGTGTGTTATAATAAACATGTAACAAAATTACAAGTTTTTTAATGCCAGTGATCATTTTGGTTGCCAAGCAGGGTAAACTGTAAAGAAATGTTTCAATGAGCAGAAGCCACTTGCTGCTTGGTTGCCTTTACCTAAATAAACTCTTTCAACAACAGAACCAGGTGAGTAAATAATGTCTGTTTGTTGGCTCAATAATTCTGGTGTCTGGTTACATAATCATTTATGTATTATTGACAAATTTGTTTAGTGTGTAAACAACCCACGCAGTACAGTAGCAACAGGACATGGAGGATCCTGTAGTTGGTAAAAACATCGAACTGTCTTTTGAAAGACAGAACGTCAGAGCAAAACAGCCAATCGTCCTTCAGTATTTCTCTTTTAAACTACTAACAAAAACGTCAGATGCAATACAGGGAAACGCACTGTGTTACATGTTGCACCCATTCTTGAGAGTCCTACACAAATTTGAAGCAAGTATTGGCACATTAATGTTATGCCATGCATGTTATGTAAGGAGCTAAGAAATGCTTTCTAGGCCCAAATCTGTTCAAAACAACATGTACTCGACCTTATTTTGGGTACATATTTACCAAGAATATCTCTCTGTCTGAAAATATCATTAGGCTATCAGTAGAAAACCACCAATAAAAATTCCACAATATCTTATTTATTAAATGTATGCATAAAATTATTGTGATTTAAATTACTGAGGGAGGCTGCCAAATGCCAGACAGTGGAACGGGAGGAGCTGCAGGTTCGTTAGATCACCACATCCGGCTAATCAATCTGCGGGATCAGCTAAGATCAGAAACACACACAGCTAATGAGATTATTGGTCCGCACAACAATAATCTCATCATGAAAGATCACACCTCAGACTGTCCTTTGCTACAAATGGCCAAACCACGATGTTATCAATGCCAATATGAAGATCAATAATTACTGAAAATATGGTTTGAGTTTCTCTATATACTGCGTAACCCAAATGTTCATAAAACTCTTATATTTGACATAGGGCATTTATATTTTTGTTTAGAATATAATGAAATTTGTTCTCATATGCAAACTGTACTCTATAACACAGCTAATAACTAAGATGCATTTTTACACTCGTAAAACGTAAAGACAACAGAAAAGATCAGACAAGTTCTGAAAAAACAGAGTGACATTGAGCTGGCAGTGAGCTAGCTCCACGGCTGTGGAAACTTAAATCGGACAGGTTTTTAGATCATTTAAAAACTGGATCCACTGTAGTGAAAATAGTCCGGTTGGCGCCCACTTCAGTGTGGGGGGAATGACGAGCCAAACCATTTAAAGTGGTTTACAGTTCAACCTTTACTCTACCAAGACCCTGAATAATTACTAATTTCTTTATTACCTTGAACTCAATACCATCCAGGAGACATTTCTGCTGTACAAGTACAACTTACTCTTCCTTTAGCCACAAGAGGAGATCTCGAAGGGAAAAACTCCCTGAGCAGCGATCTGTTTGAAAACCGTTTGGGAATATATGCAAAACTACGTCTGGGAACTAAGGAGAACAGATTTTGACAGTTTTTGACTAGCATGAACATATTCTCCTTTAATAAATGATCATTTCTTCTTAAATATTTATGCATAATCTGTATCAGCGAATTAAAATGATGAGTTTTATCTCAATTGGCTTTTTTTCTCCACATATTCTTACAGTGGGGGAAAAGCATATACCAATCACAGAAACATTATGTGGCAATTTTTTTGTGAACTTCATCTAATCTGACAGTTTTGCTCGTGATAACAGGTGGAGGGTTATTTCCCCCCTCCTTTCAAAAATCCACCACCCAGAATCAAACTCCTTCAAGAGTATCCTCATTAAAATATACCAAGAAACACAAACAGAAGAAGCTACCAGGGGGGCCCAGGCTCAAAGGCAGCCGAGGCATTTATCTTTCAACTTAAACATCATCAGCGCTGTCAAATGAGCCCCTTTTTAGCCTGAGATTTTAAAGACAGTTCTGTTTAATGTTGGTTGAGTTGAAAATGTGTCGCAGTGATGCAGATGTATTCGGTTTGATGACAGCTCTCCCTCAGGGGACCTTGTGTTATTGATTTGAAATTCACATCTAAGCAAAACTTTGTGTTCGGTCTTTTTAAGAGAAGAAAGTCAGGATTTATTTTTCATTTCATAACGGAGTCACATCTAAGGTCTCGACCGACGTTCTTGTTGCTCTCACGAAGAGGGAGCGGAGTGGAGGCTCTCGAAACTTTCACAAAGGTTTTCGGTTAAGGCAGCAGGAGGCAGGAGACCTTCACATTAATAACAGAAAACCTACCCACTTAACATGAGGGACCTGGACTGACTCTCTGTAACTATGGTGTACAAGTTCATTCACACTACATAAGAATTTCATAACGCATCTCTTCTTGGATAGACAGGGTTTTGCAATCCAGACGGTAATTAGAAGGTGAATATAAAGAACCCTCTAGGGAGGATCATTATAACAGCGCACACTGCATATTTCTGTCCAGCATAACCTAGAATCCATATGATTGTATATGACTTCTATGCATATTTGACTTTATCATAACACCCTGACTGATAGAGAAAAGTAGCGGTGACTTTCCGGTTCGGTGTAAATCTCCTTCGACGAACCAGAACTAGTTAGTGTCATTTGGGAATTATGAGTCTGAGAGAAGCAAAGATGCGGGGTGCCTCAAAGCTGTGTTCTCAGTCCATTTTCATTCAACATTCACATGCTCCCCCTTGTTTAGATCATGCAGTGTTACATCATGTCTTACCACACCTTGGCTGATGACATTTACATTTCTTCGTCACCACAAGACTACAGACCTTTAAAGTTATGCAGTAAGTGACTACATGCAATATGCTTGAGTAAATAGGGCAGAATTTACTCAAGCTTTAATCGAAAACAGCATGTCTGCTTTTTGGGCTTTGAAATGCATCGTTGGGAGATGAGCACATAATGATACGGTGGTGCTAAAACTTCCAGTGTGTCATAAGTATGTTTAAAGACTAACGTCTGAATTTTTTTTACAGCTGTTATCTAAAAGGAAGAAAGAAAAAAAAAACTCGAGCATCAGTTTTTTGTAGGATTGATTATTGTAACATACCAGTCATGCTATGTTGACTTGCCTTGTATTTCTATGCAATATCAAGATAAACAGCTTTAACTAACGGTCTGCTGACATGATATTGCAGCATATGTCATTTGATCTCAAGCTAAACCACACCATGCCAGTTATTTTGAACATCTTGAAGAAATTTTGTAACATGACTTGCAACTTTAACTTGCAACCACCTCAGAATTTATGGAAATTGTATGCAAATTTTGTAATGAAATGTCCACATGTAAACTAAGTTCATTTTGCAACAATGGAAATTTACTCAGAGCAGCATTCTAAA
Organism: Poeciliopsis turneri; assembly: GCA_922788865.1. Classification (NCBI taxonomy): domain Eukaryota; kingdom Metazoa; phylum Chordata; class Actinopteri; order Cyprinodontiformes; family Poeciliidae; genus Poeciliopsis; species Poeciliopsis turneri. The sequence goes on from CAKLNU010000698.1 coordinate 819,374, forward strand.
TGCTTAGATTTGCTGAGACTGCAGGGGAATTGGCTCAAGTTTTCCAATCATTTCAGCGAATACAAATTTTGACTAATTGGGAGGAGCCAGAATAGAATAGAATGTAGCTGTAAAAGCAAAAAAAGTGGAAATATTCACAAAATGGTCAAAAAAATTTTATATATATATATATATATATATATATATATATATACACACACACAAGTATACATTTAACACACAAGAAAAATAATACTGTGAGGTTATTTAAAAGACTATATAAACAAATAATTTTTCAGCCAAACATGGTCTGAAAAATTGTATCACTGCACTGTAAATGTAAATGTTTCACCCTTCAGCCTGAAACACACACATAATAAACAATACTTTATGCTTTGCGAATGCAATTAATTTCCTCACATTCAGACCCAAGTCAAAAAAATGTAGGTAGCCCAACATAAGCAACTGGATAAATGAAGATAAAATGTGTCCTCACATGTTTCAGATATAACTCAATAAAGAAGAAGAGTCAGCGAGGAAGCGCAAGCCAGAGTCTTGACTAAGGACAGGAATTATAAGGCACCAGTGTCTAAACTACTGCGCTCCCTATTAGTAAAATGGTAGATTTAACATCTCCTTATTGGTTTGAGCACAACTGCAGTTTGGAGTTACTAAACAGGTGTAATAGAAAAAATAAATAAATAAAAAAAAGTCACTCAGATCACCAGAAACCTTTGTGTATCCAGGTCCAGAACCAGAACCAAACAAGGCACCAGACCGTTTCTCTGCTCCTCAGCATTGGAACCAACTTCCTTAAAAAGTTGGCATGTACAGAAACTAATTTAAATCAGAACCGACAACATTATTGTTTAATGTAACTTTTTCTACAAAGACTAAAGCTTATCTCAACAGTTTATCTGTTTCTGTCATTGGTTCTTATCAATGTAGTAAATTTGTATTTTACTACTTCCTTTTTTTAAGTCATGCATAAAGCTGAATGCAGCGCCATTGATGTATTGTTAGTTGTATCGGCTTATGCTTCAATGTGTTGTTTGTTCTGTAATACCACTTTATATTGGAATATGTATGAGTCGTGCAACAGAAGATGGAATTAAACTCCATTTTCACAAGGATTCTCTAATGTGCTTCCTCTTTTACAGATCAGGCTGATAATAGATTCTCCTGGTGTAAAAATAGAGTAACACAAAGAATGAAAATTTAAAACAAAAATCATAACTTTATCTAATAGCCCATTTTTAAAAGAAAACTACACGTTCACTGCTCTTAAAGAACACATTCAAGCTTACAGTCATAATTTATTTATAATCAAATTGTCATTTTTTTCTGAACGGCTCACAAAAATGGGTGTTACAAAAAAATAAGTCGCAGCACGATTCACGTAGTTAGTGATGTCACAGATTACTTATCACCCAAAGAGACCAAAATTAGTAATATAAACTAAAAGTCCTGCTATCGAGGCAACAGATGCCTTCACTCAGCCAGCTGACAGAAATGCGCACAGCAACAGGAAGGAGATTACGGAACTTCTCTATGCTACACACAGCTGAAACAAACCGGAGTCGATTTGGCTTGTTTTTTCACAGCTCAATGAAAATGGCATTTGAACACAGAACCACTTTGTATTTTAGAATTTGGACTTGCGTCCCATTCCCATGCGCAGGAGAAAGTTTTGTTTTCCTAAAATACTAAATGCGTCCAATGGGCTCTTAAAAAAAAAAAAACTGGCTCCACAGTTAAAATTTCGCCCTCATGTAATGACTTAACAGCCCAATCTCTAACTTGAGACTGGGCTATTGTTTACGTCACACATAAACAATAGCGGCGGGCTACCTGTTGGTCTTGCAGACTATTCGATTTATGATAAAACATGAAACAGAGAAAAAGCTCAACTTTGTCATTACGCCACACAACTAAACTCTAATTTGTTTTTTTTCATTCTTCTTTTCTTGTTGTGTTTAGGCTTTATGAGAGTATCCTGTACTCCATGTTTCGTGCCACTTACAGGTCTAGCTAAGTAAAAATAGCATTTTTGGGATGTTGTTGGTGTTTCCATGTGTATGAAGACATTTCTGGAAACGTTTCCATGTGGACAGGAGCCTAAGTTGTGAGTAATAAGCACAGCAAGTGTCTTCAATAGCAAGGACTGCATTTGTTGATTGGCCCATGGAATCTGCAACAAGACTCTCGTTGGTGAGATGCAAATCAGTAATTCCTTGGTCAAACATTGAGGTTCAAATCTTTTTATCAATTGTAGTGGAAGAGCATCTACGACATCAACTGGACAGGGCAACCAGCAACAAACAAACATACCAAGACGTTTCAGGGAAACTGGCCACCAAACTGTGCATGAGAAAAATAACACTGGAGCGTCGACTACAGCAGTGTTTCCCAACCCTGGTCTTCAAGACACACTGCCCTGCACCTTTAAGGTGTTTCCTTTCTTCAGCCTAGGCGATTTCAACTGCAATCAGCTGAATCAGGCAGAGAAACATCTAAAACAAGCAGGGCCGTGTGCCTTGAGGACCAGGGTTGGGAAAACCTGGACTACCAAACCTGCACATCCACAGCCTGTCCACGTTCCTCCATTTTAGTGAGGAGCAGCCTGCCATGAGGAGACACAACCAACTTGGCTAGAACCAAACCTGACATTAACCAGCTAGTGTGAGACCTGAAATTGGAGAAGGGGCTACCCCTACACTCCTACAGAGTACCAAACCAAACGATACCGACCCATGCTGGGTTTCTGTGGAAACAAGCACGTAGATTCTTGAAGTGAATGTTTTACTCTTGATGTCATTACAGCTGCATCACTGTGAACTTCGCAGCACCTTATAGTCAGATGAGTGATGAAACAGGTAAACATTAAGCAAAACACAGAGAGCGCATCTGATATAATGATCCTGTTATATGACGCTACATATGAAGAAATAAGTTGCATTATGCTGTGAAGAGTAGCTCTGAAGCGCCTGGTGTGTTCTTTGAACTCCAGGCCTGCACGCTGATCTCAGAGCAGTGCTGAGGATGACACAGGCCCACTGTCACGTCTGCTCCACTATCTCTCTGCCTGAGCGATAAGGGGTCTAACATGTAAGAGCTACAGGACACAGCCTTCGCAGCAAACTCCACGACGACGTACAACTGCCTGCAACTTCAATCACACACACCGTGAACTGCACTAACGTGGCAAATCTGCGCTGTCGTAAACACCCGGCCAGGTCTCGGCATACGTCACGCGCTACGCCTGAAAACTAAATGGATAAATAAATCAGGATAAGCTCCGGTTTTCCGCGACTTCACCGAGCACGAGTTTCTTCACAGTGAAACTCGGCGACATATTTCTGTGCAGAAAGGGGGCTCTCCTTCACTCTCCGGTGACAGTCTGTTCTTCCGCATTGCTCGGCTGGCGGACCACTGAAGCTAAAGCAGAGCCCACCACCCCCGGCCCCCTCTAACCAGGGAGACCCGAAACTTTTGACGGGCTGCACGCGCCTGTCTGCATTTGTTTTGTTTTTTTACCCCTCAACGCATGAATGAGCTCCTCTCTCCCAGCTCGCGCTAGCGACGTGTTAGCTTAGTTAGTACCCCGATGTAACATTCCTACCGGGCCACGGCTATCCGCGTCGAGTCCACGCCCTCGCTGTGAACTCCGTCCGAGCTACAGTCAAACTCACACTCGCGTCCCGACAAGGCCGAACAAAACCGCAGAGAGGAGCTGCTTTGCGAGCCGCGACCAGCTCACCGAGCCGAGCGGCGCCCGGTCAGCAAAAACCCTTTCAACAAAAGAAGTGGAACCGGTGCTCGGGCTTACCTCGCTTTCTAGGAAACGAGAGAGAGGCTGAAGTCACCCCCCCAAAAAAACAACAACAACTACAAAAACAAACAAAAAAAACAGCCCCCCCACCCCCCAAAAAAAGGGAGAAGTCCAACTTTTCTTGATCCAAATTGTGGGAGAGTTGAAGGCAGTGACGTCACGCCCTGAAATTCCAGCCGTCTCAGTCAGATCAGAGGTTTGCCCATGTAAGGCAGCAGGCCAAAACACTGACACACACACACACACACACACACACACGCATACATACATACGGCACAGCACTCACATACTGCTGACTGCACGGAGAGGAAAAGGAGCGATATACTTTAAATTGCTTCTCCCTGCGATAACATATCTCGCAGAGAAACAGAGACGCATAAAACGCAACATCTCCGCGTTTACTGCACGGTCAGAGGCGCATTCAGGATCCTCCGGGTCTCTGGGCTTCAGGCAGTTTTAAGGGGGGCTCTACCCCACTCTGTGCATGTTTTGATAACTGGACGAGCAGATCACCAGTAGGTTTGGCAACACAAACCAGAGGTTTTTCATTTTCAAAGTAAAAAATATGAAATTGAAATACGAGCTGTGTTTCTTTTAAGTGCACCAAACTGAAGGAGAAGCATGTTTTGCCCTTATAGGGAAAATTCTCGGAGAAAACTCTGAGAGCTGCAACCTATTCTACTTTAAAATTAAGATCTATTTCTTTTTTTTCTTTTTTTTTAAAGGCATTTAATGAAAAAAATGAAACTATTGATACATGCGCTGACTCTACCCACTTTTTTCAGAGTAAAAGTGCCAAATGATGTTTAAAAATAATATCTCTTGAGAATGGAATGATCCAGTTGAGATCTGATCAAAGTATTTTAGTGTTTTAACAATATAGGATCAAGTAAAGTCCAGATTCATTTCAAAATGGCCCTTTAGTTAGAAACTAACTAAAGGTTTAGTTAGAAACCTTTAGTTAGTTTCTAACCATCTGGTTTAGTTATTAGCAGCTAACATTTAGCCTCTTTTGTTGTCCTCAAAGTCGAGTCATATCTTATACTATGTCGCCATTATTTTTCCCTTCATATAATGTCACACAAACAATTTTACAAAGTTTTTAGCTCTGTCAATAAAACAGGGCAACTTAAGAACCACTTCCTAACTTACTTCAAAATAAGAGTTTCAAGTATTTCTTCAAAAAAAGCAAACAAAAAAAAAAGAAATCCAGCTTTTGCATTTAGGCTTCATTGAAAAGGCTCACATTCATTTCATCGGACAAGTGACAGGAACCAAAGAGTGGTTTGGTGTTTTTTTAATCTTGAGATTTCATACCACGAGCTTTAATTAAATAAGGCTAATAGGCCTCACTCACATGAAAACAGTTTTTCTAAAAGCATCTTTTACTATTAAATTATTAACTCATAAATAATTGATGCAGTCAACCTTCACATTGTTTTGTTGTTTTGGGGGTTCCCCCATTGTTTTCTAAATGAAAACAGTAAAAAATAAATAAATAAATAAATCTGACAAATAAAAAGCACTACTATCACTTGTGATGGGCTTGGGGTTAAGGGTTAGGTTTGAGGTGGAGTTCTCACGGCATTGCTTTAAATAGTTACATGTGGTTATCAATATCTCAGATAAAGGGGATTTTTGCAAAAACATTTAATCATTAAAAGAAGGAAAACCTTATCTTGGGAGCCCCCCAAAAACATGCTGCCCTGCGCTTTAGTCCAGGCCCATGCGCAGCGGACATCTATAAAGTGAAAATCAAAAAGCAGCACTAAACAACTAGGGCTTTTTACCAGGAGACTTTAAACATTTATTTTAATCCTCACTTAAAATCTGTTAATAAACGGGTGGTGGGGCGGTTGGACTCAGCATTTCACAAGACGGCGGCTAAAATAAGGACGCAAGAACAAAGCACTCATCCGCTGAAGTGTGAATTGGCATATGTTATAATATGACCAAATTCAAATGCAAACAATGTGCACTGCATGCTGCAGTGCTCCCATATCCTGTCATGCACCGCCTGTCTTCTGGAAACATGAGACAAAGAAAAAAAAAAAAAAGTGCTCGTTGGTGTCTGTGGTTCCATTCTTCAACCATAATCTAAAATTAAGTGCATTTTCTTCTGGTAAATAATACAGAAGTAACACTTACCAAATCTCTGAGTTTAATGGTTAAAAATCAGACACCAGAAATGACGAAAGAGGGTGGTGGAGGTGGTGGTGGTGGTGTCTACAGCTGGCTTCAGAGTCTGGGAATTACCCGCCAACCGACTGGAAGTGATTTATTTTAGCATTGATTTGCTTGGTTTATTAGACTTATATAGAAATAGCCACCAGCCCTGTCTGGTTATGGTTTGTGAGCTTTTATAATGTCCCGCCGCAGTCTCCAATTTCTGTCACTTTTTCATGAAATATTCACCGTTTCATGGTTTCTGCAGAGCTACATTAACCTCTACAAGCGTGAGGACAGTGAACCTTATTCACCCTTTACCTTTTAGATGTAAGCAGCTGTGCATTAGCCAGCTATGTTAGCCACTTTACCTGATAGAAATGATTGATCATAACCTGTAAATATCACACTGCGCTATGTGAAGCTGAGCACTTTTGTTCAGGAGTAAGGAGAGCTATAGCAGCGTCATGATGAGACAGGGAGCATCAAAAGCTCTTAACCTGTAGTGGGATCTGGCTGTACAGTAAATCACTTCTCTCATAGATATGCATTTATTTTTCTGGCTGTTGTGACAAAATACCTTTTGCTGTTCTCTTATTGTGTTCATCTTGAAACTATGTCTAGAAATTCTGCGTGTAATGTCAGTGAGATTAGGCCAAAGCGATGAAGATAACGGTGAAAGGAGAGGCACTCAAAAAGCTCCACGGACCACAAAGACAGCTTTCTCTCTCGCTAAATGCGGTTTAGACGCAAACAGTAACACGAAGATTCAGCAATATTATTGATGGCTTTGATCCAAGCGCCTGTGGGTTTGTAACTGTTATGTGTTACATGATAGTGTTTGACAATGGCGAAAAAATAAGTTCAGTCCTGCCGACTCAGACGTTCGTATTAATCCCTGTGGAGAATTTCTAAAGACTGTGGCAGCTGATAAGGTTGCTTGTTTACATTTACGTGTCAAAATTATTACCAGTCATATAATATTTCCCTGAAAGGTAAAATCTTTGACTTAATCCCTGAGCTCTGTTGGTGAATTTTATAGAAATGAAAGAGACACATAGACATTGATAATGTTACTCCCTCATCAAAAACACACCTGCAGTGTTGCTTGATTCCTTCATGTATGTTTGAGAAATCCTTTAATCTCCCGTGGCAACCACTGTGCAAAATGTTTGGGTGGACCTAGCTCTGCCTTCGAGGGCGAAGCTCCTATGGTTCCCAAGCTGAGCTGCATTACATAGCAGCCCTCCTTAACTCAGCTCCTTCAGACTAGTCAGGAGCAATTAGCAAACCCCTGGGGGAACTGCACATCTGCTGAGCTCATTGTAGGAGGTAGTTCTCAGTGAAATGATGATAAAAATGTTGTTAAGAGGTTAATAGAGGAGCCACCCTGTGACCACTTCCTGGAGCCGGCGTGTTGGACAGAGCAGGAAGTTCTTAAAGAGGCAGAAGCCCAATTTCAAAGCACCAAATAACAAAGTAAAATTGATTTAAAGTCACATTTGATACATACAGTATTTTTTATAACAGGTAGCATACTTGGTCATGCTATAACATGGCACTGTGTGGCTGGAAAATAAATAATGCACTGAGTCTGTATTTAGTTTAATGATCATGAGACAGACTTCAACTGAAACAGTGATCATACTGGAAGTAGAAATCTTTATCATTGTAGTATGTTTTAATTAGCTAAGGTAATGGCAAAACATGCACAAACATAAAGATCTAATTCAATTGACATTTTCAAAGAAATATTGAGTTCATTCAAGGTTTGAATTTATCAGAACAGTGACTCTCTTTGAAAATTAGGTTTTTACATGTAGGCTGGAGGTCCAAAAACCTGAGAACTTAAAACATCTTTCAGTTTCCAACCACAGTCACTCCAGTCATACAGTAGAACAGGATGAGAAAGCTCATATTTTTGGGTCAGATGGCCGTTTACATGTTGCCTCTCTCTCTCTCGCTGTGTGTCTTTCTCTTTTGGCTGGAGGGATTGTCGGCGTTGGCTCCATCTGTTTGCCCGATGAGGTCAGTCTGAGGTTGGTCGGCCATCAGTTCTGCGGTGCAGTCCGGTGGAAATGGTGGTTCCACTTTCTAGAATCGGAACCGAATTATGACCAGCACCAGAAAGTAACCTTGCTGGATTGTCCTAATGTGCATGAAGGCAAAAAGGAACGCAGGCTATTTTCTGGAACAAACTTCCAGAAAACTGTAAATCAGCTGAAACACTGACTTCCTTTAAACCTCGAATAAAAACCCACCTGTATAGAGTTGCGCTTGAAGAGTAATGTCATGTTTTGATTGTTGATTCTGTGTTGCATGACTTTGTGTTTTTGTGTTTGTCATGACGCACAGCACTTTGAAATGCCTTGTTGCTGAAATGCGCTGTACAAATAAAATTTGATCGATTGATATTAAGATCATAGCATTAAGCAGTATGGTAAACAAAAATAATTGTGGAACCACATCTTCAGCTCTGACAAAGCTCGTATTTTGATACCTTCTTGCTTCTGTTACTGTGTTATTTTTAGTCTGACTCGACACTGAGAGCTCGACTCAGTCACAACAGCTCTCATCAGCAGAGGAGTTTAGAATAGATATAACCTTAAAACAAAGACGGTTCGACAATTATGTCAAATGCTATTGATTATGTTTCCAGGAAGAGATGGCTCCAAAACGAAAACCAGATGAGATGAACACCAATATAAGGTCTGCAAAAAGAAAAGAGGAAGCGTGAGTCACTTCAAAAGCTCGCCGAGCTCTAAGCTAGCAGGCTAGCATGTCCTGACAGATCGAGGTCGAAGTTCATAACCATTTATCTTCCGACTGCCCCGGACAAGTAATCTGGAATAAAAGATGATTTTATATATATATACTTTTTTTAAATGCAATTTAGAATAAAATTCCATATTCTTGATTTAAAAATGTTTTTTTTCCACGTAAAAGTGATTACACCAGAGCAATGATGTTAAACTAATGGATACACTGGCTTATTCACGCAACGTTTCCACCAACTCGCTCTCATTCATCGATGACTTCCCCTCCACAGACTCGCATCATTTTCTCTCCTGCAGCCAACCGCGGATGGTTGCTAGGGGGAACTAACGACCAATCACCGCAGCTGAGTTCAATGTCTTTGGAGCGCTGGGAAATTCAGAAACTGTGTTCAAGTTTTCAGACGCTCTGGTGATAAAGTTGAAGACGAGAGTTCGGGGGGCGGGATATTTTCCACCATGAGTAATGAGGAAGGTGTTACACACAGCAGGTAAGCTACAGCGTCCATTTTGCTTCACTAGTTAGTGTTTCATTAATTGCTTTGTCTGCTCATGAGCTGCTATCATTTGTTCTTTGCTGGCAGTCAGTTTTGATTGTTGCTGTGCTTATGTCGCTCTGGTTAGCATAATGCTAATGCTGCTCTGGATACATGTTATTATTATTTTTTTGTAGTTGTTAATAATGTTACTCTTGTTTTTTATATTTGTGCTGCTGTTTCAGTGTTAATGTTTGGTTTGTATCGTGGTGTTTGCTGGGTGAAGTTTGAGGCTGATTTAGTTATTATATTCTATATATTTTGCAAGTTAGTGAACAGACCTTTCACTTTCAGTCGATTTGAGCCTTCGTGTTATTTTGCTGTATGAAGCATGAGACATTGTTGTGAAATTGTCATGTTCTGGCCTTTAATTGGAGTCTCTGACTTGGACTAGGCACATGGACCCACCAAGATCCAGTTCTTTGCTTAAAAATTCAACTTGTTCAGCCATTTGATTCAGTTGTTGGAACAGAGACCCAACTAAAACATGGGGGTCAATGGCCTTCTGGGACCACAACCACACAATAAGCAGCTGACCTCTGTTCCCACCTCTGGCAGATGTACACTTTCGATCATTTTATTTATTTAAAGATTTCCCAACACCCTAACTATAGCTGCGAAAAAATCAAAAAGTCCTTCCTGCGGCTTATTCGGAGTCCTAACTTTTGTTGGTTTGATTAGGGTGATGGCAAGAGACCTTCTGACCTCAAAAACGAAAGAGATCACAACCAAAAGCAAATAACCAAATAAAAACTTTTTTTTTTTCTCCAACACTGATGCTTTTTACATTTTTTTATAGTATTTCGAGAGACGTCTCTGTCATTTCCTACCTGGAAAAACTCCTTGGTTGAAGTAAAATAAGTTTAAAACTAAATCTGCGGAGGCCTTTACCGTTGTGTATGATCTTAACTTATTTTATTTGGACCCAGTTTGGCTGAATCATTTATTTTATTCAAGAAATTAGGTTTCACTTTGGATGAAGCAAGTAGACAGACGTTGCGGGGGACAGTGAGTGATCAAAACAATATCAATGCCTTGGTGGATGGATTTTTAAACATGGCAGTGAACATTGTTGTTTAATATCATATAGTCCAACATGACTGTTCTCGTTGCCTCTGTACATGATCTAACACGGCCATATTGACGCTGCGAGCCGCAAGGTTTGGATGCAAGAAGCCTGTGTGAATTTTTGCAAAACAAAAGCTTCATTAACAGCGACTGTGACATGCTCACTTGCTGTTTATACATCAGTGTCCGCGTTTTTGAGTTAGAGTTTCTGATAGAGCCACTCATCTCCAGAGCACTTTAGCACATCCTGGTAAAATAATGACTTCTCCCTTGTTCCGGTCACTTCACAAGAACCTTCTGCCTCTTTCTCAATCCTTTTGCTCAAAACGCCGCTCTTGGTCAGCGCGAGCCAACAAAGCAGTCGTTTCATGTGGGCTTGTCCTGACCTCAGTGATCTCCATCTCGCAAAACCAGACAATTAGTTTGCATGCCTGTGATTGGATGCAAATACAATAACTGTTCCTTTTTTTTTTTTTTTTTTGCCTCCGTTTCCCTTCTCCTGGCTGAGTTTGTTTTTTTTTTTTGCCCCTTCATAATGGTGACATTGTATGTCTTCTGTGTTTGTTCGTGCCGGTGCGCTCGGATATAGTTCATCTTATCTCTCCCAAAAAAGAAAAAACAAAACAAAAAAAAAATGTGATGGATGAGCGATACAATTATCAATTCATTTCCACGAGACGACAGCCGAGGGGGGGGGGAGAAAAGAAAAAACAGAAGATGAATTTAAAAAGAGGTTGTTTTTAGAGGCAAAACTGTAAAAATAAATAGACCCATTCTGAGCGCTATCTATTCTCAGATAATTTGCACTTTGCCGCAGCTGATTACGTTGCGCTTCAAGCTGTGAATGTACTTTTTTTTCTTCGTCGTGCATGAAGAAAGCATAAACGGAGCTCTGCAGATCGAGCACACTGATAAAAAACAACAACAACAAAAAAAAACCAGGCAGACGATTTGAGCTGTTTCACCGTCTCACCCCGCGCGTTGCCCTCCTCTCAAAGTTCCAGGGCAAACTGCAAAAAGGTAATCTCATTTGTAATGTGTGACAGCTTATTTGCAACTATGCACAGTGGCATATTTTCTCCCCCCCAACCCCCTCTCTCTTCCTTTCTCTCTCTCTCTCTCTCTCTCTATCTAATGGGCCCGCCAGTGATGCTTCTTCCTCTCGTAAACTCATAAAGCTGATTTCACAAAGACACCCTGGAACAGTTTAGATGACACATTGCCATCGCCTGTGAACTCAAGTTATCAATCAAGCACCAATTAACATGCTCGGTTAGAGGGAATCAAGAGGCTCTTTGAAGTTGTGGAGCTGGTGTGAGCGCCTCTACGTTTCATCCATAGCATCTGAAAAAAACAAAAAAAAAAAAAAAAACAAGAAGGAAGAGAAAACTCCACCGAAAATCATTCTTTCCACTAGTTTTTTTATTGAAATTTCCAGCATTTTTTTTTTTTTTTTTTTTTTGTGGGTGGTAAATAAGCAAGAAAAGTCGACACAGATCAGAGTTAGAAAAAAAAAATGTAAAAAAAAGTTTGTGAAATTTCAGTTTATCGATTGTTCCAACATCGGATATCCTGTTTTATTCGGAGGCTGCAACATGTCCCCCCCCACCACCGCCACCACCCTTCTCTCTCCACCTCCCCAACACAAACCACCACTTCCTCTGTGAAGGTGAACCTCAGACTCGGTACACAGCACAGCAGCTGCACAGTGAACGTGCGCTTCCTCGTCGTACGGCGACGGCGAGAGGATCCTCTTCTGCCGACGAAACAGCCGTCTTTCTTCAGAGCGCGGCCCTCTTGGTTTCGATTAGGCCCAGTTTTCAGGAATCAAAGGCCCTCGATGATATCATGCAGGTTTACCTCCGAAAAAGTGAAACCGATACGCCTGGCACGACGTTTTCGTACCGATGAAGTCATTCAGTTTCTGGCTGTCGTTACGAGTTTTCTTTTTTTGTTTTCATTTGAAGGCGCTTCGAGAAAGCGTCAAATATTCCAATGAACCTCAAATTCAAACACAATTCAAACCTGGGAATTGTGTGCGCCCTGTTAATTACAGCAGAGATAGCAGAGTTTAGTCTTTTGCAGAGAGTCGAGCTAATCGGGGAGTAACAAAAGTAGGCGAGTGGCACATTCTCTACAAAAACAATGTCCCAAAGCTACTAATCAGACAACTCCTGATCTAGATCTAGACCTCAGATTGCACTAATGAATTCTAATTCTTGTGTTTTAGCATGTAAATATGTATTAAAGTGGTAGACAGACAATCCCTGCCTGCAGCAAGACGTCTTAGCATAAATGATCTGCACTCGCATGCTTCGTGTTGCACCTTTGAAGTGGTGTTTTTTTTTTGTTGTTGTTTTTAAACGCTTGATTCTGTTGTATCCTGAAATCATTTTTTAGCGGCGTGTGGCATTTAATGTAGCTCTGTTTCTCAGCCGTTTTCCCTCTGACTTACTTCCTCACTATGCTTACCTTATTTTATCAGCCAAAAATAGCCTGCCAGATAAAATATAACAACCGGGGAGCAGGGATCAAAATAAAACCAACCACAACTGTGGCAAAAACGGAGAAAAAGTGGGAAATGTAGACCACGTCTTAAATAATCTACTCTGTTGGATAGAAAAATAGTTTCTGTCAAGGAAGTAGTCTTTTACTACAGGCACAATGTTGACTATCATACTAATAAAGTAGAAATATAGTTCTGCTCAATTAGCTTCAGCTAACTAACTGGGGGAAACCGTCTTTTGGTCCACAATTGATAGGTGAAGTCCTGAATGCTGCATCATCCAATGTATGAAGAAAGTCGATAGATGTCTTCATATTCTGAAGCATTTTTTTTTTAAATTTCTATGTCACCTTGAACTTTCTTTTTGAAGTTCAAGGTGAATTTGTACAATTCAAAGCTATGTCTTTAGATTAATATTTTGAATACGTGTAAAAAAAAAAAAAAAGAGAGAGAAAGTAAATTTCAAGCTTTTATTTTGAATTGGGAGTTATTCTATTTCACTGCCGTACAATAAGTTATGACGGTTTGAGCGACATCATAATCTGAAAGCTGGTTTCACATTTACGATGGTCATCCGAATCCAAAATTAAAACTTGTTTTATTTGAATCAAGTGGGACAAAAAAGCAAAAGTAGAAGAAATCTGTGAGGCGGCAAACACTTTCACAGCCCTGTTTATGGAGGTTTTAAAAAGTTTAAAATCTTACCCTTCCAGTTTAAAGAGGAGTCAGAGGATTGTACCACGCAATGTTGCTTCTCTGTCACCTGTCGGTGGAAAGTGTTGAACAGCTCGCCAAAAGACTGATGCGTAGTTTTCTCACAACAAAGATGAGTGTTGTCTTTGAGAATTGTGCTTTTATTTGAGTTTTATCGGATTAGTAATCAGTAATCTGATCATTCTCAGCTGTTTGTCATTAATTACGTTAGATAATGGTAACTGCATTCATAAGTAGTATTTTTCTTTTAAGATTTTCATTTTTTCATTTAGCATTTGAAACATTTCCATCCTGTAATCTAAGCCACAGACTTGCATAAAACAAATTCTGTTTTCCACAAAGGGAAATTATTGCATCCTTAATGTTCTGATTGTTGGATCCATATGTGTTTTCTGCTCTGGATTATCTTCAAAGTGTTGTTAAAACTATGTTCAAAAAATAACTCATTCAAGAAAATGGAATATATTTTGAACTTTGATTAGGAAAAAAAAATCACTTGTTATAAAAGAAGAAGGTTAACTCAGTTAAGATGTTCATTATTTACTTAGCAGAATATTTTGAAAAGCTCACTAAATTTGACTTGGTGGCCTTGCTGTCTCCATAGCCTAAATATGGACATTTTGATATTCATTCTTACATCACCATGCTTCCTAGAAAAACATTTCAAAGCGGTTTAGGCATAAAATCATCTGAAAAGGCGGTCTGCTTTTAGCTAATCTGGATCTGAATTCATGTTGAACGTTGTGTGTGCATGTGTGTGTGTGTGTGTGTGTGAGCAGGGTTGTCTGTCCTGTTTGTCTTTTTGTAGTGGGCGACCTTGAAAAAATAACTGAGTATAGACAGGAGCTGATATTCAATGGACAGTAAAATTAAAAAAAAAAAGTCAGGTTTTTTGCTAAAAAGTTATTGTGCTGGGATGAAGTAGTTTTTCGGCTGGATTGAAATGTGATGAACTGGATGTTACTACTGGAGGAAAAGAAGAAGAAGTGGCAGAAGGATGAGAACGGTGCATGTTTTTTAATTAACTTATTTGTGCATTATTTTAATTTCATTATTTAATGGAATTGCCGCAATTGCAAACTTGTGGTTTTTCAGCTTTGGTGAAATATCGACAAAGTTTTGTGCACATTTGCAGTGGAAATGCCGCTTATGGGAGGATGGATGGATGGGAATTTTTTTTTAAAAAGGTAACAACCAACACACTTATTGGTAAAAGTTCTAGCAAAAGAGGAAAATGTCTTTTGAGGCTTTATTAGTTTTGTAATTTCTAATATTGCAGCTAGCCATAAGAGGTCTGTCCAACAGCTCCACAACAACTGTACTGACTCTCTAAAACCTTTATTATTGATCTTTTTAAAAAAAAATATTTATCTACATCAGTGTTTAAATAGATCAACTATTGATGAAGTTTAGCCTTTTTAGGCATGCAACCTGTGTCAACCTTAAAATATGTTTTCTCTTCACTTTACAAGTGCCAGATAACGCTGAGCCCCACATTTGACTCTTGTGACCTTTATTAGAGATGATAGCGGCAGCCCTGGACACGGGGAAGCTCCACGTTGGCACAACAAAGGCTCGCAGTGGAGCTAGATTACAGATGAACGCGATAGCAGGTGAGTGAAAGTGGCAAGGAAGTATCATCCCTTTCTGATGTGATAATTACCTGCAGCTGGCAGTCTGAGAAAGGTTGTCTTTGAAACCCGCGTGCAGCGAATGCTTTGAGAAAATGGACCAGTGCAACACTGTTGTTTTTTTTGTTTTGTTTTTTTTTTAAATGCTATGTGGGCCATTTGAATTTCTCAAGTGAAAAATAGTGAAATTTTCACCCATTGTCGTTTGCAAAAACCAAGAAGTGCTCAAGCGTATTGGATTGACATCTGTTAACACCAAATGTTAATTCTTGTCATTTTTTCTTGACTGTATTTGGGTCTGGACTTTTACTAGGTGGGATTCTTCAGTCTGAATGATTGGATTGTTAAATTTAGTAGTATGCTTGGATCATTCTCTAGTTGCATATTGATCCTCTGCCCCGCCTCAAGTCTTTTCAACCTCCTAAACGTTTTGCTTATTTAGGATCTCATCAACCCTGAAAAGCTTCCTCAATGCATGCTGCAGAAAGGCACACCCCCACCATGATGCTTCTCCCACCACACTGCATTTAGAAAGTAGGTTAAAAAGTTGAGTGTCATGCCACCAGTTTGGCAGTATTTCAGATATTTAAAACAAAAAAAAAAATGCATCAATAATTATCAATAGAGTGATAGGAAATGTTTATACCGTGACTTAGCTTACATCTTTCTGGTCTTAAAAGAAGGGAGGGAACGCCCAAACCCCATCTGCATCAGAGACATCGACTCGGAGAAAAAGAATTTCAGCAACCTCTTTTTTTTTTTTTTTTTTTGATCATTTCACACGGCGAGAATTATATCAGATGTCAGCATAATCTGACATCATTATCGGGATCAAAACGCGTCTGACACGGAGCAACCCGGGGCGCTGACAACGGCGCAGCCTCTGTGACGGGATGATATGGATTACACTCTGCGAACCGACCTTGGGCCTTTCTCGTTTTTCTTTTCTTTTTTTTTTTAAACGACTGCCACTCGAACACGACGACGACCACATGCGTCGCATCGCTGCCAAATAAAACCCAAATATCCACCCAGATGATTAAGGTCAACGCTGCTCTACAGAAGCCATCCTAGCATAAGCCTCAGAGAGCAGAAGGGTTGGGTGGGATTTGGAGGGGGTTGAGTGGGCTGACCTCCCCCCGGAATCCGGCTTGTCTTCGCCGGTAGGTCTCCTCGTGGATCCCCCAGGTTCCCCTCTGCCTCGCCGCGGCAGCATCAAGACGACGGCGCTGCTGCACCCTGTGGGCTTCTCCTCCCAGGCGCCGTGACCTGTTGTTGACTTTCATTTTCTGTGTCATTAAGAGGTTTAAGCTTCTTCATGAGTTTATCCCTGGATCACAGGGATCTGCGAGGCTCACCGGTCATTTGCTGTCAGCGTCCCAAGAGCTCAGATTGTTAGGACCTGCTTTACTCTGAAATTGATGGAAATGTGTTGGACTAATTTGGCTTTAGCAGGATTGGCTGAATATCAGTCCACTCATCCCGTGGATTATCCCCACGGCTCGCTGCAGAGGATGCGGCGTGGATGGGAAGAGCTGTCAAACTACATGCCTCATTCTCCTTCAGTATTTGGCTCCCTGAATGTGCATTCATTTCATCTATGCATTTTATTTTTTTTTTTTATTTTTTTTTTTTGCCATAACAACAAGGACTGATGCTGCCGCAGGAAAGCCGCGCAGCATATAATGCATGCAGTAATGAGGGCTTTGGGAGCTCTTAACCGGTGAGATGAGCTTATCTGCACAGTGTGTGCATTCATTTAATCTGAGTTCAACATCAAGTGTCAAGTATGATTACACACTGATGCACGTGCTATCAACAAAATAGATTTGAGGCAGCACTACGGCGTCGGCTGTGAGTGTTTTATGGAGTGTTGGAAGAGGAAAAATAGACGTACATTAATCTGAGATTTGTGACCGCTTTCCAGTTTTGTTTTTTTTTCATAGTTCTGACCCGCCAATACCATTTTTTTTTTTTCTTTGAGAAAAATAACTGGTAAATTGAGTTTATATTATATGTTCCCTAAACTCATAATGCAGTTGTATGTTACTAAGTTACTCAGATGGTATGTGAACATTAATCTTCTTAGTTTGTAAAAACTGTTTGCTGTAAATGGGGGATTAACACTGCCGTTTGACAGTCCATATGATTGACTGCTACTATCGATAGATCTTCAGTTCTCATCAAAAGGTTTAGGATAAAATGAAACCAAAGTTTGGTTTAGATCCTTGTCTGTTTTTGCAGCAACCTATGAGTATTTTATGGAGAAGTCAACTAAATAAAAGCAACATTATGCCACCAACTCTGTAGGTTTGTTTTGACCAGCTTTACAGGAGCTGACATGCATGTAGGTCATGTTTTTTGTCCATCATGGCCGGGTGGGCCGCTTTCTATAGAGTCGCATGCAAAGGGTCAATACCCCCTTCCATCAGTAACAACCTCCACACAGAAGAGCGGTTTGGTTAGCATAACCTGGTAAATGTTGACATTTCTGACCAACCAGTCTCAGGTGAGCACCAATCGGTTCGGAAACGCAGCGATTCCCGTGACTTGCTGATTTTCTCTGTGCACTTTCATTACCGTCACGGGAATTCAACAGTGTTAGTTTCTTTTCTCCCCCCTCCAGAATATTCATTTAACGTAGTGAGGATTTACCCCCTAATTTCCTCTCCAGCAGCAACACAACTGACCTTCCTATTGGCTGTGGCATGTTGAAGTGACAGCTGGTGTGATGCAACAACAGCTCGCCCCCCTCCCCGTCCTCCTCCTCTCATCACACAAGTTATAAAGAGCAATATCTAGTCCCATGGATTGAGATAAGATTAGATAGATTAATGCTCCGGGACACTGAAATATTTGCTGTATAAAACTCCTGTTTAGAAAACAATAGCTGGTTTCTGCAGACGAGAACCTCTGATCTGGCAGATGGCACGAGCTCCAAAAGTTCCTCCATGTTCAAGGCAGCGCTTCTCCCCCGGTTTGAGCTCCTGTGGCTTAATGGGATTTTAGAGTCTACATTCAAATGAAGTCTGTATAAGAGGGGAAAAAAAAAAAAACGGGATTATATTTTTTTCAGGCTGTTTAATCTCTCTCTCCTTTTTTTTCCCCCCAAACTGAGCCTGTCCCACGTTTTTTTTTTTGTTTTTTTTTCTCTCCAGCATTCGTGGAAAAGCGAATGCTACAATCAGCGAACGCTAGAGCGCAGACGGCCTATCAGCTCAGAGAGCCAGACGGATGCCCTGTGGACCGTTTTCTCTAACGTGAGGCGTGCTCAGTCACTTCGACTCACTTCAGCCCGGCTTGCCGTGCCCGCCTTCTTCTTCTTCCAAAAGCGCTCCCATCCTGCTCAGCGAGGACAGACGCTTAGAGGCTCCGTTGTTGTCGCCGCCGCCAGACGCAACGAAGAGCGGCTCCATCTCCGACTTCCCATCAGTCAGAGCCTCCGTCTCTCTCTCTCTTTCTCTCTCTTTCTGCACCCCGCCTGAGTCTTGGATCGTCTAGCTCCTCATCAGACAGATAAAAGATCTGGTGGAAAACCCCCCCAACCCCATGAGAGGTCCCTTCGCTTCCTGAATCGACGACCTGATTCCTGGGAGATCTCATGATGCCCAACGCGTTCCAGCAGAAAAAAGGTGAGACGACCAACTTTCGGCTCGTTAATTATAAGTTAGACTGACAACTGAAAGCGGCAGGAATCGGTGAACCAGGCTCACTCAGTTTCCGTTAAACCCACGCAGGCTTTTGCAGAAAAATAAATATCACTCTGTAGATAGAAAGCACGCTTCACTTTGCTTCAAGGAATACATTTTTCACTCCAGTATCAGTGCCCTCTTATTTATTTTTTCCCAGTTGGAGACTTTGTTTTGTTAATTTATTTCCAAAATAAGCTCATCCCTGAACAACTTTAATTTACAGTAAGGAGCTCACACCTGAGCAGCGTGGATGGAGCGCAGCCAAACCCAACACCCACTGCATGCAAAGGCCAGGAGCACTCGCCTGCCAACACCTGCGTTGATAAATCTGTAGAATTTCCATACAACTTTTATGTCAGTCACTCCGAGAGATTTAATCGCTCAATCGCTTGTTCAGTCCCAATTCGCAGGCATGCAAAGCGGCCGAGGGACGTACAGTAGGCGCAAGTGTGATAAATCAACTGACATCTGATAAGCAAATGGGAAAAATAATGGCCCCCACTTCTTTTATCTACTGTATTTAAAAAAAAGAAAAAAACACATTTAAATAGGATTTTTTTTTTTTTTTTTTGTTAACGCCCGCCAACATGAGATATGAGCAATTTGAGAGAACTTTTTGATTCACTTTGGATTTCCGTGTCGCGATCACAAGCGCCTTCTCCTCTGCTTCACAGGAGACACTGAAATCAAAAGGTGAGTGGTTTCGATAAGAAACTTTTGTATTTTTTTTTTTTTACTTTACCATCAGAGGACTTTATGATAGACTAGTTGAAAGAAAAACCCAACAGATTACTGTAAATGTTGTTAAATGCACAACGTGACCCCACGCTTTGGTTGGAAATTTCTTTAGTTGAAATCCACTTGCTCTACTTTTGCTTGTGGTCTCGAGTATGTGGAACTTTTTTTCTCCCCCCCCACTCCCCCAAAAGTGCAGCATCAAGAAAGAAAGAAAAAAAAAGTGTCTCTCCGCAAGTAAACGTGAAGGTGCTGAACTTCCACCTGCAACTTCCTAGGCTGCAGAGATGCTTTTTTTTTTTTTTTTTTTTTTTTAAACGAAAGCACAGAGGGGACGATGTCGCTCTTTGGGAGGCTGGAGTTCAGTCAGAGAATCATTTCATGCCAAAAAAATAAATAAATAAAACTGCTACTTAATGAGGCGCGATGGTTAGTCGGGTTGAATTATCTCTGGTAAATACAAGATGTGGATGTTTTTTTTTTGTTGTTTTTTTTTTTTTACATTTTTTTATGTTTTTTGCAGGATGCATGAAAAAGATTCAAGATTGTTTTGTAATTTTTTTGTGAACAGCTCAGGTTTTGGAAGAGGAAAAAAAAAAAGGATTTTAAGACCAAATGTAATTTTTGTTTGCAAATTAATTCAAATTTAAATATGCAGGTAAAACATTACGCATACGTTTGCATATTTTTTCAAATAAAATCTTGAACTTTCCCCATTTTTGAATCCTTCTCCATCTATCTACCACAAATGCACTTTTTGTTTTTCTTTTTTTGTAATTTACTCATTGATTTATTTAAACTTCAGGAGTCTTGGTCAGAGCCCTTTCATCCTTCACCAATCCCACACATTTCTGCATTTGGATTTAAATCCATTTACGGCTCTGGCTGCCAGGGAAGTAGCAAAGGAGCTGACATGAAAACACACCTACATACCACAGGCGGGTCGAGACGGTTTGATGCACAGGAATCTGGTCGGAAACGCGAGGGCGCCGACTTTTTCTGACGGAGAGCTCGGAAAGCCGAGGAAGAGGCTGACCTCCCCGTGTCTGAACGGCAGGGTGATTAAAAATGCAGAGGAAAAATAAATTAACAGTGCTCTCTATCCAGGACTGCATTCATATTTTAGGGTTTTTTCTTCCTCCTCCCCGTGGCACAGAGACGGGGCACTGAGTGCACTGTTGCTTCTTTGTTGAACCGTGGCCTACAGCTAGGTGTGTGCAGTTCCTGTTCAACCACCCCCAACAACACACACGTATAGACCGGCCCTGGCCGTTGCCGTTCGCCTCAGCCAGCCGCTCTGACCTTGCAGTGCGCGGCCCGTAATGTGGGAGAATTTGATACGGCTGAAATCAAAACTGGGCCACGGTGTGCCCAAGCGCAGGGGAAGAATCGGGGTGTGGAGGGGAGAGGGGTGGGAAGAGCTGCGACTGTTAAACGTGAAGGAATGACAACAGAATACCGCCGGGAGTGCGTCTGTGTGGGAATCTCTTCAAACACACCAAGTGTGGCGAGAAAGAATTCAAAACCGGTTGGGCAGCTTTGGGTCTTCACTACTTACATCAGTGTAAGCAGTGAAGCTTACGCTTTTAAGAGAGACGGTGGAAGTTTCCAACGCTTCCACGGAAAAACACCCGGGAAGTTACCCTGTGTTGTCTAAACAGTTTGAACGGCAAGCTAGAACTTTAGGTTCTGGGCGGCCGGCGGGTCCGGTTTCGGCATCAGCTTTCTCTCTTCACCTAAGAGATTTGTCACGGATGATTTCATGGTACTCGTATGGAAAATGGTAGTAATTATGCATTGATCTAATTACTGTAATTTGAAAGAAAAGTACAAATTATTCTGTTCTCTACTAATATGAAACATTTAAGCCATTTATTGTCCTTTTGATATTTAGAAATACAACATGAACGCCTATTAAATTTAGTATTGTTTTCATGCTTATTGAGCACAATATCAGAAACTGTTGCTATTCTGTTTGTGGAATAGCGGAAACAACTCAAACTTTATTTATGGAGCGGTTTTCATACAGCCGAGTGTAACACAAAGGGGCTTTACAGAGGTTAAAAATAGGCGGACAGACTTGAAACCACAAGAGAGGCTCACTAGAAATGATCCACCTGAGTCAGCAGACGAAAATAAAACGGAAAACAACAAGACGCAGGTGAAGATGTAGACAAAAAGATAAATAAATCAGTAATAGATAACGAGGAGGTAGAATTAGCTGCTCGGTGAACTAGCCTGCAGCCAGCTGCTTTACAGACATGTCACCTGTTGAAACTGTAGTTTTAGAACCGTTACTGGTGTTCTGAAAATATGTCTGACAGATTTGCCTTGTTTTTTGGAAGCTACATTGTAATGGAAGGACCATCTTTAGGGCATGTATCGTTTATTGTGGTAAATTTCTTATGATAATTTTGTCTTAATTGTTGGCGCAATAAATTACAACAGATGATTTTTATTATCTTACGTTCTATGCAGTCGGGAACACGCTCCTCACTCAGGTAGTTCCATCTCATTAAAAGCAGTTTAAGTGTAAAAACATTGAGACCGAAAATTTTACGATTTTTAAATCAGAAATTTATCAAAAATCATTTTAAATAAAAGAATTCTTGGTACCAGTAACTATGACATGCCTAATAAGGAAGATAAGACGGTAACTGTAAAAAATATGTAATTGTACCTTGGAATAAAATGAATCCTTAAGTGTTTTGAGGCTTTTTTCGATGTAGTAAGCGTTGATTTTAAAGCTTTGCACTCTTGAGGAATCTCCTCCTGTGCAGTTTAAGTTAAATAAAAAGAAGAAAAAATTGACAGAATAAAAGCTGCTCTTCCAGGTTTCTACCTCACAGCCAGACATCGAGATCCACAGCTCCACACCTAACTGGTGGGGCAGCAAAGGGGAGCGGGTGGAGTGATTCAGGCATATGGTTGCTATTGGATCATTATCCAGGGTGGTGTGGAGTAATAAGAGCCACCTGTTGGCTATCTGAGCGCCCAGGCCGGAGCGTCCCGTCTGAGACAGAATACTTCTGAAAATACAGAGGCAAAGCTTTGGACGTAATCTCCCAAATTTCAAACACAGTCGACCTTTAACAACGGTACCCATTATTTGCACACGCTGTCAGTCTCATTCCTGTGTTTGCTGGAGGAATTTGAGCCTTCGTTCAGCAGGTGGCACGCCGGCAGGAAGTAGCCGCTATGCGTGGAAAATTCCACCGAGTTCGGATCTGCAGAGTGTATTCTGGGCCTTCTGAGCTGGCCTTGAGAGGAAGTCCTGAATATACAGGCTTTCGATTTGACTAAAATTGGAATTCCAGCCCACCAAACACCCAACGCCATCACACGCCTCGGCTCTCAATGCGCTCCGAGTTGTTTGCTTGGAGGAGCAAAGCAAACAAATCTCAAGGTGAATCGCCACAGCGCTGCAGAAAACCTTCTGCAAACATACTTTCGAAGAGTGTGTTTTTGAAGGAACCAATAGACACTCATTGTCCAGCAGTGCTAAAATTTATATATTTATATGAACAGGGATAGAATGAGAAGAATAAAGGCTCCTGAGCTGGAACCAGAATTGGTTTAAAATACGTATTTAAAAAAAAAATAAAAAATTAAGTGATAACTTTGCACCAGCACAACACAGTTGAATACAGCAATAGCTTCACAATCTTGGTCAAACATGTAAAAACGACTTTAATTTGTTCAGTCGGTGCAATTAGGAGTAAAGCACCAAACTGAAACTGACAAAACCAGATTGACCACATTGGTCAAACATGTAAATAAAACAGCCAATTTCTTTCCAATATCGAGTCTGATGCATATTAATATCGGGATCAGTGCGTCTCTAATATGAACATGCACACCTTCCACAAAAATTTGTTTGCCGCCCTGTTTGCCGCCCGGGCTACTCCCCTTTCTAAAGTCTGGCCCAGTTTAGGAAGCAAGAACAATCTGAACCCGACTGTGAGATCCTACAAACTTTAAAAAAAAAAAAAAAAAAAAAAGCAGCTTCTCTTCATATTTGTGTTTAACCTTGTCAGACGGGATGAAAGACAGCTTTCAGTGCGGAGACACGCAGCAGCTTTGTTGCAGGGAGGGCTTGATTGCACGTCAGAATAGAAGTCGTTTGTGTTAATTAATATTACAAAAACGTTAAAAAAAGCATCGAACCTCCAAAAGAAATTTCACTCCTGCACAGAAAATCTTTTGAAGTCACCCTCCTCCTCCACCCCACACATCATTCGCTCTTTTTTTTTACATCTCAATCTCTTTTACCTGTTTTATAAATGATGTGCGCACGTACAGTAGGTTTTTCTGTGATGCCTTTAAACAGACGATCAAGGTGAAAAGATATGAATGCAAATCTCCTTGTGATGGTTTCCACGCATCCGCCGCGCAGAAAGACGAGCTTAAATGCGAGCGAAGAGAGAGAGAAGGGGGAGAAAAAACAAGAAAGGGAAGGGGGTAGGGGGCGAAAAAAAAGTGAAACTTAACAATATAAAAAGAAAATCTTTTAAAGAAAGGAACTAAAAAGACCTCTGTAGCTAACAGCATTATCTGTTTGGTGTTACAGCGCGGTTGCATCATGCCTCTCAGAACAAAACTCTGCACTCATCTTTGCTGACAACGAACACTGAAGTTGGCAGAAATTTGCTGTGAAACGAGACAAAAAAAAGTGCAGTTTATGAAGAGGAGGAGGAGGAGGGGGGGGGAAGTGAGGCAACCTCCGGGCCTCGGGCTTTTGTCAGTGGACACTTCTGGTCGGTGACCCTGTGGTGCACCGACTGGATTCACACCCTTTATTATTATTATTCTTATCATTAAAATGAATTCAAAATGAACTTGATTTCTGAGCGCCGTCAAACAGAACTATGTTTAATTCTGCAGCCCGATCGGAGACGATTAGGATTAACCGACGCAGTCTGATGACACGGTGGGTTCAGATGGGGGCACATTGATCAGCCTCCTCTGGCCCTCTCTAAGTGGGTCATTTATTATTACCGTTTTCTATTTTTCTTTAGGAAAAACAGAAATTGGTTGAGTAAGTTTGCCAAGGATTTGCGGTAATTATCTCATCCGCGTATAGAGGGTGCACAGCATGAGGCCTTGGTAAATTACACGTCTCCCTCCTAACTCCTGGATGGTTTATGGCCGTGCATTATGCATAAACCGCGCCGGAGCGCCTCAAACGTCCCCCAAGTGGATTGAAATAAAGTTGACGCTGCTCTTTGTTTGGAGCTCCACGCCGTCTTTATTTGGCAGTGCTGAATCGGAGATTGCTGTAAAACCAACAAAAAAGGCGTTCGTCTTAATTATTTTTGGAGACTTTTTCGCCCTCCCTACTTCCCCACCACCACCAGTCTCGCAGTGGTTCGTGAACAATTTTTTTTATTTTTTGGAGGGATTCCGGCTGCAAATGGGCGGATGCTCAGGCACTCCGCTGGGAGATGTCACTCTTGCTGAAGTGGGGAAAAAGGGAGGGAAGGTGGGCTGCTGTACAATAAGTAGGGAAAAAAAAGAAGAAGAAACAGGAGCACAGACTGTTGGGGGGAACATTAATCTCAGACCCCATCAAGTCAGACAAAGTTGTTTGAATCTCATAAAAACCATTAAAAACATGGCGTTTTTTGTTGTTTTGTTTCATGCTCAATGTAATAGGACTTACTTTTAGAAAAGTCTTTAAAGGCTTTTGTGGGGAGGAAAGTCTTAAAAAACGGAAAACGTTCCCTCTTACCGCTCGTTTCAAAGTCCGTAAAATGAAAACTCTGGGGAAACTTCCAGAGATCACCTGTCTGCAGGTGCAGCCCCTTCCATACTTGCTGCTGCAGACTGGTGCTCAGCTGGCTGAAAGCAAGCCGCCTTGTGCTTTCAAATTTTGCTCTTTGAAAATGTGTCCGGTTGCAGAAAACACAAAAAGGTCAGGGTGTGAAAACTAGAGACAGGCAAATCTGGTTCCCTCTGGTGAAAAGGCACTTGAGCACATTTGGCAGTCGCTCATTCTACATTTTTGCTCAAGTTTGTGTTCAATTTATTATAGATTATTATTTAAGAGTAATAATCAATGCGTGCTAGTGTTGTTGCTCCCTGATTTTAAATAATACATTAAAATATATTTTTCTCAAATTTTAGTTCATTTTTTTTCATTTCTCTGACACTTTTACACTGAGTATCTACTGTATATCAACCCATGTGATAAGAGTAATTTACTTTCAGTCAGTTTACACACTATTTCTGATCTAAAGTTGCAGTTGCAACTTCAACAGGGGGCTGGGCAGGTGGGCCATGGGCACCTTTGGAGAAAGGCTGGTCACCCCCCTGACACCCAAAGAAAATCATCATTAATTTATATAAAAGGCATACAGAGTTGGAAGATTTTTTTTTTTCTTCAATCAAGACATAAATGTAAAAAAACAGAATCAATACATGCATAAAGTTTTAAATATATATATATATATATATATATATATATATATATATATATATATATACACACCACTATCCTATCTAACTCGCCTGCTTCTTTAAGAGTAAAATAATTTTTTATAAGTCTTAAAACAACTAATCATCATTTTGGTGTTTTTATGTCCTGCATAAATTAACAGTTTTTCTTTGATATATTTTCTTTTTTTACTCTCCCAAGCCCAGCAAATGCTCCTCCTCTGCCAAGGAGTGAACGGGATGAGAAAAGACAGCGAGTCCGTGGTTTGGAGCCACCACAAGCAAGGCTTCCAAGGTGAGTCACTGACAGTAAATGTGTGCCCACATGTCGTGAGATGAACGCAACTTCTAACACGTTGCCTGTTTTACATCTCGCAACCGAGATTCGAAGGCTCGCCTATTAAAGCCTGTGAACGACGCGCAACTTCACACTAGTCCTGCCTTCTACGCAGGGATGAAATCAAAACCCACAGAGTTCAAGCTTGTCCTAGATGCCTTTCATTTCATGCGAGCGCCTGGCTGGTGTTAATCGTAGACGAGCAATGGATCAACACAACAAACACATTTCTGCAAAAGAGAGGTGGAAAAAAAAGGAGCAGTTTTATTCTTATAAAATGATGCAGAGTTCACATGCACATTAAAATAACAAAGCAATGAATTGTTAATTTTCCAGATCTTTTTTTTTTTTTGGTAATTTATCCTCATCAAATTAATCTAGTCAAAAAGAAACAGAACTGATTGGGTTTTAGCCCGCAAATCAACACTCTCCTGACCTTGACATGACTTTTTTTTTTTTTTTTTTTTTTTACAACATGTTCCAGAGCGTTTTAAACATTAACTGGTTTATAACCAGGAGCTGCATGAGTGCTCTACTCTGGACTCCCAAGCCTTCAGTTTTCCTATTGCAATGCAATGACAGAAATGCAACAAGTTTGCTTTACTATACAAACAAACCCGTTACAGCAAAGAGCCTCCAGCTCTATTAACAGCAACAATCAGCCAAAGGTTACATACACAGAACAGTTGTAAGCAGAGATGAGGGGAAAAAACAAAACAAAACATAAAGCTGAGCTAAAGAGCCAGTTCAAACCGTGCGCTGAGAAAAAACAATCCCATCCGACCGCTCCACCGACTTAATGCATTACAGAGGAAATATCAGTCTATCAAAGCTCTCCCCCCAAAACCTTCCCCACCGACGGCATGGAGTTAACATACCCGCAGGGAAATGCGCCTACAAACTGATAAGAGCCCCAAAAGCAAGGCAGAGACATCGACCTGTCCGCACGGACCTAATTCAGAGCTGTGAATCTGCGCCGCTCATGTGTGGACTGTATGTGTGTTAAATGCGACGGAAGGCAGCGGCGTGGTGCGCCGTTTAAGTCACGGAATACAAATTAGTTCTGAGAATTTCGGGGGCTGGTTTTCTCCAGCCGGTGACGTCGCCAGCTCGCCGTCCTGTGACTGCGCGGGCTGAACCAAACGCGGGGGGATTCCGGACCCCGCGAAGCGAATTACTTGGTCATTTTCGACAATTATGCGCATTTTATTGCTCCTTTGAACGAGTATCGACATATATTTTCGCTCTAAAAATCGCCAGGTGTCGTTCGCGCTTGAAGCAGCGCTTTGAAACGAGCTGGTTGTGAAAACTTGAGAAAGCAGCGTCTCTCCCCTGCGCCGGCGCAGTGGTACGGTCTCAGGCTCAAATTCCGAGAATTGTGCTCCTCTGATTCTTAGAACAGGGGTTCTTAGAAGTGGTGATGCAAGAAGTTTCTAGGAAAGCGCTACCAGGTGATTTTTTAAATTCCTTTTTTTATTATTTAATATGGCGCTAAGTTTTTATCTGCTGTGTTTCTTGTTTATGTTTTTAGACGTTTGTCCGTTTTTGTGTCTGCTTGGGTGTTTTGTGAAGCCGGCCGGGGCTGCGAGTGGCTGTGGCAGTGAACAGTGGAAACTCCGGAGAGGGAGAAAGCGGGCTGCCGCTGCCGCCGCTGCCGCCGCTGTGGGTGACAGCCGGAGCGCCGCTCTCTCCGTCTCCGGCAGACCGGCTCGGCTGTCTCCGCGCGGAGCCGGCCGGCCGCTAGGTCCGCCTGGAAGCGGCGGGCGGGCGGCAGGCAGGCAGTCTCCAGCGGTTTGTCGGCTGTCACAGTCGGTGTTGCTGTGAAAGCAGAGTCATAACGCTCTGGGTTAAGAGAGCAACATCGGAGGAAAATGGAGCGCTGAGTGCGGCTCGCAGCGCACGGTGCTCGGGGTGCCTGTGATTAAATCCCCACTTTGTTCGTTCAAGTGTCAAAACACAGAGGAACAAGCGGGCTCTGTCACGCGAACTTCGCAGACAGCGTGGCAACCGCACGTTCGGGTTTTGTGTCTGTATTGTGTTTAGTGCGCAGCAGCCGCGGCAATTTGCTCTAATGGAGCGCAAAGGGCTGCCCAGAACAAATCCTCCTGTTACCGTAACACTGCAGCGGAAATGTTACTGTTGGTGTGTGTGTGTGTGTGTGTGTGTGTGTGAGAGAGAGAGCGGGTGTGTTGTTTTTTTTTCCGCGGTAGAAGCTACAAGTTGTCTCTTATTTTTCCACTGTGACAGCACGCTGCTCGACAAGTTGAAGGTGTCACTCTGAGTCTCTGCGCTGGAAGAGCCGGAGTTTCGTTTATGGGCTCAATACTTCTGCTCGATTGAACTTGAAACGTGACGAAAGTAACAACAACAACAAAAGAAAAAGTTTGCTGACTGAAATGTGAATTATTTAAATTCAACCGGCGCAGTCATTTAGTTGTCCGTGGCGCCAGACCCTCCGAGAATCCAGTGAAACTGTTCATGTCTCCATGGTCTTATTTTATTCCCCAATTGGTCTGTCTGCGTTGTCCTGTTTCTATTTATGGACGAGTCCAGTTACACGCTCCACTTCTGACACTTGACTTAATGACACCGTCGTAAATCCGCATGAATGCTTCAAAGCCAGTTTTAATATTTTTGGTGTGTTTTTGTTTGTTTGTTTGTTTGTTTGTTGTTGTTTTTTTCTCACCCTGGTTTGATAAAAACCACTGAGCTATAAAACGCGGCAGGCGCGTTTGGAGCGGACTTTAAAACATCAACAAACTGATTGTTACAAGCGGCACCGCGTAGTTTTATCTTAATCACGTCGTTAAAATCTCACAATTTGAATTCTGATTTTTATTTTTTTTTCATGCTGACAGGGTGAAAAAATAAATAAATAAAAAGATCTGTTTGTGGGGAATTATTTCCACTACTTTATGATCAGGTTGTAAAAAAAAAAGTAAAAAGCGCACTGAAAACTTTGTTTCGCTCCGGTTTAAGTTGAGAAATGCTCTAAGATCAGCCTGACATGCTGTTCATTTCAATAAGGCTGATGTCTGTATTTAAATTAGTCTAGACTTTAGATCCACAAAAAAAAAAAAAAACGCACAAAAAAAACAGCAGCTAATTATTACATTTTGCCTATTTTTCCCCCTGTAATTTTCTGCAGTTTATTTCTCTGCTGAATAATTTATCTGGAACTTTGTCACGTTAAGATTTCCACGAGTGTTTCCGAGAGAACGTGAGGAGGAGAGAAATTGTTCTAAAAGCAGAAATTAAAATATCCAAATGTTGTTTTAATAAATGGCGCCGCCTTCTGGCGACATCGTCTGTTTCGGATCAGACCGTCTCTTGTTTTGTTTTTTTTGTGGGGATATTAAATAAATTGACTACAGCTCATTTATCCAAAATCAGATCCTAGAATTCGGTCTTAGAACCAGTGGATTCTGTGTGGAACAGAGTAAATTGATGAGTTTTATCATTTTACAAGAGCAAAATAAGCAAACACACAGAAAAAATATTCATTCTTTTTTTTATTTGTTGGCAGAACTTGACAAAATGGCTTGTGCAGCAGACAGCTGCATACAGTTTACGCGCCACGCCAGTGATGTCCTTCTTAATCTGAACCGGCTGCGCAGCAGGGACATCCTCACAGATGTTACCATCCTGGTCAACAGACAGCCGTTTCGTGCACACAAGACTGTTCTCATGGCTTGCAGGTGTGCTGGTTTTATTCTTACATTTTAAAGCATATGTTTTCTTTGTACTCTCGGTTTAAATCTAACCCTTCTTTTTACTCTCCGTTCTTGCACACAGTGGGCTGTTTTACACTATCTTCACCGACTCCCACAAGTGCAACCTTAACGCCATCAGTCTGGACCCAAAGGTGGACCCTGAGGGCTTTGCCATCCTGCTGGAGTTCATGTACACCTCCCGTCTCACACTAAAGGAAAGTCTCATCATGTCCATCATGAATACGGCCATCTATCTGCAGATGGACCACGTCGTGGACACCTGCCACCGATTTATCAAATCCAGGTCGGTGGAATCTGTCAGATCTCTTGTGTAAATCCGTGATTATCAGTGTCTGTGTGTTCATAACCCCTCTCTTGTTCCCTGCACAGTGATCCGACTGCCAAGCTGCCCAGAGATGAGTTTCTGGTCAGTCCGTTGGTGTTGCCTCAGGACGTCCACGCGTATCGACCCCATGATGTTGTTGACAGTCTGCACAGCCGCCTGGCTCCGTTCAGGGACGGAAGGCCCTATGGCACAAACATGTTCAGCAGCGTCAGCACCCCCAGTAACTACCACCTCTATGGGCAGTTTCCCATGCCGGGATTCCCTTTCCCGCTCTGTAAGCTGACTGATACCAAAAACGCTTTCGCAGACCTCTCAAAGAGTGGGATCCACCACAAACACTGTCCTCCTCATGACGGCGCCAACGGCATCAGGGCAGACTATGCCAGAGCTCTTGGTACCGGTTCCTCTGGCATTATTCACTCAACCACCTTTGCTTCCAGAGAGATAGGAAGAGACGATGAGATTAGGAAGGAGGGGCACGAGGGCCAGCCCATTGGCCTCAGCTCAAGGAAGCGCACATTCCCTGTGTTGACCCTTGAGCACCAGAAAGACTTGAGCAAAGAGCATGGTTCACAGGCAGAGGACGACCTCATCCATCAGCACTATCCTTTGGGAATCTCCGCCGGGCGCAAGAGTCTCATGAGCAGCCCTCAGAGTCCCCTCAAGTCGGACTGCCAGCCCAACTCCCCAACAGAGTCCAGCAGCAGCAAGAACGCTGGCCTCTCCCATATTGGCGGAGGGCAAGTGACACAGGGTACGCCAGACCCTAAGGCTCGCAACTGGAAGAAGTACAAGTTTATCGTGCTGAACCAGAGCACAAAAGACGAGGAGGCAGGGCTCCGCTCCGATCCCGGGCTCCGCTCCCCTCAGCGACTCGGCCTGCAGCCCTACATCCACCCGGGCGACTCTGAGAGCCTTGACGCTCAAGCCACAAGTAAGAGCAGCGACCACGGCGAGGACCTACCCGTGCCACAGGCCAGCCGTCTCAACAACATCATCAACAGGTGAGGGCTTTAAAATGTGAGTTTCAGAAACGTCGTCTTGTGGATGATGGAAGTCTTGAGTGTGTGTTTTCATCTTTTCTCTGCCAGTGCGCTTGAGGGGTCACTGAGGAACAGCGATGGCCACCCTCCCCACTACCTGAACCGGCTCGGCTGCACCACCTGCGGCTCTCAGTCCCCCCAACACTCCAACGTCTGTCCCAACAACCCCAGGTCACGCCTCTCCGAAGACATGGCGGAGCTCCACTCAGAGTATTCAGACTCCAGTTGTGGTGAGTTTATGGTTTCACGTTTGGATTAGAAATGCTCGTGTCCAGCATCAGCCATTAACGAAATCCGATTTCTCTCCCCTCCACCAAGCAGAAAACGGTACATTCTTCTGTAACGAATGCGACTCCAAGTTTGCCGACGACGAAGCCCTGAAACAGCACATGCTTCAAGTCCACAGCGACAAGCCATACAAGTGTGACCGCTGTCAGGCCGCTTTCCGCTACAAGGGCAACCTCGCCAGCCACAAGACCGTCCACACAGGTACTGAACTAAAATGAAAATCTCGTTTTTATCTTTAAGTCTTTATCATTGAAGTATAAACCGATTTCTTTCTTTTCAGGAGAGAAGCCGTACCGCTGTAACATCTGTGGTGCTCAGTTTAACAGACCAGCTAACCTCAAGACTCACACTCGCATCCACTCAGGAGAGAAGCCATACAAATGTGAGACATGTGGAGCTCGTTTTGTACAGGTAAGTCCATACCTGAACCGGTCCTTAACGTACAAAGTTGTGCTTTAAAAGCTGTTCAAACATTTGAATCAATCATTTTATTTGGGGTTTCTGTTTCAGGTTGCTCATCTTCGTGCCCATGTGCTGATCCACACCGGTGAGAAGCCATACCCATGCGAGATCTGCGGAACACGCTTCCGTCACCTGCAGACGCTGAAAAGCCATCTGCGCATCCACACGGGAGAGAAACCCTACCATGTAGGTTGATTAGAAGAGATTCAATCCAATTCTCACTTGATTGACTCTCATT
The DNA here is from genome assembly GCA_922788865.1 of Poeciliopsis turneri. NCBI lineage: Eukaryota > Metazoa > Chordata > Actinopteri > Cyprinodontiformes > Poeciliidae > Poeciliopsis > Poeciliopsis turneri. The sequence goes on from CAKLNU010000698.1 coordinate 851,869, forward strand.
GGCAGGTCAAATGGCAAATCATTCAATGGAATCCATCATTACAAGCATCAAAACTAAAAGTTGACCATTTTTTGTTAATATACACATCAATTACCGGCATGTACTACGATGCACTTTCCTGAAGGTTGGGGATGTGTATGTCAAAGCGTATTTTTTAATATTTCTATACTTTCGTTTCAGTGTGAAAAATGCAACTTGCACTTCCGCCACAAGAGCCAGCTGCGGCTGCATCTCCGACAGAAGCACGGCGCCATCACCAACACCAAGATCCAGTACCGCATGTCCACAGCAGAAATGCCTACCGACCTGACAAAGGCATGCTAAGCTAAGCTTAAAGAGGAGGACAAAAAAACAGTTACCTTGGAGGCAGTCTTGACCCTGGCATTTAACGACCCCCACCCTCCTTCAAACTTGTACAATCATCCAAAATAGTAGTGCCACACTGTGTTTTTGAGACAATTCAATTGGCTGCGTCTGCCATTCTAAACGGGTTTCCACTACATGTGATGCTAGAGCCACTTATGGTATCTTAGTCACTTTATGATTTCTATATAGATCTAGTTATATAAATATATATATATGTATGTTGGGAGTGTTTTTAAGCTTTGAAGGTACGTCTATAAAGCTTTATTTTGTTGAGAAGGATGAAATGTAAACAATGTGTTTTGGGGTCTTTTTTTTTTTTTTTTTGAAAATACAGTATTTTATATCAGAGAACTTACTTTTCTGAAAGTATTGACAATTTTGACAGGTGGTACATATATTTTAAGAAAAAATAAATAAACAGGCTTTGTGGCTATATAAATTTGTCTAGACATTTTTAAGTGTATGTACAGACACAGGCGTAAAAGGCAGGTTGGGTGGGGTGCTTTGGGATTGGATGGAAAACATATCGGACGGCTACTGCTGTCTGACAGTTGTGCATGAGGTATTTCTTACCGTTGTCGGGTAGACCACGTAAATATTGTGACATATTGTGTTCTATCTGTGGGATTGCTCTCTGCTGGCAGAGCCAATCTAAGCGTTTTTTGAACTGCATTTCTGGGTACTGCTTTGTAATGACCAAGAAAACAAAAAAAGAAAAAAGAAAGATGTTCTCATTTTTTGTTTTTTTTTCCTTTTTTTGCATCAGATGTGTTTATATGTAGATGTGACTTTAGGATTTTGTTCATTTTTGGGTTTTTTTCATAAGTGAAAGTTTACAGTTCTTGCTCTTTGTTCCAGATCCTACCGTAAACTTGTGTCGATGTTGAGCTTTTACTTTTTATTTTTTTCGTTTGTAGATGCACTGTGTATTCAATGTGCCTTTCTCTAAGCTGGCTGACCTCTTCAGGGTTCAGTCCAGCTCTATTAAAGGTACAACTCAAGGACACCACTTGTCCTAATTCCCAGTATGTGTGTATGTGTGTATATATTTCTAAATACTTGTCTGTAACCTTACATGAAACTATCATTGTAAAAAAAAATTCAAGTTTTTTTTTTTTTTGGATTCGGGTTTTTTTTTTTTTTTTTTTAACTGCATTAAAATTATTGTAGAATGTTATAAATGTATGAATGTAAAATAAAGGTACAGGATTTCTATGTATTGAAAGCAGAGTTTTTCATTTTTGTTTCGAAAAACTGCAACAACAATTTTCATTTATCGCCAAAGTCTGTAGAGTATATTTGGATTTGATGTCGTGTAATAATACAAAGTAGAGCAGAATTGTGATTCAACTAATAATTGTCAAATAATTTCTCTGCAGCTCCTCTAGAGTTACTCTGAGCATAAAGTTACTGCTGTATTTCCAGGCTGATCGTTTAGATCAATAATGATTTGAACAGAGATGTTCAAAACCCTAACCCTGCTTTTCTTGGTCCTTTTCTTGCCGTTTTATTTTGGGGTAACAGAATATAAAGGGGACTGAGAAAAAATAATGCACACCAGTTTTTCAAAAGATTACATTTTTTAAAAAAAATCTTTCATATAGTTGAAGAAAATGTCACTTTCTAATATTAGTTTGGGGTTAGTCTGATGCATATAAATCCCATTAAAATACACAAAATCTTGTAACATGAAAAAATGTGATAAAGATTCAAGTGGTGTGAAAATCTAACTTTTCTAACTCCAAATAAAAAGACATGCTGACAGTATTACAATGCTTCTCCTACTGCTGTTTCTGCTCTAAACGGCACCAAGAAAAGGACACGAGAAATCAATCAGCCTGTGGATTTAGCAGGTTTAGGAAATGGTTCATTTTGCTGTGATTCGTCACTTTTAGGAATAATTCTGCACAATGAAACTCTGTTACTCAGAAGGGCTCGCACTGTAAACGATGTTTTGGTCGGTTCTTCCATCCATTCAGCAGCTAAAGAAAAGACGATCAGTCTTATTTAAGCCGAGAGAAACTGGTCACTGATGGGAACTTGGCAAGACAGCGGGGCGCTTCCAGTCGTTTCTCATGGATTCTCTACAAACTGAATAATTATTTATAACCTCATTTTGACAGCTTGACAAAAACAAAAATAATTACATTATTATACAAAGTAAATCCGGTAATGTAAAGATGTGAAGTCTTGAATTTTAATGTGCATCGTCTGCTGTCCCCTGATGGTGCAAATAGGAAATGACAGCCAGGTGCTTTTGGTAGAACGTTAATGAAATAAAAAGAAATGTCATTTTAAAAATATATATATATATCCTGTAATTAAGTTTTAACCAATGATTCAAAGATGTGTCTTTTTGTTTTCAAATTCCCCCGATTCAAATCTAGGAATTGCCTGCTGGGTCTAAGTTGTGCAACTGGACCGGTACCAGGACCGGCCCCTGCTGTGTTACTTAACTTTACGGGTAGCACTGTGGGAAAACTACAGATCTTCCTCTCATATCAGATCTAACATTCCACCATATGCCTACTTCCTGCTAATAAAACCGTCTAAAATGAGCAGCAGATAAAAAGAATTACAGCGACAGAATAAAACAATGGCAGATTTACAGGCATGTGACAGAAAAAAAACTACAAAAAGAATCACTTCCCTTAATCCAAATGTTTATATATCTTCATATAAGAAAGTCAAAATCAAGCTGGTCCTGCTGTCAGTGACGTAAATGTTTAACAAATACAACGTGGAAGACAAAAAAAAAACGAGATCCTGAATGTGTCAAATTTCAGCCTCAAAGCCAGTGAGGGTTACAAGAGGGCATGTGGCAGGCTGAAGTAAACTGTTCTGACCGGCAGTCTGCTGAGTCGTGTTTAAACTATTAGAGTCGATACCAACTGGAAAACATTTGATTCGGCTGCCAGTTTTCCAGAGAGCAAACATCCCAAGAGATTGGACCGAGTGCGGAACAAGACGGTCTCTCTACAGGCTTCTGCTGGCATCGCGATGCAGAGCATGACTATATTTGGACAATGAGAAACAATTTGAGTGTTAGAATAAGCAGAGTCTGACAAGGGATGAACGACACAAAAATACTTATTGAAAAATAAAAGTTGCTCACATTGAGGGCAGAGAAATTGTAAAAAACAAAACAAACAAAAAAAAAAAAACAGCAAAAGTGGAAACTCAGAACTAGTCTTCTTAACCATCGTCTTCCTACGCGCTCGATTCTCATCGCCCTTCAGTGATTTCTCTCATTGAGCTCAATTTTCGAGTTTCAAAAATGGCAGCAGAGGAAGTGAACGAAGCCCTTCTGTCTGTGTTGGCCACAGCTCTAAATATCAAGCAACTAAAGTTGGAGCAAGAGGAACGTTCAAAGTATTGAGTTGCTGTCAAAGAACAAGAACATTTGGCTTGGCATGTCCTTTCTGAATGGGGGGATGGTTGTTTGCAGCGCACACAGTTTCTGGAAAACCTCGTGGCGTACATTACAGACGTCACGGCCAAACGTTAGCGATTGGGTCAAATCAGATTCAGTCGTTTAAAACTTCAACAAAGTCCAAGCAATCATTTCTCAATAATCGAGGGTCCAGATGCTCTGGAGGAAGCAAACGTAGAATGAGGGGCTGGTTTTTACCAAGCTAATTGAAGGAAAGAACAACACATAGATTAGAAAACACTGAGTAAGAGTGGATTGTTTTGACGGAGTTCCAGGAAGCTTCTTCTCTCTCAAAAACAGTAACACTGGTTCACATTGAGAAGGTTGAATCTGAACATGCCAGAAGACTTCGGGAAGAACATGGCTTGACGTGACAAAATCGGAGAAGCGCCGCAGCAAACATTGACTTTACTGCACCGAAGTCATAGATTGACCCATGAACTCCTCCATGTACCAAAGTTTTCTATTTAAACGTGAAGCCGTCGGGTCAGCCAGCTGCGGCTCGGCCCCAACGCCGCAGCACATTTACAACAGATTGCATAAAAAGAGAGATAGACGAGATGAAAGGTGCTACAACAACCCCCCCGCTCAAAGTCCAGACTTTAACTTAAATGAAAAGGCTTTGGCAGGACCATAAACCGATGCACATAAAACCCACAAGAACTCAAAATGAAGAAGGGACATATTGTTCTGGAAAACAAATCTTTTTTTCCAGAACAATATGTGAGGGATAAGGTCACGCCGGCGACAGTAAACGTCCTGCTGTGGGACGTGCTGCCGACTATTTGGACCACGGAGGAAACTGGTGAATTTTGGGTCAGCTGGTATTAAAACAAACAATGAAACAAGCTGCTGTTCATGGAGACGTTGGCAGATCCAATGGCATTGTGCGACGCAGCGCGTGAAACCCGGAGCCGATTCCAGACAACTCAGCACTCTTTTTCAGACAAACACAAACAAGCTAATGAAGTTTTAGCTTTATTTCCAAAAAGTACACATAATTACAAAATGACTTCTTCCACGGTCATAGTTGATGTTGACACACCAAAGTATTTCTCCAAAAGCAATAAAAAAAAAAAGAAATCTACACGTTGAGGCGAAAAGGCAGGAGAATTTCTTAAGAAAATGAACTAAGGATTAAAATATTGTAACCTTATTTGTAAAAAAAAAAACAAAAACGAAAAACTTCTTTTTAATTTAAACCAGAACAGTCAACACAAACACAGTCCGAAGTTGTTTGAACTAACTAAAAGATTCAGATGAAGACCGCTGAACATCCTGCAGGTCTGAGACAACCAACCCTGCTCTGCAAATTTCCATAATCAGGAATGCACTAAAAAAAAAAAGGAAAAAAAAAACAAAAAACACAAAAGTCTTTTTTTGTTGTTGTTGAAGTAAATCAAACTCCCATCCTTAAATAAAGTCATTACAAAACGTGAAGTTGTTGTATCTCATACTCCTCTACCCGTCACAAACCCCACCCTGCGACCCCATCACTGCTTCTGCTGCATGGCTTCTTTTCGCGCCGCGTCCTGGAGCAGCTGCGTATCCACCTCGTCGGCCGGCAGCTGGACGTACCGGACCACCGATCCACGGATGAAGCAGTTTTTCACCGACAGCTGAAGCAAACAGAACACGGTGCAGTTTGACGAAGCAAAATCTGGCTCAAGAGTTGAATAACACCCGATTCTAATGCGGTGTCAAGTAAAAAAAACGACTACTGAAGGGGTTGATCGTTTTTGTCGACTTCTTCTGAGAGTTTCTTTGAATGTGAAATCATTTGAGGCCACCGTTTTGATAAAGACGGTGTTTTGTCAGGGCGTTGTCTCTTCTTCAGGGGTTTTTGTAATCGCTCTTGGTGTTGAATTTAGAGAGTTTTCCAGACAAATTCAAATCAGTCTCTTTAAAGACAGTTTTCAATGTACTGATGAAAAAACAAAGGCAATCAATTCAAACCTCAATACTTCTCCAGAACGCTCCTTAATCAGCTTTTTTAAAGTCTATGAGCCTCATATGATCGGAAAGGAAATAGTGACGACACTTCCGGACGTCCTGACGTCAGCTTACCATATGTGGATATTTCTCTGGATCTGTGACGCTGATGTCTGTCAACTTGATGTTCAGGTACTGACAGATAAATACGGGAAAGGGAGAAAACCAAACAATAAGAAAACAATGCAAAACGCTAAAAGGCGTCGATTTTTAATTAATACTGATAATCATAAAGCCAACCTGGTCAACAGAGTGAAGCGTCCCGCAGATGCTGCGAACAGATGAAGGATGTCAATAATCAGCCAAATCTGCAGCTGTAACCTTCCATGCATTACTGGGACTCTCTCACGTGAACATATTTTATACACACAAATTACAAAAAGCTGCTCGAAAGGTCAGGATCGATTATTTGATCGTGTTAGTGTAAACATTCATTCATACCGTTGCTATCGCTCGGCTACTGAGACTAGCTCGCTGAATAGCCGCAGCTACAGCGGAACCACGTCGCAGTTTTAAGGTGTTTCGGGCAGAAGCACTAACCTCAGGTCGTTTTTGAGCTCCACCACCACGTCCTTTCCCACCAGAGACTTGAAAAACGAGTAGAAAAGCTGGGGGGCAGAGAGACATGCTAACGTTACTGTTAGCCAGGAAGCTACATGTCGAGCACGATGGAGGCAGTTTGGGAGAGAGCTGCAGAACTCAGAGCATTTTATACAACGATAAGGAGCTCAAAGTCACACTAGACCTGGCAAAATTACAAGGAGTCTTTGTGTAGACTTCTGATAAAGCTAAAGAGTTACTAAAGTTTCTTACCATTCTTGCTTGTGGTTCTTTGGAGGCAGCGCGTCTTGTGTTGATGACGTTCCAGGCTGCATTGACTGACCGGCTCCGCCAGGGGGAGCCAGAGGTGTTTTCTAGTGCTCACAACTTCAACAAAGAGATAAAGGCCTTGGTGGGATTGCCCATTAGATCACTTATTGGACTTAAAATGAATGGAATCTCTTGGTTTTATTTACACAAAGTTAATATTTCATGTTTTTATTTTGTCTTAAAGTAGCATTTGGGAACCATTAGAGGTGGTCTAATGGTTGGAACTAATTACAGCGCACTGTAACGCTGGAGTTACTGAAATATTCAAATAAAAATGATAACGAAGCGGGTCGATAGATGGAAGAGTTACCAAGCTCCCTGGTAGTGTTACATTACATAAAAATGGCAACATTTTCCATGTATGAAAACAACTTACCCAAAAACATACATTTCTAAACGGCAGCTGTTTTCACCACAAACTTTATGTACAAGTTTTCTAGTTTCATGGACGATCGTCATAAAAAAAATACATTTGTGACTCAAAACACAATAAAGTCCAATGAAAGTTTGACAATTATATTTATTTTGGAATTTATTGTACATCTGAGGAAAAACATGTCATTATTCATGCAATTTAATACTGGGTGGTAAACATTCATTAGCCACAGTATAGTGTAAAAGTTTCCATTTGTAATTATTTGGAAGGAGAGTACGGTTTTGTAACCCGCGGTGTGACGCAAACCCACTAAAAACCCACCCTGAAAATGTAACTTTCTGTAACAACAAAGGGAAAGTAGCAAATTCTAATCCCGACACCTGCCAACCAAACACATGTACATGAAACCGTGAATACAAAGAAAACATGCAGTTTTCCCTTTCTTGAACCCATGTTTGCTTTGACCTTTCTGGGCTGCCATAGAGACCTGGTTGTGTATAGTAGGAAACAAACCTGATTTGTAATGAAACTAAAAACTTTACGCTCATTAAAAACACAGCTATACATGTTTAATTTCTACTTACAAATCCCATTCAATGACATGACCTGGAGCTTTATGGAAAGAGTTTGACACCTTGGCAAGATGCTACCAGTTCGGGTCGAGAAACGTGATGTGTTAAATTTGAAGCTGCAGCCATTATTCGGTCAACTTAGCTTAGCGTAAGACTGGAAACAGAGCTTAGTTCTAACTATATGCTGTAGAAAAAGGGGGGAATAAGTTTTTTGATACTGTAGAAAAATGACAAGCTACTCTGTGATACAAAGTGATGAGAAGAACTAGTCAAAGCTTTGACTTTATGTTTAGATAGTAAAATGCAGGGCAGGAAGCAGTTCTGTCAGTGCTGGACTTATTTGCAGCTTTATCTCAGTTCACTGGACGGCCCGTCTTGGGATGTTCTGAATGCACTGAAATAAGAACAAAAAAAATGTGTCAGATTGTGCTGATTCAATTGTGCCCTTAAATCTTTAGTGCGTGCCTTACTGTCTTTGTGAGGCGGTTGCGGGCTGGGTCTACCTCCTGGGCCTACTCTTTGTTTGCCGGGAATCTCCGATGTGTCTCTGTAATCTCTGGGTTTGGGGTTCTGGGGTTCTGGGCGTGACTTAGAGGGCAAAGGTGGCCGAAGCTGCCCCATGCCTCCCTCCGAGCGAGAGGGAACCACAGGCTTCTTGTGTCCTGGTGGGTGCAGGCTTCCAGGGCTCTGAGCCTGGGATCTGTTCTCAGAAGAAGTGAAGGAGCGGTTACGTGGCACAACCAACGGGGGGCGATTAGGGTCTCCATCTACGGTCGGCGTGAGACGGTCCGGCTGGGGATGACCTTGGTCTTTGGCCTGGCAGTGGGATTTGGCCATGGAACCGTAGAGTGGGTTGTCCAACATCTCAGTCAACTTCTCGTCCTCATTCCTAGTAGACAAGAACCAATCTGTAAGGATTTGAATTGACTTTCTGTTGGATCACATCAAGTACAAAGTGCTGCTTAGAAATTCACACCAATGCGTTTGAAGCACTTTAATGATGCATTGATGCATTTTCAATGTTGAAACTGTGGTGTAACAACTACATTGAGTTTTAAAAACAATCTGATAATCACATTTTTGTTTATTGTGCCTCCACAATAGAACACAGAGAGCCTTATTAAATGGGTTGACCAGGCCAAGCTGCACTTTACATCTGGACCAAGGATCCCCAAGCCCAGTGTTCAAGGACTACCATCCTGCAACTTTTAGATGCATCTCTGTTCCAAAATGTCTGAATTCCCTCACCAGCATTCATTCAGGTCTGAAATGGGCTGGTAACGAGCAGTTTATTTGATCCAGGTGTGTTTGAGGAGAGATGCAGGATGGTAGTACTTGAAGACTGGACCATCTAGACCAGTCTTCAAGTCTAGATGTACTTGAAGACTACATCTTCAAGTACATCTAGACCAGATGTCTAGATGTGGGCTTAAGCCACTGGGCTTAAGCAGTGGAGACATGTTCTCTGGACAGACAGTTTATGTCTGTATGTCTGACCAACCAATGGAATAGACTGGGTCTGGCTAAGAGAATGGTACTTGGCATATCACATTCTGTCAAGTGTAAAGTTGGGCGCACAGGAGATGATAGTGTGGGGCTCGCAACCTTAGTTGTAGAAGAGAAGAGAAACTCATCGTTCTTCAGCATATCTTAATTTTGTGGAAAATATCCTGGTCCCTTTATGTCTAATGAGATCCATAAAGACATGAAGGAGTGAGTTTGGTGTGGAAGATATTAATGACTGCCTCAGAGTCCTGACCTCAAGCCAATGCAACGCCTTTGGGAACAGCTGGAGAGGAGACTGTGTGCCAGTCTCCTGGACTCGTCCAGCATCAGTGTCTGACTTTGCAGATGTGGAGTTTGCAAAGTCAGCGTTTAAAGCGCGCATAGAGACTTTCGATGATTACTGAAGTTTTTGAGGCTGAACAGGGTGAGGCGACCTATGCAATGAAGCCTGTATGTCTAGAACAGGATGTGGTTAAAATAGAAGTTTGTATAGAGATAAATGACCCAATACTTTCAACCATAAAGCCCGTAAACATACTTTAGTCAAATAATATTTGACTAAACTTGGTACCCTTGGTTGCAAAGAACCACTTATCTTTTGAAGACATCAACAAGTTCAGCCATGAGTCTGACTACATATTTGACTGTTCTTATTAAAAGTGGTCAAACCTGAGCAGTGTATGCACTTATAGCACAGTTAAATTCAGGGCTATTTCATTGGCTTACAACAACTGACTATAATTATTAACAATAAAAATTGCACAAACAGGAGGGACGTGCAAGCAGCAGCAAAAATGTCATCTGAAATGAGGAAAAACTGTGAAAATAGCAGCAGAGATGTAAATATTCGTGGCTTGGCGTCTCACTGCAGGGTTTCCAAACATGTTGGGAGTTGAAAATGCATCGATTAAATCCACAAATCTATTTGACAATCATGCCGAAGATGAATGGATGGAAAACGTTCAGCAGCGCCACATTTTTAGAGAAATGACCCAATGAGAAAGTGTATTATTAATATCAGGATATTTACGTGGTGTAATTCATTGTAGTGGGACTTCGTACGCCCATGTCGTAACCGGGCTTCTTGGACTCTTTACCCCCTGGAGGCCCACCGCTGACATTCCTGGGGGTCATGCTGTAACTCCAGCCCCTATCCGACACATTCCCGCTTTTGAATGGAACTCCCATGTAATTTGGGTTGGAGATATCATGCGCTGGCGTTACGGCGGACCTGTTGATGAGAAGACAACGCCGCACATCTTAGAGGAACGTTTAGGGGCTGCATTTTGAGTTGTAGGGGAAAGTGAAAAAAAATAAATAAATAAATAAAAAATAGAGTGTCTTACTTGTCTCCACCTTTGCCTTTTGAAGGAGCGGTGTCGTCTCTTTCAATTTTGATAAAATCTGGAAACGGGAGAAGAACAGGAAGAGTCGATGTCAGAAACCGGGGAAGGGATTTAATGAGGGTTTTTTTGAAGTCCTCCGAGCCTCACCGTATAATTTCTCAGTGGGCTTGAACTCAGAGGTGAGCAGCTGGATGCCCCCGGTCAGCGTGCCCGTCTTCTCGCCCTGGTGGGTCAGCGTGATCTGGAACTCCCGGTAGCAGAACTGGGCGGCTCGCAAAGCGACGCATCCCTCCCCTTCAGGAAGTAAACACCAGCTGACCGTGAGCACCACAAGTCTTAGGTCCTTTAATAGCCACACTGAAAGAACCTAAACTTTTTTTTGTCCATTAGTCTATTATGGGTTTAAAATTAAACAATTCTTTAGGGAAAAAAAAATGAAGCTCTTGTGTAATTAAGCCAAACTGACACAGATGAGTGGACAGATTAAAAAATATAACTCCAGTAAATGTCGCAATACTTCAACATATTTTTACTCAAGTAAAAGTTAAATGTAGAGGGAAAAAAAGTTTAAAATTCCAGCAAAAACATCTGAAATTTTAAGATTAATCTCAGAACATTTCTAGAAACCCCCCCCCCGCCCCACACATTACATTTTGTTACATCCTTCACAGAGGAGGTGAAGTACGTTCACCTCGCCAAGACATTTTGCCAATGTCTCCTCTCTTCTCTTACCGTACGACTCGTCACAATCTGTGGATTTGACGCAGATGAGGATGTGCTGCTCCAGCAGATACTCGGGGTCGGAAATGATCGGCGTGAGCTTGGAGAGACGGGAAAGAGGCGGATCAACGATTCGGTTTTAACCGTGAAAAATAAAATAAAATAAAATAACAAACTGCTTCATTTTACCTCGACTTTATTGCCGAACCAAACTTTGATGGAGCCGTCGGATTGTTCCGCGTTCTCTCCTTCTGAGGTCTTCACAGTTTCTGTGGGACACATTGGGTTTCGATCAGTTTCTGGATCTTTTAGCGACGGATTGAATGTGCTGAGTCGGATCAAACGTACTCTCCAAGCAGCTGGAGTGAAACTCGATGAAGAACCTGGTCTTTGACTTGGTCAGCAGGATGGCCAAGCAGTTCATGATCTGGATCCCACCCTGAGGAGCGCTGTTGGGATCTGCGGAGTCAACAAACACCAAGGCATCAGGCTGAGGGGGAGGCCATCTTTGATTGATTTAGGCCACATGCGTCACACTCAAGGCCCTGCAGATTCTAAAACAGGGAGTTCTTTATAGGCCAAAGAGACAGAAATGTTATATGATCTTTGGAAAATTATACAAAAAAAAAAAATCTATTTTAGGAATTTTGTTGTCATTTAGAAGGAGACACTGTTTTGTTTCTATTTTTAGGTTTTAAGAAAAAGAAAAACATAAAACTTTGTAAAGAAAAAAAAAAGGTTGGATTTGGGGTTTTTTCTGTGGGATGTTGTCATTTGTGGAAAATTATGTGAACCTCCCCAAAGTTTAGAGCCTAAAAGCCAAAAATGAGATCTAATAAATGTCTTTTGTTGTGTAAATTGAAACCGGCCCTTTGAAGACATTTGTGATCCCGATGTGGGCCCAAATGGACATGAGTCCGACAACCCCTCGGCCCACCTCCCCCGCTTTGGGCCAACTCGTTCTCCTACCTTGCTTGGAGACGAACTGAGATGCAACTTCGACTTCAAATGAAGCAAAAACCGGCGAGTGGTCGCTGGTCATGATGTCATTAGTGCATCCTGAGAAGACGAAAGGCCCAATATGAGTTTCATCAGACGTTATGGTCGCATGTCAAACATTCACGAATGAAAGACATAAAATGACACAACACAAAACAGACTGCTGTTGTAAAGGACTGAAGGCACAAAAACCAACTTCAAGGAAAAAATATTCACCCACATTCAAAATGAACTATAGAAAAAAAAAGTAAAAAGTAAGTGTCAATGTTTAATCGACATTGACACGTCGATTAAACGCGGTGCTATGCGAGCACAGAAGTGAAAATGCGACTGTTTTACTACGACTGTCAAAAGATTTTAAATTCATGGCGGCCATGTTGGATTTTGTGGTCAGGAGACGTTTAGGTCCATCTTTCCAGCTTGGAACATGAAAAGTTTGACTCCTGAGAAAAATAAAAAGAATTTATGAACTTTGCCTACAAGCCCAACACGCAGCAGCAAAATATATTTTCTGTTTTTTTTTTTATCACTATAAAATATTCTGTTAGTTTTGCACCTTTTAAAATTTAGCGCTATGTTAAATGGCAGGGAGCAAATAAAAGTTCACACTTCTTTCTCCATGTCATTCATGATTTGTCTTCGGTGTTAGAAAAAACTCTTCACTTTTATCACTAAGTGAATGAAATAAAAATAAATAAATAAATCAAATGAAAACAAAATGCTATGGTATATTTAATGAGGAAACCACTCGTTTAAAGTAAAAAACACATTTGGAGGTGACGCACATTCATTTGCGTTTCATAAGAAAAGCTGTCATTGGATAAATACTCACCATACGCCTGGCACACGACGTGAACCAGAGGATAGGACTTCCGCAGGACACGATCGCACCACGATGGCAAATTGTATTTTGTCTGCAAATGTAATTTATTTATTTTTTTTGTAGTTAATAAACTGAATTTGATGACAGTTTCCATTGAAAAACTGCAGAAAAATAAAAATAAAATTAAAACTAACATGCTGTCACCTTCCTAAAATAAAGGTCTCAGTGATTCCAAAAATGATTTTAGAAAAAAAAAAAAAAAAAAAAGAAAAAAGTTTTAGTCTATCATTTTACTACTTTTCTTGCTTTGTGTCTGACTTCTGGATGTCTTGCCATGTTTCCATTTTGACTCTCAAACAAATGAACTCGTTTCTGCTCCAAATGCTGTCGTTGTTCTGACGGCTCAGTTTTTACAGTGCAGGACAGAAGGAATAAAGTGTCCATCCTCACCCCGGTGGCTTTGGCCTTTGTGTAGGCGTATTTGTCTCGTGTGTCTCTCTCAAAGCGGTAGGTGGGTGGAAATGTGATTTCCTCCTCCTCTGCAATCAGCAGAAAGATTAGATTTGTCGCTTTAGCGCCGACCCGGCTGCCGGCGCGTCTGCGACGGGTTCGGACTCAGCAGAACTCACCGAAATGCAGGAAGACCCTCCCCTCGTTCCGCTCCACGGCGAGCTGGTCTTTGCTGAGGAGGTCGTGGTACTGCTGCTGCCTGATCTTCGTCACAATGTTCTCTGCGTCCTGTAAAGGGAAGCCGTGCAGCGACTGTTCATGACTTAACGCTATTTGTACTGCAGACGCAAATCTGGACGTCGAGGAAGAAAAAAATAAAATAAACGGAGGTCTGAAAACCAAAGTAGTTTCAGGCAAAATATGAAATCTAAGCTTGATCAGAGCGGAGGCTTGTTGCTGCATTCTTCCATTTCACTGTAACTGGCCATAAAATGCAGAACTAGTGCATTAGGTGTGTAACACAGAGTTTGTGTTGCAATATTTTCCCGTCTGTTCTGCTCAAAAACCACTCCGGTCATCAAGCGTGAGGTGAAGGTTAACAGCTTCCCACTGAACCCCCACCGCCCAAAAGACGAACTCGTCCTTTGGGACGAGTCAGTGACCTGAAGCGACCTGAAGCGAACTGAAGCGACCCTCTGACAACCTGAGAGGCTGAAAAGGTCAAACCTGCTGCTAAAAGTGGTTCAGCGAGACACTGAGTCACCATGCAGACGGCGTCATCGGGCCGCACTGCACAGTCATGATGACTGTGTGTAAAATGACATGCTGCTGTTCACCAGAGGTTCCATTAAAGTCCCTGGAAGAACCAATAAGATCTCCATGACTGAGAACTGAAAGAAGTACAAGCAGCTCATCTAAACGTTTTCTTTTTTTTTTGTTTCTTTTTGCAGCAACGCCACTTTCACACTGAAACTTTGAGTTTGAAAAATGAACAAAAAAACAAAAGGCAAGTTGGAGTCACGGTTCCCAGCGTCCTCTAACGATCCCATTAAAATAAACCTCATGGGTCAACCTGCAGAAAGACTAGACACTCTGGAGAGGTCATCCCAGGAGGAACGATGACATCTCTCTCTCTCTCTCTGCTTCCTCCAGCATCTGAAGCCTTTCATCATCATCATCATCATCATCATCATCATCATCATCATCATCATCATCATCATCATCATCATCATCATCATCATCATCATCATCATCATTCCAACTACTCTGTCTGCTCCTAGACAATCTCAGAGCCGTCAAAAACACGACCAGGGAAACGTACTGAAGATGGCAGCTCAACGCGATAGTTCAAGTCTCCCAGCCAGATGAGGTGCGTGAAGCGATGCGTGATGTCGAACGGATTCAGCTTTTTGTCGCCCAGGTTCAGAAATCGCAGGATGCTGACGTAGTTCTGATTCCGTCTGCAGACAAAGAAAATCCACGGTGACACGCTCAGGATTAAGAAATCGTCTGCGTACAGAGTCGGGCTCTGACACATCGCGTCTGTCGAACACAGACCGGTCACCGATCTCACCTGAGCTTCTTCTCACTCCCAGAGGTCAGGTGGCTGTTGACAAATCCGAACGATGTACCGTTGAACATGAAGGACACTCCCACGGCTCCTTTGTTTCCTGTGAACAAGGCGGATGTTGCAGACCAGACTGCGCCTCTATGTCAGCCTTTGTGACGGAAACGCTCACCCAAAGTGTTGGCGATGCCCGTCTTCACGCTGTCTGAAAACACGTGGGAGATCCTGTTTTCGTGCTCGGGCTTGGCCAGGACGATGATCCGAATGTTCCACAGAGTGTGAATCGCCACCTGAGAGACGGAGATCTTGTTACTGCTTTTGGCTGGAAGTGGTCTCTCTTTCCCTACTTCCTTTCTCTGACGTAGGCTTTGCGTTTTGCTTTCGAACCCAACTCTGCTTTAAACCTCTCCACAACTTCCTCTCTGACCGGCCTGCTGAGTTCCTGTGACGCCATAACAGCCTCTATGCCTCTTTGTGTTTTAAATATCACTCACTGTGGAACTGAAAAAGTCTTAAATTTGACTTGCTGAAACCTGTTAACTGGGGTTGGGCTGCAACAGTGGCGCAGTTGGTCGCACTGTTGCCCAGCGACAGTCTGGTGACCTGTCCAGGGTGACCCTGCCTGGAGAAGGGCACCAGGCCCCCTCCTAACCCCTCTGGGGACAAGGGTGTCAGAAAATGGATGGATGGAAACCCGTTGATAATCTGAATTCTAGATTTATTTTAAAAAAGGGGGAATAAAATCCCAACAGTGCACATAAGAAAGGTCACCGTAACCGTGATGCCCACCTGCTTGAAGCTGATGTTTGTGATTTTCCTCAGGGCGTTCTTCACCGTGTCCGACCACTCCCTCTCACCCAGCGGGTCCTCCTGGGTGCCGATGACGTACACATCGTGTGGAATGTGGTCCGCCGTGTCGTCCCGCGTTTTCCCCAGGCCCTTGCAGTGAAACCACGAGTCGATGTTGGGCGGCGGACCGGCGTTCCCTGTGGGTTCAAGTCAATCATCGCTCACGTCAGCGTTCAGACGGCCGACTGGATTTCAAATGAGCTGTCAGGCGAGGGGAAACGTTCCTCACCCATATTCCAGGTGCCAACAAACACCGTGATCATGTCCGGCTCCGGCTTTTCCGAGTGCTTGTTCTTCATCTGCTGAAGCAGCTGACAAAAGCCTTCTCTTTTCTTTGAGCAATCGAGACGAAAAGTGGGGAGGAAGGAGTCAGAAAGCGATCAGACGATGCAGGACGGTGGTGGTTGCAGTGTTTTCTCATAGCACAGCAGCAGAATGCTCTTGGATGGACTCACCTTTGTGTCGTCAAACACAAACTCTTTACGCAGAACCTTCTCTCTCTCCGTCTCCACCACGATGATGAGCTTAGCGTGCATTTTCTGGGATTTCACCAGCTGTAGGACTGGAGAACATGGAAACGATTCAAATAAAGCTACAAAAATACCAAAGAGAGACGACAAAGTTAGTTGTTTCAATAGGACATGAAAATCGGCTCCTCTGACAGAGTCAGAGGCAGATTGTCCTGCATCCTGTTTCCTCTGGACGACGTCTAATAAAACCCAAAGAGATGTTGCTGATGGTGGAGTTATAATGTTTCCTAAACCAAAGGAAGAGCTGAAAGGAAAAGTAAAAACTTCATGGGGGATTTTTTTTTAAGCTTTTGGTTGGGTAGAGTTACACGATCTAGATGTGGTTCACTTTATTTATCCCCAATTATATGATCTGAACTCAAATATAAAGTTCAGATGACATATTGAAAAAACTGAACCTGCTCATCTCAGTTAATCAAGTAGAAATATTTCTTTGCAGGAGAAAGAAACAGGATAATATGGAAATGTCTTACTTTTGTTGTGAACAAAGTATTTATCTTCCGGTCCGTCTTTGGACTTCTTGAAGAAGAGTTTCCCGCTTTCGACGTCCACCTTCAGAACCATCTTTGTCGAAATGCCCAGCGACTCCTGCTTCACCTGCCAGTCGAGGAAGAGTTGCATCAGACAGAACCGCAGAGCCGCTGACGTTTTATTCTGCTTCTTTTTATCGCTGAAGTTTAATTTAAGAAACAAAAAACCAAAAACCAAAAAAAAAAACAACAACAACTAAAACCGAAAGACAAGCACCTCAAACGAAACGATGGGTATCAGTGATTTCCGGTGGCCTCCATCGTAGCCCACGGCCTCGAAAACATAACTTTTGGCCTGAAAAGTGAAAGAAGAAGAAGAAGTGTTTGTTCTCTCTTTCTCTGTCAGAGACAGATGTCATGCGGTTAGGAAAAAAAGTGAAAAGTGTCCAGGATATGTGGAGCTGGCCGCACCTTGTCCTCTATGGAGTAGAGCAGCTTGGTGAGCTGCTCCAGCCTGTAGCTTACAGATTGTCCTGAATCTACAAGAATCTGGAAGAAAAACACAGGATGAGATCAGGTTTCTTTGGGTGTGTGCGAGTGATGCTAAGAATCAAGATGGTCACTGACCTGTTTAGGCCCAATGCCCGGGGAGAGTTGCTGGTCCAACGCTCTGTGGAAGATCTCCAGAGTGGGGAGGACTCGAGAAATCTCACTGCCTCAGAGAGAGAAAACAAGTCAGATGAAATCTCTCTATTCAGAAAAATAGAAAATCTGACAAACGCACCAGTTTAGATTTTTGCACACAGCCGTGATGAGCTTCTTGAGGCCGGGCAGGTTGGGGTTTCCGTTTTGCACCTGCTCCGCGTCCAGACAGATGGAGGTCCTGAAGTACTCCTGGACGGCCATCTGATGTTCCTCTGACAGCCTGGAAGCACCAAGCAAAACTGAAACACTCTGCAGCGACATCAGCAGCCACTCCAGTTACAAATCAGCAACACGCAGCTGCGAGTTTGATTCTGTTCTCCGTACGGGGACAGGTCGATGTGCTGCAGCCTCGTCAGGTACGTGTCCGACAAGGACTTGGTGGCCTGCTCCGACGTCCTGGTTTCACTTTCTTTGGCATCAGCCAGGAAGTTCCTGGGTGGAAGCTGCGGAGGGAGACTGTTGGATTCTGGGACACAAACCACAGATGGGAGATGTGAGAGTTGGTTAAGGTTGCAGCATGTTAGTTTAGTTTTTTTTTTTTTATATGGGGTGGAGGGCAAACTGACCTTGCTCTTCTTCTGCCTCCTCCTCCCTCTGGACCGGGTACTGCAGGTGCGTGACCAGGCCCATGTTGGGGTTGTAGTACGCCTCCACCAGCTCAGGCAGCATCGCAAAGAACCGGATGGGAACTCCTTCAGAGGCCTGCAGGAAAAGAATAATGATCTGTTCTGTAGAAAATCGCAATTCTACGACGGCGTATCAGAGCCGCAGTGGATCAAAAATAAAGGATGAAGGACATAGGAGTTAATTCTCACAACAAAAAAGTCAATGATTTTTGCATCAATCTCTGAAATTTTCTAAGAAAAATAAAGATTTGGAAATTTCAGAGTTAGAAAATATTAAAACTTTTGACTTTTGGAAATTTTCTGAGTTTCAAAAGCTGAAACTTTTCTACTTTAATTCATCAGCTGCAAAACTAACAAAGTTTGTGTCATTCGAAGGTCATTTTGACAATGATACAAACTTGTTGCACCAGTGCAGATGGTTCAGGCAGATGGAGACTCTTTATTTAACCAATTCTCACAAATGAAAGTCAAAATGTTACATATAGCAAAGTGCTCATCTCGTAAAAATCCATCTTTCTGCTCTCCGTTTCATTTCCGAGCATTTCAGACATGAACCACACATCGACTCCCACACAGGTTTAATTTACATTGTAAATAATAATAAATGAGTAAAGTGGTTGAATTTCTTTCAACAAACAAAGCATTCCTTTCCCACAAAAAAACACAAGAAGACGAAAAAAAAAACAAACTATTTTCTTTGTTTAAGAAAATAATTCCTGTTTTATTTTCCAGCTCTTGAGGGCTTTTGACTTGACAATTTTGGCTCATGTTACAAAACGTTTGTACACCCTAACCCCAGACAGGCAAAGTTTGCTTTTATATGAAAGAGCGGCTAAAGACTGAAACAGGAAAAAAACAAAAAAAACCCAACTATGTTTACAAACCGCTGTGTGCGGCGAGACAAACTGAAACCACACATCGCTGCATCTCCACAGAGAAACACGACGGTGGGAGTGTCATGCTGTGGTTCTGACTCAGCCGGGCTGCACTCACATTCATTCCAGCGTCTTTCAGATTTTCACAGTAAGGCTGCAGTACTTCATTTCTTCTGCATTTGTGGTGTAATCATTTGTAAAAGCTCAAGAAATGTCAATTCTTTTGCAGGGCAGCGGAATCCGACGCCACCTCTTTTCTTCCTCTAAGTCATTTTTATTCAGCTCATGTGATTCGTTCAGAGAACATTGGATGAAGGTTGAGCTTCATTTGACAAACTCCCACCAGGAGATGCAAACTCGGGTTTGACGTTCGTCTCGGAAGGAAAGCAGAGCAGAGATTGTAGGTTCAGATTTGGAGCCTCTGACTGAGCAGAGAGGTGAAACTCTTGTTCACAGCTTCCTGGTCGTCCTGCTAATCTGACGACAATATCTCCACTTGTAAAAACACACACTGGTCCAATAGAATGTTTGTTTTTTTTTTCTAACAAAAACCAGACAAAAAAAAAAGGCCTTCAGATTGCTTTTTTTAGTATTATTTATTTATTTATTTTGAAAGAAAAATAGAAAAAAATGTAATACATCCTCAGAGTTTGAGTCACTCTTTCTCTGAAAACATTTCATGTTTTTGACTTGAAGTAATCAAATGCAAATCTGGATCCACCAAAGTTTGTTTTTGAGCGAAACTCTGTGGCTGGATGTGGTCCATTTAAAAAAAAAAGAAAAAAAAAAAAAAGAAACAGAAAGCAAAAATTGTGGTTAAATTAGAAGTGTCATATTTTCCATGGTCCATGTTGCCTTAGTTAATCAAGAAAATTCTCCATAAGCGTCTGAGTGGTGCCAAATTTGTTTTAAACCCTTTTAAACAGCCATATTGAAACCACACATCAATATGGCTGTTTTGATTGGTTAATTAGAGATTAATTTCCCAAAAAGGTTCTTGGTTTCTAATCCAGAAAATTATTTCACAGTAAAATAATTGAAACAATGTTTTTCTCTTTGCTTCTATGGTCAATCTGGTTGCTTTGAACACATCTCAGTTGTGTCCTTAATTTAATATTAAACTAATTTGATTTGCTGAAAGCTAATCTTTCCTCAGTCTAATTCCTCCTGGTCACGTTTATTCTGACATATTTTGGTGTAAACCAACTTCTATCCATCTGAAAGCCTATTTGGCCTCCTTTCCAAGTCCCTCAGAGAGGAAAGGATCCCTGAACATTGACGTTTCTCATCGTCGCATCATTTTTACAGGCTATTTATTCCATTCTTATTTGTTCATTTTCACTGTCTGACCTTTAGGTGCTTTATCAGTTCTCATTATTCTCTCATTATTCTCTCATTCTGCCTCAGAGCTCAGTTGAGTGTTGCTGATCACAGTAAATTGAATTAATTATTATAATGAATCGCGTTTTGAGGAGAATCTGCGCTTATGTAGTGCTACATTGTTCAAGGACGAACCGAATGCAATCCTTCATCTATTCAGCTTCATCAGGCAGATTCATAAAACAACAACTCAGACTGAGAACTATCTCTCTGTTATTTCCTGGTGATCAAATGCTGCCCCGACTTGATCATTTTAGATAAATTATTAGTTTTGTTAATAATTGCCTTTTACTACTCATCAATAGTTAGTCATAACCGAGCCAGAAACATTCTGTTGAATGACAGAGCGTCAAACGTTTGCTTGCATGTATATTGTCTCTTAATAGCTTGTTGGTGATAGTGATGGATTCTTATGGCTTTTTTTGGTGACGTTTCCATCTTTCCAGGTTTTAATACATCAAGCTAATGAATATTATGAGCACAAAGCGATCAGCCTCGCCTTCCTTCAGGCCCTGATGACTTCACTCTGCTTCCCGTCTCTTCCAACAGTCCATTTTCAGTCGCCGCCTTGTTGAAACTCCCGTTCCAAACACACGCAGGCTGAGCTCAGCCGCTCAGCAGAGAATAAAAACCAGAGATCGGTTATATGTTCACGCAGCGGATGCCAGGATTCCTCACACAGAACATTCACCGCTTTATGAATTTATGAGTTGATTTGAAGCCTTCAGGTCTGTCAGTGTTTGTCTAAAGTCAACATTTACATTCTGTGGAGCCTCCGCTGTTCATGTCAGCATGGTGGAAATCAACTTGACTGATTTCTTGGCTTGTTGGCTTGGAACTGATTACTATTAGTTTATTCTTAGCCAGCTGATTTGACTGTGTTAGAAGCATTTTCTTGGAAATTGCCTTGTTTTGTTTTTCGATCTTGTAAAAGTATTTTTTGGCGGTGTGGGGAAAAAAGGTCCACTCCCTTTAACTTCGCTTCCATTTCGGCACATCGCAGGTTTGAAAACTTTTGTATTTTCTTGTCTGGACAAACAGTTTTTCAAATTTCCTAAACAATAAGAGGGACGATTCATTGGTGTGATTGTACTCTGCGTCCTGAGGCACGACTTTCCTACTGTCTCCTTTTCTCACAAAAAGGAGACAGTTGGCAGCAACCACCTGCTACTCAGGTGGTTGCTGCACTGGCGGCAACAGGAATCTGCAGATTCTCTTGCTGCCAAAGGTTATCTCAGGATGACCTCTGGAGGTTATCGGGATAATTTCGTGATTTCTCTTTACAGCTGACCAGGGAGCCTGGAGGCCTGATCTGTAGCTGTGTAAAGGAAACGGCTCAGTTTGAGATGTTAACTTGATCATTCAAATCTGGAGATCTAACACCTTCCCACATACACATGCGGCGGCGTGGGGGGTTTTTCTTTTCAAGCTTTAGTGATTTTTGTTATTTCAGAATAAAAGAAAAAGAGAGAGAAAATGCTGAAATTATTAGCCTATATGCATATTGTCACTTGTCATGTTTTTTGAAAGAGCTGCTGATTTTATTTTATTTTATTTATTTTGTTTACCAGAATCATTTTGACTAAAAATTTTTTTGTAGGAAGATGTGCTACTTTACCGCTGTTCAGTTTGGTCAACTGGAATGTTTTTGTTTTTTCTTTCATTGTGTAAAAAACCCTGAGACGACATTTGTTGTGATTTGTCTCTACACAGATGAACTGAATGGAATTGAATTTAAAAGTTCCCCACGTTGAATTTTGTGTTTTTATTAGTAACAGCAGATTTCAGCCTGAACGAAATCTACAGACGCACCTGGACGCCGTGCGTGTGCCAGGCCTCGTCTTCAGCAACTGTCAAAACGACCAAAATAGCCAGCGCGGCCTTCAGACCGAAATACCTGCTGCCCGCTTCGAACCGTCTACCCACCTGAACAGAGAGCAGCTTGTCCTCGTTCGGCAGGATCCTGTACGTGTACACGCAGTTCTGGTATCTGTGGTCAGCAATGAAATGCAAATATCTGTCACTGGCATAGGACACGTACAACATGATGGCTTAGTACCAGAAAAAACAAAAGCAATAACACAAAAGAGTGTCGGTGCAATGAGGCTGCAGTCGCAACAGGTTGGGTGGCATTTTAAATGGAAGCTTTAAACGTGAAAGAAGATGGTGCAGAGGGCAAAGGGCGGTGCTGCATGGCAGAACAGAATGCAAATAAAAGGGAACTAGTTTTATATTGCGGTGTGTGTGTGTGTGTGTGTGTGTGTGTGTGTGCGTGTGTGTGTGTGTGTGTGTGTGCGAGAGATGTGACGCGAATCAGCATAGAACAGCCAGGGGAATTTTAACTTGTACAACCTTGCTGCTTTAACGTTGCAATCACAAGACAAATGGTGTCAACGGTTTGGTAACATTTGGTCTGACAGGACCGAGGACCTGGAAGGCTCGTTGGGACGACTTCATCAGGAGGGGCGTCTTTAAATCAACTTTCAGTTCCATTCAGAGCCATTAAACAAAAGTAACTTACAAAACGCAGAGGGCGTACGCTCCCTGGACGGACTCGCTGTCCCGGATAAGGAAGCTTCCATCTCTTGCTGCTTTGGAGAGCAGATCCTCAGCTTTGGATCGCGTTATATTGTCATGGTACCAAGGCTGGTGACTTGGCATCCTGTTTCCTACAGCCCAAGAGCCTGAGCTCAAGTGTTTTGCATCTGTTGTCAAAATGAAAAAAAAAAAATGAAATAAAATAAAAGCTAAGCAAAATCCTTCCGACTGTTCTGGATCTCAGCTTTTCTGCTTGGCTGTTCTCATCTTTGCATGGCCCGTTCTACCTCTTCATCATTCTGCGGCTCTACAGGCTGTGAAAGGAAGCTGCTCTTCGCTCTGCTCTGCTCTGAACTTCCTCATTTGAGAAGTTGCAGAGAGGAGGGCCTTTTGGTGCCGGCGTTTGCTTCCACGGAGGTGGGGGAGTAGCATTCGTCATGGCCTAATGATTGACCAACACATTTACCCGAGCTGCCTGGTAAACTCACTTATTGATAAGTGAGTGTACTTATCTCTCACTGAAGTAGACCTAAGTAGACTTAGGTCTACTTCAGTGAGTGAGTGTACGGCAGCTCTATTCATGAAGTGCTGCCGTGTGCAGAAACTGAGCAAGAAGAGAAAATAGGAAGTAGGAAGAAACTCTTTGCTGTCATGCTGAAAAAAAAAAAACAAAACACCTCAAACTTAAAAGATAGGAAACTTCATTTGATCTTTAGAGGGTTATTTTTTTTAATTGGATAACTCATCATCAATCCACCCTTTGCTCTTTTAGCCCCAAAGACCTGTCCTGGCTCTCGCCGTCACGCTCTAATCATGTCAATCGGGAGAGCTGGCAGGTTCTTCAGCGCGCATGTATTCAGGAAATGCAAGCAGAGAGCAGCGGCATGCCTCGTTCATGTGATGGACAGGAAGTCTTGCAGAAATAAGAGGAGGAAAATGAGTTGCTCGCAAACCACAGCACAGGTCACATGACGTGAAAACAGAACTGCACGGAGAGAAGTTCACTTCAGCCCGGCGTAGGTTTCTGGCCCTCAGCAGGCACTTTCACAGAGCTGAGAGGGACGTCGACTTTTCACTCCACTCAGCCGCAAAGCAGCAGCCAAAATGTTCACAGGCAAATCAGAAGGACACAGAAGTGAAAAAAAAAACTGAGTCAGCCGTTCTCATTTGCAGTTTTTATGAGAAGAATTAAGCAAATTCATTGCAGAGTATAAAAAAAGCACACATACAAGTTTAAGGATCAGAGAGAGCACTACTTGTGAAATTTGTCTCAAGCATAACAGCGGTTTGCAAGTTTCATGAAGGCAGACAGTGTTGCGTAATATTGTAGCAGAAATGCACACTATAGCAAATTTAAGAAGCTGAAAGAAAAAATGAAGAGTATATTTATACCAATGCACAGTTTGCATATTTTGCACAATTTTAAAATGACCTTAACAGAGTCATTTCTTAAATGTGTTTTCACACCTGACAGTCCGGCGACTCAGTTCGATTTGGGACCAAAACTGGAACATTTTTCAGCTGGACCCAAATCAAGAGTTTGAAACGCCAAAGGTTTGGTCACAAACGAAAGTTCTGATTGTTCAAAAAGAAAAGAAAATAAAAAAATCCAGTCAGAGAGCCCAGGCTTCTCTCAGTTTCATTGTGCTTTCTGATCTGGATTAAATCCTTCATACAGTAACGAGTGTTTGTTTCATTTGGCTGACAGAAAACATACATTAAAAGTTGAATTCACAGTCACCACTTCTTCTTGTTGGGATCAAAGGCCGTGACGCCTGATCACAGTTCATGGGAAGGTTTGGTTTCCTTTTCAAGTGTTTAGATATTTAAATAAGTTACCACATTTACTGAGGTGAAAATGGCTGCTGACGGCAGATTGTTCTCCGATGTCCGGTGAAAACAGCCATTCCTCCTTTTCTTCCAAATAGAGTCACACATGACCAGGAAATGAGATAAAGAAACAAAAACAAACAAAAAAAAAAAAGACATGTTTGTGACCGCATGACAAATTCTGACTATGGTGATCATGTTGCTGCTTGTTCCTCTCTAATGTTGAGGAAATAAAGTCACAGAAAATACAACGTCTTTTTATAGGTTTCCAATGCAAAACTGGGAAAACTTGTCTCAAACACAAAAGTACATCAGATATATGACTGAAGCAATACAAAACATGCAAAAAATTATGACAGTTTAATACATGTTGACTCTACAGTTGCAATAATGTATAGATTTAAAATGGAAAAAAAGAAAAACATTTCCCACCGAAGGAAAATGCGTTAAACACCAGAATCATCGGCTTATGTTATAAAACAAATCCATCAAAGCCACTATTTATTTTGCCCTTGCTCTGTCATCAGACACCATTCAAGCTAATCATGTTTTTAAAATCAATAAATGAAGCTTACTTTGCTGGACAGGTGAATATGGAGCATATTTCTGACATTTCCCAATATAAAAGCTGAAAGGCATCAGGGAGGTTCAATAATCTGTTTTTAGCTTACTTCAGTGCAACTTGTCTGATGCGTGTCGGTGTGGAAACCAGAGTCTCATTGGGTTTTGGCCTCAAGTCCCACAGCTGGATCATCTCTTTGTCGACATCAAACCCCCGAGCCATAAACCCAACTCCCCCTTACATACATTGACTTTTACAGCTCTGTCTCTTCCTCCCCTGCGGGTTTGGACAGTACCACGTTGATCATCTCCTCTTGCTACCTTCAGACATCAGATGATGGCAAGAAAAGCATCTTAAATCCCAACTTAAAGTGTTTTGTGAAAGGGGCTGTAGATGTGTGACTTTATATTATTCACAGAAAATTTATAAATTGGACTTCCTACGCACGTCATTTGAAGTTGTTCAATCATTGTCCGCATTTCATTGACAATAGGTCTTTTATTAACAAAGAAATCCTCTAAATTTGATCGAAACAGACACTGAAATGTAAGATGCTTGGGCCCTTTCATCAACGAACATCTCACTTTTTAAACAGGCTGACTGGTTAGGGTGACTTTTCATTGAAACTTTGCACAAATAGTTTTGAAAGGGGTTTATTAGATCTGGTGCAGAGTGAAGCCTGGATGTTGGACTTTAGTTCATGCTTCACTCCGTCCAGGCTAAGGTCCATACTGTCCAGTGAGGCCTGAACAAAGCTGTTTACGATGATCCTCCAGGTCTTTTACTCAGAACTCAGACTTGGCACTCAGAGAGCTTTCATGTGTACCCTTTAGGTCTCCGCTAGTGGCCCCAGTCATCCCTGCCTTGTCTTTACAGAACAACCTCTTCAGTGTGCTTCTGAACTTCTCTGCCCCGAACAGGTACACCAGTGGGTCCATAGCACCGTTCATGCAGGTGAGGGAGGAGGTGAGGCGATTGGCCATGCTCAGGGCTCTTCGTGTTTGGCAGGATACGTCTGGGTTGTTGTAGCCAAGGATGAAGGTGACTCTGCTTAGATGATAGGGCAGAAAGCAGACCATGTAGATGAGAATGACGGCGCCAATGGTACGCAGGGCCTTGAGTTTCAGGGCAGGGTCCAGCCTGGAGCCCCGGTGGAGGCTGTGGATGATGAGCAGGTAGCAGGATAGGGTGGCAAGGAAAGGCGGGGTGAAGGCCACAGCCAGAGAGACCAGCGCCCTGCGGGACACCTTCTCTCTGTACAGCTGCAAACACACCGTTGTGTTGTCCACCTGCGCTGTCTGATGGGTAACCAGCAGTGGCGCCATAGAGAGTGTGACCAAGACCCACAGACACAAGCTGATGATGTGAGCATAGCGACCTTGGCGAAGCTTCATTGATCTTACGGCGTGAACCACGGCCAGGTAGCGGTCCCCTGCCACGCAAGCCAGGAAGTACAGACTGGCGTACATGTTGACATAGAACAAAAAGCCCACCAGCCTGCAGGGAACCTCACCCAGAGGCCAGTGGCCATTGGTGAAGTGGTAAGTTGCTCTGAGTGGGAGGATGACCACGTAAGATAGGTCTGCCACTGCCAGATGAACCAAGAAGACGTTAGCAGGGCAGAAAGCCCCATGCTGACGAGAGAAGATCCAGAGAGCCAGACTGTTACCACCGAGGGCCAGGATGAAGACCAGCACATAGAACCACCCAAACAGCTGGTTCTCTATTGTTGTCTCTGCTGGTGCACAGCTCTCCGATGACTGGTTTGAGAGTAAAGATGTCTCTGCAATCGTGGCAGACTCCATTTTTGGTTCCTAAGGAAAGAAAAAAATTGCATTAAGTTTCACAGAAAATTGCAAAGTTTGTATTTCTTTTTAAAGGAACACATGCACATTTGCAGAAAAGATGAGTGTTGACCTTTAAACCACTGGAAGATGAATCTGGGTTAAGTCGAACAAAAGTTCAGTCTTAGTACTTTCACTCTGCAGCCTGAAGTGACCTAAATACAATTTGCTTTGCCCACATGCAACCTGTATCTGATCTTTTCATGACACAGATCCAATTTTAACCACAGCAACCCGGGCCACTTGGGTACATGGTCCTAAATCTGATATGTGAACTTTTCAAATGTGACCTGTGTCTGTACGGTCAAGTCACATTTATCCTACCTGTATGTAATTCACGCTCGACAAATGTCACTATTCTGTGTCTTAATATGTGCAAGCGTGAAGAAAAACAACAACCGTGGTGGGCAATAACGCAGATTAATGATGCTGATCGCTCTGGTTGGACAACAACTTTAAAATCACAAGATATGCTCCTCCTGAACCATCCATCTTTTCTTCCACAACCACTGAGCACGCCGGCTGCAAGTGTCCAAGTTTCCTCTACCTTGAGACACACAGGAAATACAGTCAGATGTATTTGGAAATGTGAACAACCATGCAAAAAAAAGGACAAGATATCACTCTGCCTGCTACAATAAACTGTCTGTTTATTGACGCAAAAAATTGCAAAACACCTCTGATTGTTTGTATCTCATTAAGTCAAATATGTGCAACTTACAACTGTTATGTTTCCTTACATTTTGAATGGATAGACACAATTGAAACTTATTTTTTCAACTGTTTATAAAGGCACATAATTTTTATATCAATGTCTGACATTATGACATTTATATTTGTGTATTATTAATAGATATTGATTTAATAGATAAGCCACCTTCAAGGGTCTTGAAGTTCTAGCCAATGATGAAGCAGACTTCTGGAGATACTTCCATTTAGTGTAGTATGTGTTCTCAGTGAGAGCTTGTGTGCTTGTAGTGCTCTTTTTTTTTTTTGGCTGTTGCTTTTTAGCTTCACATTACAACTGATTTGTTTGATATTTTCCTTGCAAAAACCTGATGCCAAAACATATCAGATATAACCGAAACCTTGTCTTTGTATGAATTTTGCGATGGATTTCTGGTTTATGTAAAAGATGTAGAAACAAAATTTTTATTTGTATAAAAAGTTTCAAACTTTCCTCTATCCAAAGGCTCACATGTGAGCTCGTCTTGTATATACAGGAAATAACCACCGTTCACATTAGCAAAAAAAGGTGCAAATAACTTAATTATATATAAAAAAAAAAATTCCCTTCTCACCCACCGCGGGTGGTTCTTATCCTCTGAGCTCGGGTCCTCTACCAGAGGCCTGGGAGCTTGAGGGTCCTGCCTCCTTCCTTGCGGCTCGTGTACAGTCTCAGGGTGCTGGATTTGGGATGGAACCCTCCATGCATTGTTAGTAGCTTTCTAGTCTTAATATCTGTGGCTTTTATCTCCTCCTTTGGCCAGCTAATTATTCCAGCAGGGTACCTGATTACTGGCAGGGCATAGCTGTTTATCGCACCAGTAGCTGACTGGATAGCTCAATAGATAAGGCATCAGAGAGGGCGGGGTTCGAATCCAGTCTGGGTTCTTAGGCAAGACCCTTCAAGCTACTGCCTACCTCATACCATGAGAGATACTAAGTTGCATAACATGCCGGCTCAGACGTCGCCCGGCCAAACAAGGGCTGGTTGGGGAACCAGAGCACCTTGATGACAAATGGGCTGCTGGAACAAGACGGAAATGGGCGAGAGATGAAAATGTGGATCTGTTGGAATGCTACTACTCAACAGCTGCTTACCTGAGAGAGAGAATCATGACCCGAATGACAACCAGGCCTCCCCGGCGCCAATTACAACGGCTGAGTGAAGTACCATCAGAAAGTCTCATTGAGAATGTAAATGCAGCATTGAGAACGATCCCTACCAATATATATATATATATAAAACTCAAACCAGAAGTCAAAAGTACTGGCAAAATAAAACACTTTCAAGTTTGCTGTGATGAAAAAAGAAAAACAACAACAAAAAAATCCATTTGTGGTTATTTGTAATATGTAATTCAATCATTCTCAATTAAACTCCTGATTTTTTATTTAGCCCATAATAGAGAGACTATTTTGACTTGGGATTGAAATTCACCAAAACGTCGTCAAACATTCTTTGTAGGATTGAACGTTGTATTCTCATGTTTGGACACCTAAAATAAAAAATAAATAAAAAAAATAAAGAAACACCCACTATTGTCCATCGGTGGGAAATCTCCAACCGTCCTCTCCTCTACTTCTGTTGTTGCAGCCGGACGCAGGCGGGTCACAACAAGGCTGATTTGAATCAGTCTGGCAGTTTCTGCAGCATTTATACCAAATTTATGCAGAATCCTGCAGCGACTCTAGAACATGTGTAACTAATGAATTCACCAAAAAACATTGAGGGAAATCAGGGGCTTGTTTTAACAACGGCAGATTAGAGTCATTGCAGATCATGAAAAAAAACTGGAGTACATTTCTGACAAAAAACTCAAACGTTGAGATTCATGTTTCCAGAAAATTTCTGAGATTCATTTCAAAATTTTGGACTTTTATTTTGTTTTTGTTTTTTTTTGACAGAAACCTGACCCTCTTCTTGTTTTCTATCCACGCCGTCCCTAATACTTTTCTCACTTTAGGAGCCAACCACATGCAGCAGTGTGGCTCTCAAAGAGGCAAATCTCAGCCAAGACTCAGACTCTGTGCTTTTCATCCCTCCGTAAAGAAAAGGACTGCAGCTGGAGGTGGAGGAGGATCTGGAGGTGGTGGCGGGGAAACAATCCGGACGTGGAACAGTGGAGCGGAAAAGCCTGAGCACATGCATCTCTCTGAGAGAAGATCCAGAAGAGAACAAAAGCAGAAATTCGCTTTCACCACAGCCATCTGGTTAAGCTGATCTGCGCAGACGCTCTCATGAGGAGAGCATTCTGGTCTCCAGTCGACTAATCTGTGATATGTGTAATCTGACACTTTGACTGGCATACTGCAGAGTGAACAGAGGAATCTGACAAATACAGTTTTACTCAAATACAAGGCGGATCAACATCACTAACCGTCTTCTACATCCAGAAGAGAAATAAAGTTGAGGTGGAGTTATGAAAAGCATCATCTAGTGATGTGAATCTGTGGAACTGAACCATTTATTGAGAGAGGCATCAAATCCCAGCAGTGGAGTTCGGTTGTTGTGCTCCTCCAGTGAGTGAGTGAACGATCAGCTGCTCTGATAACAAAACCTCAGACGCTTCAAAGTAGAAACCAAAACCAACACTTCACGAACTGAAGAAACGTTTTCATTCGATCTGGACGCAGTGATCCTCGTTTCTAACCCGAGTAGATTGTAAAGCACGGTGGTTGTTTCCCCTCAGCCTGTTTGATGTATCAGGAGTCACAATAAGATGCAGGAAAAAGGGAAGGTTGTCTTACCCTAATGGGAAAATAGCTTTGAGAAGAGAATGACCCTGAACGCACCACGAGGAGCAGCTACATAAAGCCAACAGAAAGCAAACAATGACGTTTCTGAGAAAAAAGAAAAACAATAAGGGAACTGGGCAGAGCCGACCACAGGCTGGACAAGTTGATTGACTTTGATAGTAATTGTAAAAAAACCTGTGATTTGATTTCTTTGGATGTATTACTTTTTCTTCCCTTTCTGTAGAGAAAAACATTTCTCTCTTTTTTTAAAGTTTCTAGCAGAAAGTGTAGGTCTCTCTTTGAACCCAACACATTATCATGATAATGGTGGCAAAGCAGCATTCAGCTTCTATTCACCTCAGATCTGGAACGAACTTCCAGAAAACTGCAAAACAGCTGAAACACTGAGTTTCTGTAAATCAGGAATAAGAATCCACCTGAAATGTGAAATGTCCTGCTCAAATAACTGATCAATCAGAAACAGAACATAAAAAAACAACAACAAAAAAACAAAACTTTCAAATAAATGATTCAACTGACAGAAAATACATAAAGTCAGAAGCTGAGCCGACTCACCGGTTGATATCCTGAGTGTGCGGCGGTCGGTACTGGAGCAGGGAGCTGTGACTGAAGACCAGGAGTTCATGTGGCGCTCCGCGGAAGAACTGATGCTCTGGCACGAGGAATGCCGTCCTATGACCCCTCTCCCCTCTCCCTCAAGACGGCCCGAGGAATGAAACTGTAGCTCTTTTTGTCTCGCAACAAATTTGATAACAGAAAAGGAGCCCCGACGGGGAGCCTTTCGCTTGAACCCTGACCCCACCCTTTCTCTCTGCATCCCCTTCTCCTCTGAGAGCCACTTGTGCTGCTCCACAATAGCTCGAGTCAGAATAAGAGCCGCAATTCGGCAACTGGGGGGGGGGAGGGAGAAGAATGCCATGCCTCAGTCGGGCAGGGCGCCATGGTAACCAGACTGGTGCTGCAGCAAGAGTCTTAAACATGAACTACACACACACACACACACACACATACACACACACACCCTGCTGAAGAAGAGAAGATTTGGAGTTGTTAATTGTGGAGTTTCTGACTGAGTGTTAGAGATGATGTTTGGTGGAGGGCCTCCTGCTCCACAGGGCAGCGAGGGGAGAGGAGAGAAACTAAACAAGCACAGGAAGGGCCGGGCGGTCACTGCAAAAGACACCAAATATTTCTAATTGTGGTCCAGTTTCCAGTGCAAATGCCTTCGTACGCTTTAAAGAAGACGAAACTAACTCACAAGTAACCTTTCAGCAAGACACAGGAGCTGGTTGCAAGTAAATAACTGATGAAAATGCGTTCGATCCACCGACAGATTATTTCAGTTTCACATTTTTTTCATAAGTGAATTGATTTGCCAGTGGTTCTAGTATTTAAAAAATAAATAAAAAGTCAGGATTAAGGATTTATTTACTCAATGTGAGTCCCTACATGTTTGCTGAAAAGATACTAGAAGTTGTTTTTTGTCTCATTTCAAGCGTGCCAAACATCCTGGGTGAGATGTCGTGTTTCTGCAGTGTTCCCGGGGCAAACAGGGGCCCTTGTTGCCCTTTTGCCTCCTGGGGGCATCTCGAATCGGAATGCCCAAAATAATCAGTCACACAGTCGACGGACAGATGTGGAGAAAGGCCCGTCTGGCTGAGGGGGGATAATATTTCTTTCACATGTGGGGCTCCACAGCTGTGTGCTGGAGACATGGGCCCTTATTCTCTTCTGAATTATCTGCATGCAAATGCTTTTCTGCAGACTTGAATGCAACCACTATCTGCAGAGGTCTGGAGATGGACTTTAGACATCGCTAGCCCGTTAATCTGCTGCCAACTTGTAATCGGGGCGGTTGCCCAACTCCCCCCCACCTTTGTTTGGCCATTCTACTTTCTCCGTTTGGTAACAGCAAAAACATTTCTTTGTGGATTAGCCGATATCAAGAGCATCATTCTTCGTGCCGCTGAAAGGGGTTCAAGCAAAAGTGTTTCCTCTGAACCAATAAAAAATACAGCTACAGTAAAGTTATGGACCAAGAAATAAAAGCTCCCTTTGGAAACCTACACAGAAGTTTTTTCCATTAAAAAAATGAAAAAAAAAAAAAAAATTATTAAAGGTTGAAAAAATAACTTCAGACACAATGCTCATGCAAAATAAAATGCTGAATGGTATTTTCCAAATAATTTCTTCAGTGGCACTGAAGAAATGACTTTATTTTTCATTATAACCTGCTTACAGTGGCTATCAGGGCTACTGGAGAAAGAAAAAGGAGAAAATTTCTGCCAAAAAAGTCGATGTTTTGAGATCAAATTGAGACATTTTCCAGAAAGAAAATTTGTAAACTTTGAGATCCAAAACTTAAAAGTTTTCACCCTTAAGGGCTCAGAAAAATTCCAAGTGGTTTTCTTAGAAAGTTTTTGAGCTTAATCTCAAAATGTGTACATTTTTCTTTTGCAAATTTCTAAGTACTTCCTAGAAAATTTCTGAGAATCTAAATTTTTTTGTTTGAGGGTGGAAATGTACTATCTTTTCTATGAACAATGACTCTAATACACCATCATACATTTCAGAAACTGATCCAAACGCAGTAACTTCTAACAGAATTCATACAGCTGGAAATTTCTTTTTAAAATAAAATTTGTCAAGAGAAGAAAAGGAAGAAAAGAAAAAGAGGGCGAACAGAAGTTAACATTTTCTCATGGGAACGCCCATTCTGAGATTTACGACTCAGACTGATTAGTAAAGAAAGCTGCTTTGAAGGGCATCCCGCAGAGTTTTTAATACCACAAGACATGTGTGGAGTAGTGTGTCAAGCTCTGGGGCCCCAAGATGTGTGTGTGTAACACAGGAGCACAAGCGTGTTCAGGCGTCAGTGTTTGAAGGAAGTGACATGAAGCTCCAGGAAAAGGAAGTGCAGACGACTGAAACAGCCTGGTGGTTCAGCAATCTTTACAAAGATAGTTTCCATTAATGCAATTAAACTTTACTATGTTGTGACGGCATAGACAGATAATCTGAAAATAAATAAATAAATAAATAAATCGAGCTCCTCTGCCTTCTACCAGTGCTAACTAGAATCAACCAATCAGATCCAGGAGGAGGGCTTTAGTGCCGTCAATCACTTCATAAGCGACTCATCCCCCCTTCCTCTCTGCTAGTGTTTCCCCTCATGAACGCCGTGTGTTTTTCCAGAAAGGTAAGTTATTTCTCCGTCATTAGCGCTTTAATCAGAACATACACAAGTTTGATTGACAGCGTTAAGTCCCTCCTCCTGGCTCTGATTGGTCATTTCTGACTAGACTGTGCCAAATGTATTTCTTCAGTTTGCACAAGGGAGAGTTCAGTCTTTCCACAGATTGTCTCATACCATACTGACAGGATATGGTGGCAGTTTTAACAATTATGTAAAATAAATAAATAAAAGTTAAATATAACAGCTTTCGTATAACTAATCGAAAGTGGAGATCTGACTACAACCCTGAAAATGATCAAAGTGGCACTTCAAATGTTTCTCTTAGAGAATCTCTTCATATCCATTTATGGCTTGAATGAAATCATGCAGTCATTCAAAGGTTTCGTGGCTCACTGGGAAATGACATGAAATGATGACCAGCATGTGCAGCTGAGGCTCCACACGCTGTGCATTCCAGAACCCGACAGACCGAGTCCAGAAGGTTGGAGTTAACTTGACGGGACTCAGAAAATGTCCGACTGTGACAAGTCGAGACGCAGATATTCTGATTTGTTTTGGAAACATTGTGAAGTGCTACCAAAGAGACATTTTCCTGCATTGTTCTGTCACTGGGGGATTCCAGGTGGATTCCAGGTGGATTCCAGGTGGATTCCAGGTGGATTCCAGGGATGTGCATCGCAGTGGCTGTTCATGCAGGGCCGGTCCAGGATAATATGGAAACCCTTCCTACTAAGAACCTCAGCATCACTAACATGTTTAAATATTGATAAGGTGAATCTGTGAGAGGGAGATCAAGTTTATTGGCTGAGTTTAAAATCAATCACTGATTATTGGTTATTTGCTGTGACGCATTTGTGAACAAACCCAGTTCAAACACAAAGATTGTAGTCATGGTAACACAACAAGGAAATTATCAAGATGATTCTTTAAACTTTCACGTGAACTTCCTTATTAAATCCAAAACGTAAATTTCTTTTCTTAGCTGAATGCATTAAATAAAATGTGATGACATTGTCATTCTCTATAAATGAACGCTGCAGGTTTAGATCTACGTTTGGTTTTGATCTTGTGTTTGGACAAAGTATCCATGGCTGCCGATTTAAGTCAAACAGGAACAAGCGCAGAATAATTATTTGTAAACAAGATTACCGTACTAATACAAATCACATAATACAGATGAAATTCAGTGCAACATTTTACTGCATACAGTCCACATAGTACAGATTGTAATTATCAGACTAAGTCTCAACGTCTAATCCTAAATAATTCAAGGACAGAAAAAAAAAAGAATCCTGATTAAAATTATGCTTAGTTCTAGTAAACATGCAACGGAACCTTGATTCAAATCAAAACTGAGAAACATTTCTATTTTTACGCAATAAATCTGACTTTTTCCACCAAACCACACTGAAATCTTGGCTAATGGATCCGGAAGCTGCAGGTCCGACTTCACAGGTTTACATGTTGTAGCGCTGGCCTCTGGTTCTCTCTCTGAGGTACATGCTGACGTAGGAGGTTATCAGGTCATCCATCTTGTAGCCCTGTTCATGAAAAAGGAAAAGAAAAATTAATGCAAACAATATAAATTCAAACTTTGTTCAAAAGACAAAAACAAAACAACGTACCAGCGACGTTTCACAGAGGAATTTGTTGCCCTTCACTAAGCTGCCGACGGTCATGTGAAAGTAGGTGCTTCCGCTGCACCAATTAGCTATTTTGTTGTACGGGTGATTTGCCAGGACCTCCTTTTAAAATTAAAATAAAACATCAGTAATTGCAGAAAAACCATCCAATTGAACATTTCTAATTGCAAATTTTGCCGTTTCCTAACCTTAGTTTTCGGGTGCAGGATTGTGAGTCCGGTTTTGCTGATGGCAATTCGCACAATATCCGGAAAATTTTGCTCTGATGTTTGCTGTAAAAAAAAAAAGAAGAAAGAAAGAAAGAAAGGTAAGATGGAAAAATGCAGGCTGAACTGGTTTTTACGGCTGCAGGAGCACAGCGGTGAGAGTCTGCAGGACCCACCTTCACTTCAAAGAACGCGCAGCCGAAGGTCGGCCAGCGACACACCGCCTTCAGGAAGGCAACTTTTGCTTCCTCGACGGCCATGCCGCCGTGTTTGTTGAAGAAGGCGATGATGTTCTGCAAGTGGAAGAAACGCAAACACGTAGCAGCTTAAAAAAAAGAGAAAAAAGGAAGAAAAGAAATTACCCCGTTTTTAATGAGGTTAATGAGTTGCTCTGCACCCCCGCAGGCTGCAGGCTGAGTTCTCATCCTCCTCCATAATGGACATATTGTTTATATATGATCGGCAAAGCAAAGTCTTATTATAGAGAAATGTCACCATGAGCCAAAATCTAACAGAAGAATGTTGTATCTCTTATTCTGCTTTTCCACAGAGACCCTGTATAATCCTCTCCTTATTCATGGAGAGATGTGTTTTTTTTGTTTTTTTTTGCAAACACCCGCCCACCGGTATCAGGCACTTATTAATGAACAGCTTGTGAAGTCACAATTCATATTTCTCCATGAAGCACATTATTTACAGCACTTAACATTGCTTAAGATCTAAGTACTGGAGCGGTTCAAACCCACGAGGTCACATGGGTCAAACTCAAGGCCCGGGGGCCAAATCAGGCCCACCGCAGGTCTTTATGTGGCCCTTGAGGCTCCAAACTCAGTAAGTCCCTCCAGTTTTCCACAATTCCACAAAATTCACATAAACTCAACAGATCTTCACATTTTTTCTGATTTTACAGTTAAATATTGGTAATAACACTTGCCAGTTTTTTTTATTTATTTTCTGCAATAATTGCACTGAATTTCCAATAGGAATTTTTTTAATTTATTATTGTGCATTATTTTCAGTCCCACAAGGAACAAAATAACTATCCATCCTGTTTTTCCAAAAATGTATGTTAATCTTTATTTTACATTCAAAAATGGAGATAAAAGTTGTGGTACTTTAAAAATTGCAACTAATTGGCTAAAGTACATGTACCTAAATGCATAAGATGTCTTTTTTTTTTTTTTTTGTCCAAACATTCCTGTAACGTTTGCGACTTTAAATTATTGTTATTATTTCGTCTGGCCTGAAAGCAAAATGGCTCCTCAGGTTGCAGACGGATGTGTGTGATTGCAATGAGACAAAAGGTGAAAAAGTTAGCGGCATATCAACAGATATCAAAGATGCTTTAAGTGCAACCAAAATAACACCAATAAACATTTTCTTTAGAACGGCCATTGGGGTTTCTAGTTTAGCACCAAAACCAGCAGGTGACATGTTCCTCTCTGCTGATCTCTGAACTCCTTCACATCCCCACATCTATCTAAAGCATCAACACCCCCACAGCCAGCCTGGTGCTTCTACCTTTTTCCACTCGTTTTCAGACATGGCCTTCAGCTGGTCGGCGGGAACCAGCTCCTTCAACACCTTGGGGATCGTGAGGATCTGGCTTTTGTCACCGTTGACCTTTACCCTGAAGAGCAGAGCGGCAATGTTGACCATTTCCTCCTTGGTGACAACGTGGTAGCCTCTCAGGTACTTTGGCAACTCCTGGAAAACAGGGATGCAGTTGGGGTTTGTTTGCATGCAGTCGTCGTCAGAGTGAAGGTTCGTTTTGGCCTCAACGTTCGAATCCATTGCAGATCGTCTGTGACCCACAAGGGGTCAAAACTATACATACACTCCCAGTAACATTAGAATTAAAAACCACTTAGGAAATGGGGAGAAACCAAACAATGTTTTCAGCCACTGAACAAGATCCTGGCTGGACTTTCGACCAAAAGCACAACTTTTAAGCAGATCTCATGCAATATCAAGATGGTTCAATTTTGATATTTTCCAGCTGGAATATCCAACTGTGTTCAAGTTTCAACAATCTGAGATAGGATGTACAGGAAGCGCCTCGCTTTGTCTGCTTCGGTCAGAAGTCAAAGCTAGTTCCAAGAAATCGCTCGGCGACTGACCCACCTGGAGGTCAACCTGTCTTCTGGCATTACAACATGTTGGACCTTGAAAACCTCTCGTCTTTTGAATTCTTCATCTCTGTACCCCAACTTTCCTCAAAGGTTAAGCCGGGTAAAGTCAAATCTATAATCAGCTGATAAACTAATTCTTCAGTCTCATGAGATTTAGTGAGACGTCGTCACATTCGTCTCTTACATCTGGAAAATGAGCAGGTCATAAATAACTCAGGAGACTGAACTAGTGAGTGACTCCTGCTCAGTGCTGAAACTGTTGCATTTCTTCAGCGATTTGACCTTTGAACCCACTTCCCGAGTCAGTAGATAAATAACCGCCTCTGGTTTGTTTTGTTGAGAATATTTGCTGATGGTTTTCCATGCTGTCTTCCCAGCTGACATCCTCATTTGTGTGCGAGGCCTGATTATATTCAAAGCAGGACAGAAGTTTTCCACCAGGTGTAAAAATGAGCTGAATGAAGCCGGGAAAGCGGAGCTGCTGACTGAGACGCACCTGAGGGAAATGGAAGATGAGGTCAGCCTCGGTGTCTCTGCCAGGGATTACGTTGAACCACAACTTCCTCATGAAGAACACGTGGTAGGAAATGTTGACCGGTCCACCTGCAGCACACAGAGACAGAGAGAAAGAGAGAAGAGACTGCAGACAAATGTTGCTGACCGTCCAAACCTTCACGCTCTGCATGCTGTGTGGTTACCGTCTTTAATCCTCTTGGCTTGTTTCGACCAGTCGGTGATTTGTCTCAGACTGTCGAAGAAGTAGTCTGCGTCGTTCAAGCTGAGAACCTGAGATCAAATAGAGATGGCCAGACAGTTTTAGCCTCATCAAAAAGTACTGCTTACACAAACCATCTACAATGTTCAACTTTGGTTTTTCTTTTTCCAGTTTTTCTCTGTCTGAATCTTCCAGGGTTCATTTTCAAAATGGGAATGACAAGAAAAAAAAAAATTCAGCAGGAGTGCAGATCTTTATCGATGGAGTTTCTTGCTTAAACTGGCCTGTATCTGCAGTAATTAAAATGGTTTGAAACAAACACGAGAAAAAAGAAAATCTCAATCTTTCTGGAGGCCGCCCTGGGACCACCAGATCTCCATAGCAACCAGGAGTTCACAGGAAACGACCAGGAAAGGTGTGAAACTGATGGCTGAACCTTGTCGTGCGTCTTCACGAAGATGCTGAAGCCGTCGGCTGAAGTCAGGTTGAGCTTCTTGGAAATGTTCTGGATGAGATCCCGGATCCTGGTGCTGGTCGCCACCTCAAAGATCTGGACATGGGGAGGACAGGAATCCGTGTTGACATTATGCTGACAAAGCGGATTTGTTTGGCTTCGATGCGTCTCTGGCGGGGAAAGAGAGAGAGAGACAGAGAGAGAGAGAGAGCGTCCCGCTGCGTACCTGGTCTGTGTCGTTGGGGAAGTAGATTTTGTGGAAGATCTGGGTGCTGTTCTGCTGGATGGCGTCCACCTCCACCTGGTGGGGCGGGAGCTTCCTGGGATCAATCCTACACACAATCATCAAAATGTTGATGCTATATTTATGTACTTTTGCACTGACTTGAGTTCATCTGACGTCTTGGTTTCACCAATCAGTCCCTTCAGGAAGTTACGATGTTTATAGAAATTCACACATCATTGCCCAAATTTTGTGCAGACTTACAATTTTCCCCAGTCATCGCAGCTTTCCCACAAATCTGACCAATCACCTTCACGTTTCCTGCATTTCCTTCTCTTCTGACCAATCACTGCAACTTGGCTGAATTTCAACCAATCCCCTCAGCTCAGTTATAATTTAATTTCCTGTTTCGCGTCTCTTGAAAGTCGGACCTGGAAGATGACAGCATGTGTGACACTAAAGGGTAACTTCACCTTTTATTTTTGTTGCAAAAATAATTTTTTGAAATACTGTGTAGGATTTGGTTTCACTATGTTGATATGAAATCCTTTTGCATTTTGGTAACTCCTCAAGACGCAGTTTCATTTGTACTAATGGTCCCATTACAAGAAGAATCCTTCCTTCTTGTAAATGTTGAATATGTTACTTTCACTTTAAATATCAATTATGTTAAATTCCTATCTTTTTTTGGGGGGAAAGATTACGTGAAGTAATTTAAGATGAAGTTCCTGCTAGTCTTCTATGTAAGTATAACATATTAAAATGCTTATTTGTGTAGCAGAATTAAGTCACCACCACACATATACATGAAGCAGTTTTTACTTTGCTTTATTTTAGTATTTTTTAGTTTACTTAAATCAAAGACATGATGCTGCCCTGCTGTAATTTCTGCTCGCTGATTAAAAGTTGTATTGAAATAATCCGGCTGCGTTGCCATGCAGACGGTGACTGTAGATATGGTGTATTTATAGCAGAGGCCATGCAAATGCTGCATTTGGCTGGTCACCCTGTTGCAATGTTGATGCAAGCCATTTGTGTTCACCACTTCATAGATGAAACAAGTTCTGCATCACACTGCAAGCGTTTTTTTTTTTTTTTTTTCCTCAAAGAAAGACAACAGTATAAAAAGCGCTTCAAGAAAAAAACAAAACAAGACAGTTAGACTTTTTCCTCCTCGCAGCAGATTATCAAGCGACAGCAGCCAGGAGGACCGGTGCAGATGCTGGTGACATACAGGGACAACAGTTTCTGCGTTGGAGGTGCGGGACAAACCTGAGCGAGCTCTGCAGCCGCTGCAGACAGTCGGAGGCCAGCTGCTCTCTGCGCCGCGACTCCACAAACTTCTGGGCGTGTCTCAGGAGGGCCTGGCTGGGCGGGAACAGGCCGCAGCACAGCCACAGCAGCTGCCAGCCCTGCTCTATGCTGAACCTGCAGGCACAGAGGAGACCTCAGTAGAGGTGGCTGGATACAGATGGATGTCGTACTTTTCTGACTTGTTTTTAAAACATGTGCATCCTCATCTGGGTTGGTAACTTGACAAAATGTGAAAAATATCAATTTATGAGTACATCCTTTCATATTAACAATAAGAAAAAGTGAAATTTTTTTGTTTGAAAACATGCAAACCAATAATAATAATAATGAAAAAGCACAAGGAGGCGAGTGGCTGATTGGAAGAAAAGAGGCAGAAAAAGCAAAGAGTGACCTGTTGTTGTTACTGGTCATTTGCTTCATGATCTGGCAGTAGATCTCGTCCCGCAGCGCCTCGTGTTTAGTGGGGGGGCCGAAGATCTGGTCAGTGAGCTCCAGGGGGCTCTGCATCTGCCTGGTGGGGTAATCTCCCATGTACTTCAGGATGGGTGAGCCAGAGGTCAAGGACAGGCAACGAGAAGCATCACGATCCGAAAAGATTCCAGTGAGCAAGATTAGGTGAGCTAATGGCTAATGGTGGAAAGTTGATCTGATGTTTTCCACCAGTAAACATACAGCGGAGGAGTCAGACTAAAAACCTGATGAATGATGTGAGTTGTGCTTTATGACAGCGTTTGGTAGAAACTATCGGTTACATTTACTCAAGTAACTGTTTGGAAAAACAAAGTGCTTTTAAGAGGACTTTTACTTTTACAAATCTTGAGTAATTTTACTATGAAGTATTGATTCTGTTACTTGAGTAAAATGTCTGGATGCAGTAGGTATACTGTGAGGAACTGTGAATGATGTTACCTCAAACACACACAGAAGAGTCAGGTCAACATCTCCAAGTGTGTTTTCGATGAGGAAATGACATCAAAACGTCAATTTTACACAAGAGAGACCCTCTGAAGAAGCTCTTTAAACCGGCGACAAAACACAAACACAAGCGTTACTGCAGCTGTTTTTCCTTCCCGGCTGTGCAGAGGATATCAGTGAAGGCCAGGCAGGCTTTGTGGCTGAGCTCCGGGTTGCCCACCAGGTTCTTGAGGAGAGGCTGTCTGATGGGCTCTCTGGAGTGAGCCCACAGCTTCTCCGGCACTGCGTTCCTGGAAATCACCTGGCGGTTTAAATCCTTGGTGGGCTGTCTGCAAAATGAAACAAAAGGAATTAAAAAAAAAAAAAGAAAAACAACAAGCTTTTATGGAGAAATTCACCTGCTGATGATTGAAAAAGTTAAAAAGCACAGAGCTTTAAAAGACAAGAGTCCAACCTGAAGTACTGCAGGGAGAAGTCCTTCAGCGAGGCGGGAGCTACTCTCTCCACGGTGCCCATGTCTTTCCGGTTCGCCTCCACC
Organism: Poeciliopsis turneri; assembly: GCA_922788865.1. Classification (NCBI taxonomy): domain Eukaryota; kingdom Metazoa; phylum Chordata; class Actinopteri; order Cyprinodontiformes; family Poeciliidae; genus Poeciliopsis; species Poeciliopsis turneri. The sequence goes on from CAKLNU010000698.1 coordinate 893,917, forward strand.
AGGTTCTTCCTCTGGTTTGGCGACAGGTTGAGGAGATTCTTTGGGAAAACGGGGAAAAGTTGTTTTAGGAATCATCTGAACTGAGGGACAATAGAACGAAAACAACAGAAGTTGTGGTGAAGGGTCGGTACCAAGACTTCGTTGCTGGGTTTGCTGAGCGTCGGCAGGATGAAGATGGCCTCCGTGGAGACCGCGCCGGTCTTTTTGGTGCTGCTGCTTTGAGCCTTGATCCAGCCGCGCTGCTTGGAAAATTCCTCATCCTTGATGAGAATCAGCAGCTCTCCTCTTTTAAAGCTCAGGATGGTGGGGTCGTCTGAGGAAGAGGAGAAAGAAGAGTCAAAAACAGACTTTCCCCCTGTTTTCGCCCATTGAATCGATTTTATTGATTTCATTTTTGGGTTTTTGAACATTTTAGGGAAAATCTGGGATTGTGTTTTTTGTCAACAGCTGGGTTTCTGTAACTGAGGTGAGCTAATGACTGAGGCGGCCATCTTGTTTTACAACTTCAGTTTATTTGGTCTTTGAATTCAGGTCAACTCTACGACAAAATGTCATGGTCAGGCTAAGATTTTGTTTTTGACAAAAATAAAGTCCAAATGTTAAAAGAGTGCAGCCATATTAATACGAGAATAAAGTTTTAATGTACATAAAGTCAAAAGAATACGAGAATAAATTCAGGTAACAAGATGAATAAAAATTACTACTTGTGAAAGTAGTAATTTTAACAAAAATGCTAATATGAAAAATAACCAAAAAAATTGTTATCCCTAAAACAACTCTTTTCTCCTAATTTAAAGACATTCTGAAAAAAAAATTACTTCTTTAATTTGCTAATATTAAAGTTATACTTCTGAAATGAAACCGAAATTCTCGTAGCCCGACCTCCAACTCACAGGACAGATTGTCTGTCATTTGTACTTTCCTTTTTTATTTTTTATTTTTTTACAAAAGAAGCCAAGAAAAACCCCCAATGAAATTGGATCTGGAATGAAAACAACTGTAGACTTTATTCTTAAACCATGTCGCCTGGCCTTATTTAAAAAGAAGTGCGTAAAACTCCAGAGGAGCCGGCGCTCGGACCTTGGCTGCTTTCGTCTCTCAGCGCCACGGCATACTTGGAGCGCTCCGTCAGTCCGCTGAGGAACATGGTGATCAGCTCGGACATGTCTTCAGCAAAAGATCCGCTCAGGGTGAAGTCTCCTTTCAGCGTCAGCAGGCACACGGCGTGGCCCGAGGTTTTACCCTCCCTGAGCAACAACGACAGAGAGACAGGGCTACCACAAGGACTGAGGCAAAACCTGAGGAGATTAAAACTCCAAACCATCTGCAGCGAAAAAATACTGCCTACTAATCTTTTAACTGTTTAATAAAAGGACAGCAAAATGTGCTTAATGAGTAAAACATGTTAGCAGATAAGTTTTTCATCTTAAGCTCAAAATAGATATTTTATGTACAGTTTTACCCTAATTCCTTCTGAGTGTGCTATTCTTTCAGCAAACGAGCTTTCTTTGAATCCTTATTAACGACTGATCGATTACTAAATTAGTTGACGATTATTTCAATAAGCAATTAATCACATGTTGTTCTACATGCATTACGAGTCGGATGCTTCACTTTACATCCATTTCACATTTCCTTCAGCGTGTCTGCTCCTGTTTCAGATCATCCTCACTGAGGAAGAAGCGTCTCTACCTGACGGTGTTGACTCCCGTCACTTCTGGGAAGGACAGCTGCAGCAGCCTCTTCTCCCTCTCGTCCAGGAACGTGATACCGGTCCAGTTTATTGCCACAATGAATTTACTCTTTGGCAACGGGGGACCTGGAGACATAAACACAGGACACCTTAGATCCTTCTATCACATGCAAAGACGCTAAACTAAGCACCCAAATTATATTACTATCCATCAGTAAGTAAATGAGTTAATTAATGATCCATCTGAGCTCTTATCTCAGGCTGGAGTCATTAAACATCCAACTTGAATGAAATGGAAAAATAAAAGTTGGGTGTGTCTATTTCCACACAGTGCCTATATATTTTTAATCATAAATCCTAAATTAATCTTGCGCAGTTAAAAGAAACACTTTCATTTTACCCTAAGTTCATTTGCATAGAGCTCAAAATATTTTACACTTTTGCTGTGAGCTGATGTAACACTCTCCGCTTTCAGAATGCAGTAACACTAAGCGACGCCGCCTCTGATCACCTGAACAGGAGAAAACATAACTAAGAATATGTAACTTTTAGACACTGATGAAGCCATAAAAACAGATACCTAAATGAACTTCTTTCATTTCTAGTTTTACCTGGCTTCACCAGACAAAATGCCAGATTAATCTGAGAGCCTAGTGCAGGTAGCAACTCCAGTAAAGTTATAGGTAATTTTATTTATACAGCACATTTTCAGCAGCAAGGCAATACAAAATAACAAACCAAAAGAAAGGGCAAAACAAGAAAAAAATAATCTAATGTTGATCTAAAGTACGTAAGCTAGGTGCTCCTGTTCAGGGTTGCTAAGTCTCCTCTGGTTGAATTCATTTTCTGGTTTGGAAGAAAAGGAGTCTAAAAAGTGGTTGCTAAGGTAGTTTTTCTGGATTCTAAGTTTGTTCAAATTCCTTTTCTGGGTTGCATTAATAGGAATCTCCCAGCATAATAATCCATAAGTATTTTATAAATATATAACATATATATATATGTAAAACTCCTGTAAAACTCCCTTGGAGAATCGAAACACTTTATTTCAGTATTTTACTCTCTTAAACTATTTTTATTGTGTTTGTGTTGAAGTAAGGAGACCTGGAGACTCGATGAAGATCACATTTTAAAAACTCATGTCCTACCCGACTGCTTGGTGACCTCAAAGAACCTGGAGAAGAACATGGGCCACTTCTCTCTGGCGTAGTCGACCACCTCTGCCTTCACCAGGTCCGCTTTTTGTCCAGAACTCAGGAAGGTGCTCTGGAATGATTTGTGTCCATTAAAAGCTGCAGGAGGATTTGTTTTTTCATTGCTTGTCGTGAGGATCCCAACCTGAGCGTGAGCGGTGTGGATCATCTGAACCAGCTTGGGTTCTGACTTTGCCTCCAGCAGAGAGTTCTTGATGCAGTCCTTCACCGTCTCCTTCACGTTCTCTGGGCGACTGTCTGAGCCGTGCTGGATGTACAGATGTTTGGCAGCGATCTCGATGATGTCGTCCTCCTGTGGAGACATGGACAAAACAAAAGCTAAGCTAGCAGATGTCCAGCTTAGCTGCGAGACGTCTAAAGAAACGCTTCGAGATGCTTCCTCTGTGTTTTTAAAATGACAGCGTCATCAGCGTACATCAAAGTATGAACACTGTGACAGGGATTTGGTAATGTGTTAATATACGGGGAAACTAAAACTGACCCAAGGATACACCCTTGAGGGACACCTACAGGACATTTTAAGCAGGGATATTTCACACTGTTTACTAGGACTAAACAAAACAAAAAAAATCAAATGTGTATATAGTGATGGACAAGTGATCATTATCAATAGATAGCATGTCAGTTAGATTATTCAATAACTTCACCAAACTCTAATCCAAAACTAAATTAGTAGATGATTATTTCCATAATCGATTCATCTGATTAATAATTTCAGTCCTAGAGAAAAAAACAATAAGTATGAACTCGAACCCTCATTTCTGTTTTTCCAAAAACGTACTTTTTTTTTTTTTTTTTTCACTCTGGAAAGAATGGTTTTATCAAAAACCCCAAAATGAGTATAATATAATAAGTGTGTGTAAGCATTACGTTACAACAGAGCCCACCTTTTCAGCCTGGTACTCTCCAAACTTCAGACCGTGGATGAGCTGCCTGTAGATGAGGTCAGTGCTGATCTTGTCCTCCTTGCAGTCGTGCCAGGGAGTGAAGACCTCCTTTCGGAAGATGAGACGCCACGGAGCGTGCTGCTCCTGGCCGCCCCTCCTCTTCACCTCCTGCTCACACTGGGAGATGGCGTCCATCACATGCTCCCGGCCGCTCCCCAGGGCCCACACCTTCGGCATGAGTCACCAATAAATCACTAACTAAAAGCAATCAAATTTTAACTGCTCAGCACTCATAAAGAGGTGGAAACAAGTTTGTTTTTAAAATGGGGACCTCAGAAAACTTAAGGGAAAATTTGTAAAAAAATAAAAAATAAAATTCTAATAAAAAAACCCCCGAAAAACAATAAATTAAATATTAATGACAGTTGTAAAACAACAAAAGGAACATTTCTGGCATAAAATCCTAATATATGTATGATACGATATGAACCAACTGATTAGCAGCTCAGCTGCCCCAGATTCGTTTACCTTTTCGTACATGGCTACGTAGAGAGAGAAGCCAAACGTGTCAGTTAGCTTGATTTTATTGGACACAAGTTGGCAGACTTCTTTGGATGTAGTTGCCGAGTCGACAGGAAGGTTAATGGATCGTCCATCCAGCAGTGCAATAGACACCAACATGGGCTTCTTTGTCTTGGTTGCCTACGAGACAGCAGAGAAATGTCCAATGGAAAGCAATCACGCAAGTTTTCTGAAAATCCTTTACAAATCACACAGCATTTGTAAAAAACATATGAAAATTGATTATAGTGAACTTATCCAGAAATACACATCCTTGAGATTATTAATGTCAAAGGAAAACAACTAAAGTGAAAGAGAGAGGTAAATGTTTTTAATTATAAAGAAAGTTAGAAATTGTTATGGTTTGCATCTGGAAATGTCACATGCACATAACACTGGAGGACAAAGAGGACCAAACTTTTACTCTCCGTGGTAGAACAATTCCATTTATTAAAATAAAACATAGACATGTAGGTGTTATTAATTCAGTGCAGTGCACAACAAGTGATCAGCTGAACACATCGGTAGTTGATTTGCTCATTTAAACTTCTGCTCTGCCTGATCTGCCAGAGTTGGTGCGGGCTGCCTTTTTTTTTTTTAACTGAACCAAAACGTAGAAATCTGCATCACATCTAAATGTTAAGGTTGTCAAAGTCAAGCTAGCATAGCAAACTTATTTCCTTCTCTCTTGCCAATTTTTTTTCAAACTGAAAATGTTTCATTGATGTTATTTAGTTGACAATTAGTATTAATAACAGTGTGTTCTTTTATATGTCATGCATACATTTAAGATTTAAGGCAATATGTTGACTACTTGTCAGCTAAACTAATGGTGTCAGCGAGCAGCTTTTTGCCATCCAGTAGGGAGCTGAGGCTGGGATGTGGCCTGCATGATGTTACGTCTCTATATGTCTATATATGAACGAAAACATAAACCCCTCCCTCAATTGGATGTCAGATGAGCAACAAACGTAAGCAGATGAACATGATTCTGTATTTAGCGAATGGACTGCATTTATTTAGCGCTTTGCTAATCACATAGTTCTTTCACCCCTGGAGAACATGAACACCTACACCTGTTTGCTCTTCCTAGAATCTCACCCAACATACAGCATATTACTGGGAAGGCTCAGAGACATCCCAGTAAGGGAAGGTGAGTAAATTTACAACGTCATCTCAATTCCTCACAAACGTTTACGGGTCAACAGTGAAGAGAATCCAGAGAAACGGCGTCATGATGTGGTTTGGGAACAGGAAAGCTCTTCATGGTGTCATTAAAATAGAGTCTACTGGTGGAACCTTTCTCCCCTCACTACAGGATATTTATATCAGCCGGGTCACGAAGAGAGCTAAAAACATCAGAGAAAGCACTCATTGTTCTCACTTCTGCCTTCCAGCGGATGTTGCTGACGTAGGAAAGCAAGAATTGACAGGCGAAAAAAAAGCTTTTATCCCCAGACTGTCAGGCTTTCAAACTCAACGTAGTTTCAGTGTTTGAAGTTTTTAATTTTGCATGACTTTCTACTTTTTTTGTTGTTGTTGTTGTTGTTTTAACTGTAATGAAGGGAAATTGTGGAGTACAAATGTCACTGCCGAGTTTGTTCTTGAGTTTAAGAAATAGTTATTTCTACTTGTGTTCTTCTCACTGAGTCACAGTCATAAACAACACAGGTGCATTAACTAAGCGTTTCTGAACTGTAGGGCTTTTTACTTGATTCACATGCAACTTTGAAATTTGGGACATTTTGAATACAATTCCCTAATAAATATGCACATTTCCACAAAATGTGTTAAATTTTATTTCCAATCACCTTCATATAAAACTTGTAATCTGCATTAAGTTGTTGATGAACTAAAAAAAAAAAACAACTGATGTAAAATAACTATGATGCAAATGATTGACGTCTTTCTTTGTAAATAAAAACAAAACCGTTTAAGGGAAACAGTCAAAAATGCTCTAAGATCTAATTTTAGTCATGTAGAGAAGCAAAAATATATCGTTTAAACGTAATACATTTTTAAATTCTCCACAAAATAAAAAAAAATCGTATATCTGCACCTGCAGCTCCAGCCAGGCTGGCGGCTCCCCTCTCGCTCCGTTTGACATGGTGCGCCGCAGCCTCTCGGCTAAGTAGGAAGGAAACCCTCCAGGAGCAAAACGGATAAAACTTTGAAGGTACTGACAAGGAAAAAGACAACAGACAGTCAACAAAACATTGTTTTTCACCGGTGGTGACATTTAAAGCTGAGATATCTAACTTTTACAACAACAAACAAATGTTTTTCACATTTTAGTTAAAACTATCACCATGTTGTCACAGTGTAATATGTTCCTAAAGGTTGAGCTCCTTCACCTCCTCCCAGTGCTGCTGTAACAGTCTGATGAAACGCACCGCTCCTGGTCTTACCGCTGTCAATCAAGCTTATGTACGCACGGTTAAATGTGCTAATGGCAGAGAAACAACTCACGGTGACAGAAAAACAGTTTGTCCGCCAATGTTGGTGAACATGCTAATGTTCATGGCTAGCATTCATGGCTACGCTATCAGGAAAAAGATTTAGCGTCGTAGAGAGCAAGAGAGAGGGTGATTGGCAGCGCAAAGACCCTCCTCTTGGCTCTTATTTGTTGTTTCTGACTGAGTGGAGTATTCAGGACTATTCGTATTCCTTACTTTTAAGAAGCGCTCACTGGGAGGAAACACGCCCAGGCAGAGGGAAAGCAAGATCCACCCACGGAAGTAGCTGTTCCTGTTGTTGTTTTCATGAAGCTGTTTGCAGATCTGACAGTAAATCTCATCTCTGTGTTGGGGACACACACATTAGTTTTATCAGTTTTCCAGAAGGAGCAACTTCAGTCAGACATCCTGCGACGCTAAAGGCAAACAGCTGGAACCTCAGGTCAGGCCTGATGATGCCATATCCCACGATGTAGTGGACTTTTTCAAGAGACGACAGGGGCCTGTCCAGGGTGGGCCCTTCTCCGATCAGGACGTCACTGTCCTCACTCACAGTCTGCAGTGTGGTGGGCTTGGACACCTCCGTCAGGTCATCGGACTGTAAGAAACAGAGACGAAAAAGGAGTTAGCGCGTCCATGACGACCGTCGGATGATACGCCTCACCTTCTGGCCTCACCTCCTCCATGATGATGGAGGGCTTTCTCATGTTCGACACGGGCCGTACGTTCACGCTTCCTTTACCGGGAAGGACTTTTTTGTTTCTGGACAGCAGGTCGGTGAACGTGGACCCCTTTCTCGTTCGCGGGCTGCCTTCGGGCACGGTGTACGACCTCAGGTTTGGAACCGTGTCAGTGGGCACCGTGGAGGGCTTCCTGTTTTTTGACAGGAGGTCTGTGAAGATCGATCCCTTTCTCTTCTGGTCCGGCTCCTCTGCGATGAGAGCAGGTTCTGCCTCTTTGTTTTTCCTCAACACTCTCTGAAAACGAGCAAATGTCAAATATTTATTTGAACATAAAGTAACTATAATACCCTCAGTTGCTATACATATCAAATAGGACTTAAAAGAAATTTGATTTCATATTTTAACACCTTCAAATTGGGCCTCTGTCTCTTTAAAAGCTCCTGCTCTTTCTGAAACTCCACCTTCAGGAAGCCATCACAATATGGCTCCTCTATTAACCCTTCAACCGCGTTTTTACCAGCATTTTACTGAGAAGTAACTCCTGTAATGAGGTCGGCAGATGTGCAGTTTCACCCGGTGTTTGCTAATTGATGCTGGCTAGTCTGAAGGAGCTCAGAGGGGAAATCACAGAGGGCTATACTGTGAAGCAGAAGCTTTTAAACTGCAATGCTCAGGATGAGTTGAGCCCCTAATAAGGTGTTGCTAGGGCGACAGCTGAACAGCTGAATGGTTGCCACGGAGATTAAAGGATTTCTGAAACAGTGGTGAAGGAATCAAAGCAACACTCCAGGAATGTTTTTGATAGAATAACATCACAAACTTTACCTAATACTGCCCCTTTAAAAGAAGCAAAACATTTCCAAATTCTTCGCCTTCCTGTGGGGAAACGTACCTGATCCAGGCCCACCATGTGGCTCAGACGTCTATCCTGCCTGGAGAGCAGGTCCTGGGGGACATAGCGATCCCGGATGGCGCTCCCCTGCTGAAGCCTGCTCATTATCTTCGGCTCGGGAAGATCTCCCAGAAATCTCAGAATGATCCACCACACCGTCAGCGAAGCCTGGCGAAAATGCGACAAACTTCAGCGACAGGTAAACAGGCTGAAACAAGTGAACCGCGGATGTTTCAGAGCAGTACCATAACATCTCCTTCGTCCTCATGGTAGAGCAGCGGCTGCTGAAGCCTCTGCCGGATGTGGGTGGGCGTGGCTGCCCCCTGGAAGTGAATGGAGGCGAATTTGGAGAACGAGTACTGATCCAGGTCTTCGTAGTCCTCCTCGGGAAGCTCGTCTTCCGCGGGAATCTCGTCGATGTCTATCTCCTCGATTATGGTCCGTTTTCCTTCAATGTTCTGTAAAAAAAATCCAACACATGAATCGTGATCAAACGGATCCACCTTGACTTGAGAAGAGAGAAACCACGTGAGCGTCGAGAGTCTGAACCTCGAATCCGACGGGAGCCTGGCCCTCCTGCCCTCCGACCACCATGTTGGGTAGGAAGCCGAAGATGTCGTCCACCATCTCCTGGTCGCTCATGTTGGCAGCCTGCGCTCTGGCCTCCGTCTCTCTCTTCTGCCTCAGCACTTCTTCCAAGTGTTTCTGTTTGGCCAAAATGGCTCGCTGTTCTTCTTCCCTCTCTTTAGCAGAGAGGTGCATCTAGAAGAATGGGAGGCACAGGATTAACAACCTGAGAGCGAAACATCGGCCTTTTCAGTTAAATTTCTAAAGCCAACGCAGATCGACAGGGATGGAAGCGTCAATATCGCTTTAAATGATTCTCATAAAGGAAGAATCATGGTGGTTCAGACCTTCATTTCAGATGGGCCTTTCTGTGTCAGATGTCAGTGTTGGACCGATGCCTTCTTGGATTTTCATTGGATACTTCAGTTTAACATACAGACAAAGTTCTTAGACTTATTGAAAAGACAATTATACCATTCAGGCTAAAATATTTGCTTCAATATCCCAAGCTGTACCTCATTCACAGGCTTCTTTTAACCAACCAGGACCTCTTGCATAATTTTGTTGGATATTTATCTCTTCTGACTACAGGAGTTGATTTAGGATTGTTTTTTGTTTTGTTTTGTTTTGTTACCACGGACTCAATATTAGGTTAGGCTGTTTGAATTAAAACTTTTGTTTCATCCACTCCAAAAGCAGCTTTGATGTTTGTTCAGCAACAGATCAAAACACTTAATTCTGTCCACGTTTTAGCCATCTTGCTGTCGATTTGAGCCCATTAAAGTTGAAGAATTTTCAGGTCACCTTTCCTTCTATGTGTGTCTTGTGCAGCTTGAGTCACTGCTTAAGCTGAAGAGATCAACTGAAATGTTCCCAGATTTCAAAACTTTGACTGACGCGGTGTTTGTAATTCCAGCCTCAAGTGCAGAGCAGGAAATCAAAAACCCTGAGACATTTCATGATAATTTCTTTGTCCTGCTTCTTCTTCCCTGCAAGAAGATAAAGTTCAGGTTCTTAAACTTGAGCTTACGTCTCTCTTCATCTTCCCGATGCGTCTTCTTGCCAGCATGCCTCTGGTGTGCGCCTGCAGCAGGATCACTGCGTTTCTCTTACGCTTCCACTCCTTCCTGGCCAAGTAACCTCTGACCTCCGTCTGCAGCACCAGCGCAGCGACCCGCTGCCTCTTGTAGTTGAGGTAGATGTGACGGGAGCGGGCGATAGCCTGCAGCCTCGCGAAGCCCAGCTGCACCTGAAACCAGAGCATGACTGGAGGTTTAACAGACGCTGCACGGCGTCCAATACATCGGTTAATAATGACTCTTCAGAAAGCAACCCACCACTCTGTACAGCTTCCTGCCTTTGTAGCCTCTCCAGTGTTTCTGAATGACGAGGGCAGCCGACCTTTTCCTCACAAATTCTTTCCTTTAGAGGGTATGAAGCAAAGTACAACTGCAATCAGGCCCAATTAGGCCCATCACAATAAACTTTGCATTATAAATTGACCCAGTAATTATTGTGATAAACGATGATATTGTTGCTGTGAGACATCTTCAAGCAAATAAGAATGTTTTTTTTTCTTTGTTTTTTTTTACGAAATCCAATTTTAACCCTGGAACCTCAAAATATTATAAATATCCAAAATAAAACACAACAATCAAAACCAATAAAATTAAACAAAACTGAAACCATAATTAAAACTGATCACGACGTCTCTGTAAAACAAAAATATTAATCATTGGAAGAGAGTGCATAGAGCTCATTTTCCCTGGCCAGGAAAATTAATCCGATTAATTGGTCAATTGCTTATTGCAACAGGCTACAAAATAATAAAAACGCACACATACTCAATAGAAAACCATCTGTACGGATTTCTCTCATACCTGAATTTGTATCCTCTCAGGACTTTTTGGATCAGAAGAGCTTTTACATTTAACTCCTTTATTCGCTCCAGTTCCAGCGTGGTGTCATGGAAGTCCTATGAGAAAACAGCAACATTTTTCATATTTTTATCTTTCTATATATAAATATATATAAAATATTATTATACTATTAAAATCACACATACAGCTCTGGAGAAAATGAAGACTCCACTGTACTGAACTCCATTGAAAGCCTCCTTGTTATTCCATCAAATATTGATTTCTTAACTCTTCCTCAGTTAAAACATTAGTAAATGAATATGAACTTGTTTTCTTTGCATTATTTGAGGTCTGGAAGTGCTGCATCTTTTTCATTGTTTTGACCATTTCTCGTTTTCTTCAAATAAATACTAAAGTTTTGCTTGAAGTTTCAGAAACATGTTGTTGTTAGTTCATAGAATAAAAGGACAATTCTATTCAAATATATATCTATACAAAGTAAAATCAGAGAAACTGATCATTTTAAATGGTCTCTTTATTTTTTCCAGAGTTGTATTCTGGTCAACAGAGTTAATTATAGGGTGGAAAAGTTATGACAATTCTAAGGGCTCTTGACCACAGGGGCCCACACAATTTTTTTATTTTTTATTTTTTTACAGAAAGTGTCATTGGCCACAGTGGGTGAAGCCATGTGACGCACTCCAAAACAGAAGTATTCTGCACCAATTAACAAATGTTTTTAAAGTTTATTGACTTAAACCTTGAAAAATGTGATTCTTAGTTTACTGAAATAACTTAAACCCACGCAAACTTAAAGATTCACCTTGAGGAAAATCTTTGTCTTGCCCGTCTTCCAGTCGCCGTCTCCGGTAAGGACTGTCTTACAGATGCTCTCACAGCAAGTCTCCTGGCTTTCCTGTTTCACAGCACAAACATGGTCTTGTATTAAAAGGCGAAACGGGTCAAGTGGAGAATTTCAACATGGCCCAACTCACGATTTTGGGGTCACAGACGGAGGTCCTCAGAAGGACACGGTAGCGGTCCAGGAACTCGCTGAAGGTGTACCGGACCGGGTAGCCGGCCTTCCGAATCCTGATGGTCTCCATCATGCCGGAGTAACGCAGCTGCCGTATGCACAGCTCTCTGTCAAACAGCTGACACAACAGATTTGTTTTACTAACAGTGAATGGGAACGGGTCGGTTACCGCCGCAGAGGTCCCTCCGGGTCCAGGCTCGGCTCACCATGGGCTTCTTGAAGTCGTTGGGTTTGATGCAGCGGATAAAGTAAGGCTGACACACGGTCAGGGTCTTCATGAGGGAATCCAGGGACTGACGGAACTGGCCGGATAGAGTCGGAACGCGCTTCTTGCCGTCGGAGGGTTGCTGTGAGGCCAACAGCAAAGGTTGCACATGTGAAAATGAGCTTCATGCTAAAGGAGCGTTGCTACTTTTAATTGGCAGTTTTGTTTTGTTTTTGTTTTTTTACCCGCAGGCTGTTTTTGGGCGTGTTGATGATCAGCTTAGGGTTGACGCTCTTGACTGCGGTGGAGTTGGATGTCAGTTCAGCGTTGAAGGCCTGTTTGAGGAGCTTGTTGGTTGACGTGTCCACCAGCTGGATCAGGTCCGAACTCAGAGTGTCACGGTTCTTCTCCAGAAAACCTAGAGGGTGGGATGGTAAAACCGCGGCACAGGTTACACAGATTTAAAACATACAGATAGATTTTGTATCTGGTGTTGATCTCTTTCTGCTGTTCCAGTAATTAATGACAACAACATACTAAATACATTTCTAACAACATACTGTTAGACATTTCTGTCATTTTATTTCTCAAAAAGGTTTGAAGAGACGCAAAACAAACATCCTGTATTGTAATTACACAAGGCAAGTTTTTCAGGACAAAAGAAATGGCAAAATTTTTACAATGTCAAAGAATAACTATTTCTAAGTGAGTCATTAAAATAAACCCAGCAGTGGTATAAATAAGTTTATTTTGTACTTTATGAAAGTAAGTCAAAATTAAGAAACTGCAACAAAAAACAAAACATACGATGTGTATCTCATTGTTTTGTGAACGTGCTGTTATAGAAGTTTAACGTTATGCACAGAGATAAATACTTGCTCGCATGGCTAAAAGCAGTTAGCAGATCTCTTAGGTGGTTCGTATCGGTGTCTGAGACGTCGCTGTGGAAAAATTTTTCAAATGAACTTTCTGAGCAGTACCTTTCGAGTCGTAGTAAACCACTCCTGCAAAGTGCTGTATCCCAAACTGGGTCTCAAAGTTGTTTTTGGGAGGGATGTAGACTTCGCCTTTGATGTGAAACTGATTCAGTTTCTGGAGCATGGAGGCGTCTGTGCCCTGAAAAACGAACCCCCCACCCAAAAAACATTAAAGCCTTTTTAGTATTCCGCTCGGCTGCGTCCAGAGGTTTTTAGAGGACAGTGAGGAGAGCACAGACCTTTGGGAAGTTGCTCTCCTCGTCAACAAGAGCCAACACGTTCATGGGCTTGGTGGCCAGCGTGTCCAGAGTGCGCTGGTTGTCCAGGTAGTCGATGTGCTGCCAGACGATGCCCTCGCGGGCGTACTCCTCCTGCTCCAGCTTGAAGACGTGCTTGACGAAGAACTGCTGCAGCTGCTCGTTGGCGAAGTTGATGCAGAGCTGCTCGAAGCTGCCGGAGGGAAACGCACAAACGTTTCACAGGGAAACATTTTTTTTAAAGATAAAATGGATAAAAAACAATACATAAAAATTCACACTTGAAAAAAAAAACTCCACCTCAGAATAGAGAGCTGTGAAAAGATCAATGAACAGATATAATATACTCCTTATATTTAATGTGTTATTTTGTATTTGGGCAATTTACTGTTGGAAACAAAGAACAACAACTATTGGCTGTAACTAAGGAATCTGTCAAGATGAAATAATTAAAAGCAGAATATATATATATGTATATCGCTGTTTCCATCCTTGAATATGTTAAATCTGAAATTAATAACTGTGATCAAAATCTGTCTTTCCAATAAAAAATAACAAAACAATCTGAATAAAAAAAAAACAAAAAAACATTTTGGTAAGTTCAGACATTTCTTTCCCAAATGGTGCCAGATGAGTTTCAACTGGATGCTGCAATAAGATCCTACACTAAAGGAAGGTAAGAAACCAAAACCCTCATTTGATTTCAATTAATTTCAAGAAGGCAGCAGGATTTTCTCTAGAGATCCAATCTAAAACAGTCGGGGTAGACACTGACCTGTTGTTGTTGAAGTTCTCAAAGCCAAAGATGTCCAGCAGGCCAATCGACTGTCGAACTGTGTCCTCGTCATCGGGCGGCTTGTAAATGGCGTCATTAATTTTTGTCACCATCCAGATGAAAAGTTTGCCATATATAGCCTGGAAAGACAAACAACACAAAGATTCATTTAATTATTGGTCCAGATACAGAATTTGGCTTTTACTCAATGTACCCGAGGAGAAATGTATTTAAAACAAACTTGGAAGAAAAATGATGCTCGCAGCTGGGAGGAATGTTATGAATTCAAAAGAAATTTATGAAATGAAGAGGATTAATCTTTGAATGAGTTTATGTATGGAAGGACTTATTAGCATTTGGAAGAAATGGGCATTATTTGTCCCCAAACCAAGTATAATGAAGAATCAAAATGATTTTTAAAAATGGAAAGATGATTGTTTTTTTCTTCAACCTTTTTGGTGTGGACTTCATTTTATTATTATTTTTTTTGGCTTATTGTCATTCTTTTAGCATCCTTCCTACTCCATCACATCCCAACAGTATATGCTGTGCCCCGTCACTGTGTTTGCATTAGTTGGTTTCATTTGTACACTTTCGATGTGTAATTTTTAAAAAAAGCAGATTGTTTTGAATTGCCTTTGTCTCAAGAAATGCTTTCATGTTTGGGCCATTTTGAGAAAATTCAATATTTATATTAAAGTGTATGAGCTGCACTCTGCTTGCATATTGCATACTCGACTCCTGAAATGGCCCAGTCAAAGTCCAGACCAAACTCTGAATGGACATCTGTAGCAAAACTCGAAAACTGATGACTAGATTCTCATCATTCACTCTGACCGAGGCAGAAGCATTTCCTACATACGTTCACCGCTGTGTAGTGAGTCAATGACAGAAAAACGCCCTGATGCTGCTGGTGGAGGCGGGTAGGAAAACGAGGAAGTCGCTGTTACCTTGACAAAGGCGTCCCTGCCGTCCAGAGCCTGGTCAGGGTTCAGAGGTTTGTTGACGGTGTCCCTGGCGGTGGTGACGGTGCGCTCAGTCAGACACTTCTCCAGCGCTGCGGAATCCACCTGAGGACGCCACGACACGCATTCAGAAAAGGTCTCAGCGGTGTCGGCTGAGGAAAAACGTCACCTGCCTCCAAAAGCTGGCTGGCCATGCTGAAGTGGGAGGATTTGGCGATGCTGCAGCCTTCCAGGTTTCTCGCTATGACGCCTGAAACCAAGCGGAGAACTTGAGCCCAGGAGAGCGGAAAAGAGAAAAAAGGACTCAACGGGAAGATTTTGAGAAATGCGTCATGTCCCACTTTCAAACTCCACGTTGCCCAGGTGGAGGATGGCGGCCAGCAGCTTGGAGATCTCCCAGGAGTCGGCCTCAGTGAACGTGAGAATCTTCAGGGCCGATCGGAAGTTAGCGTATTCCTTCACGTCGTCTCGTCCTTCGCAGCTGGTGCATTTGCCCTGGGAAAGAACACGTGTTACTTTCAACTCGAGATCCTTTTCTATGTGTGCCTGAGGACGGATCAGAACCGCACCATTGTCAGGTATTTGTACTCTGCAGCCGTTCCGAGGGACAGAATCTTCTTCTGGTCCGGAGCCATGCCCATCAGCATGTAGTAAAAGATGTGGTAGTTCCTTTCCTCAGGGGCCTGTTGGTGAACCGGGACGCTTTTTAGTCCAACTCAAACCGACTCAAACCTCCTCCTCACACCAGGAGACCCCCACCCACCTGACGACACACTCTGGACTTCTCCAGCAGGTATTGCTCCACCCGGGCCCCCTCGATGGCCCCGCCCTTGGTGAAGCTGATGTCGATGTACTTCCCGAATCGACTGGAGTTGTCATTGCGAACCGTTTTGGCGTTCCCGAAGGCTGAGAGGAAAAAAAAATAAAGATAAAAAATTGAAATCGGACAAGAAGAGTGAGGACAGGCCTGCGTTAGAGGCGTTTTCCCCTCGTCACTGACCTTCCAGAATGGGGTTGGCCTCCAGGATCTGCTGCTCGATCCACGAGTGCTGGCCGCTGACCGCAGCCAAGTACTGCAGCATCAGCTTGGTGCTCTCGGTTTTCCCTGCTCCAGACTCTCCGCTGGTTGGAGAGGTGCCAGGAATTACTGTTGAGTCACTCGCAACTGACTGTTGTATATCATATATATATATTTAATTATTTTTTTGTAAATCATATTCTGTACTAGAGATGCGCCGATCCGATATTAACGTGTGTCTTTAATTTATTTATTTATTTATTTATTTATTTGCCTCAACATGAAACGGTCACTTTTATTTTGAAAATGGAAGTCATATGATTGCAAAAAATTAAAAATATAACAATCAAATCCAGTGTTAAGAAGTGTTTGTCTTTGTAATTTCTCTTTTTTTTTTGCTATCTATCACATGTTGTAACTATTTCAGATCAAACTAATTTCAATTAGGCCTGTCAATGTGTGACTAATATAAAAGGTTTAACGCCTTAATATCACATATCACATAATACAGATTAATCAAATGACCTACTTTGACCCAAAAGCTGCTCTTTTTGTGCTAGTTGCTTCAGCAAATTCTTTCAAAATATCTTATTGAAAGTGAAATAGCATTTTCCCACCAATATTAAGGAATTATTTATCTAAAACATGCTTCTATCCTTTGCTTTATAGACACTTGTAAGTCAGTTTTGTCCTGTTTCAGCTGTACCAAGATATTTGCACTAGAAACTAAACCAAAAAATACTTTCTGTGTTTTTGTAGTGTACACTTTTAGACACTTTCTTTTTTTTTTTTTTTGAGGCATTCTTTAATGTAATTAAAGTGTCAAAACGAGAAGCTACAGGCACGCCTTCTACTTTATTAATGTTTCACGCAGTCGCGACTTCTGGAATAACAAACATAAAATTTCGGTGTAGCATTTCCTGGAGCCCACCTGATGACGCAGCACTGGTTCTTCTTGTTGCGCCTCATGTTGAAAAAGCAGGTGTCTGCGATGGCAAACACGTGGGGGGGCAGCTCGCCCAGACGCCTGTCTGTGTACATGTGCACCTGCTCTGTGGTGTAGATGGGCAGCAGCTGGTATGGGTTCACTGCCACCAGAATGGAGCCTGTGTACGTCTGAAAACACACACACACACGCACACACACACACGCACACACACGCACACACACACACACACACACACACACACACACACACACACACACACACACACACACACAGAAAGAGAGAGAGATGTTTGCCTTTACACACAATTTTGTGAGCGTGTTTTGTGTTTTCATGAGTATAAAGGCGTTACAGTGGAGAAAAAGCAGACAGATGACCGGCTTCGGTCACGGCCACAGCGCTTCAGGCGCGTCGACCGCTGGGTGTAAACATCTGAGTTTGACTCAGAGACGCCCGTAAAAACCGACGGCCGTCATGTGATTCAGTGGAGGATGGCGAAGCGTCTGTATGTAAATAAAGATCCAGCAACATTTCAAAGTGTTCTGTATTAGGAAAGAAAAGGGAACGTTTGTTTCAGATTTAATGTCTAAAAACCGTCGCAAAAGGACTGTGTGACATGATTTTTTAAATATATTTAAATTTAATTTTCCTAGTAGACTTTTAAGATTTGAATGATTTCTCAATTTCCTTTAGCTCTGCGAAGGCTCGGCGATGCACTGATCCGATATTAACGTGTGTCAGTCCTGATACTTAAAAAAATTCTACATCAGGTATCGGTGACAGTCGGCAATCCAAAAGAGCAGATCTATACAGTCTAATTCTATGCTTTGTGCTCTTAGCGATGTAACGTTTTGTCTTATTTTACATTGTTTAGAATTCCTAACTACACTTTCTGGACCATTTGAAGGAAGGTTTTCTGCAGTTTATTTTTCTGCATGTTTCACCAAGGTGGTCAACCTTTTGTTTTTGCCAGATTCTTTATTTTCCATTGGCTGTTCGACTCCTAATTGCACTGACTGAATAAATTAAAGCAGTTTTGACATGTTTGGCCGAGCTTGTTAAGTTGTTGGCGTATTTAAATGTGTCCGTTGTCAAATAAATGAGAAACTCTGTACATTTAAAGAAACATCTCGAGTGAATTCAGCACCGTTTTCCTGCATCGTATCGTATCAGCCGATACGAAAACTCAGATATCGGTATCAGAAGTAAAAAAGCACAAGTGCATCCATGAAACATTATTCACACTCCAAATATTCGCTTTTCCTACGTATTAGGAAAAATATGTAATTAATAAGTAATTTATAATCTTTAACAGAGTGGTAAATCTCTGTTTATTATTCAGTGTTGGCATCTCAAGGTTTCTCATATCTTAGTGACTGATTTACTGCTGCTCTTTTTCTGATCCTAACTATTTTCTGTCAAGGAACCAAAGCAGCAACTGCGGCTTCATCATTCACTACATTACTGCACTAAAGTCTTAAATCATCCGTCATGTTTTTATCGTTTTCTGTTGACGAGCCACACCTTCATATATTCCTGAAACATGACATCAGTCAGAATCTCCATCCGCCTTGTGAGGGTCCTTGATTTTGTTTTCTCTTTTGACTCATTTTCAGCCAAATACTTGACTTTTATCAGAGCGTTTCAGTTTAAGCTTCAACTTTGACCTGTGAAGCCCTGAACTCCAGGAAAGAACCAGCACTGTGTGACACGCAGCAGGCAGATGGATGAGGCTTTGTGATCTTAGGATTTTACCTCCACCTACGGTTGGAACTAGATAATTACACATACTGCATAAAAAGACACTGTTTTGCTCTATGGCATTAATCGTCTAATTTCTTTTTCAGCTCTGCTGGGATTATTATCATTTTCTAAAAGCCAGAATAATGAGAAATTTCTTTCAACTTGAAGACGCTTACAGATAATCCCTCAGTATTTGGCAGCTTTCCCTTTGAACTGTATCCCTCGATCATGTACTTTTTTTTTTTCTGCTAAGCCCACTTTTAAAAAAAAAAAAAAAAAGTTATGATTAAAATTAATCACTTTGAGTGAACACAGTAAATGTTGCCAAATATTAAAGCTGCAGTACGCAACTCTTCTAATTAATTCAATTAGAAACCCAACCCAGCTTTATTTATGGTTCCTTTTCCTCCCTTTGGTTTCGTTCCAGAGACCCAAAACCTGTCTCTTTCCTGAGCAGCATGACAAGCTGCAGGCTGGTTGTAGTTATATGTGTTTGTTTGAACAGATGGAAATGGGGCCTGAAGGCGTTTGAAAGTGGTCACCCAAAGATGAACAAGACTCGCCTTTTTTTTCTTGTTTTTTTTTTTTTTGCCATGATGTCTCAGAAAGAATGAGGTGTGCTTTGAAAAACAGCCACATCTGCGCCTCCCAGTAACTACAATGTTGTGAAATAACCCATGCTAGGCTTTCCCAAACTGTAATCGGTTATTTTCGAACATGTAAAATGAATATGTATTATGTCTAGCTGAACATTCAGCTTCAGTTCCTGCTTAATGCACATTTAATAAATTAATATTGTTTTTTGATTGGTCTGATGTGGCATTCTAATCTTAAATATCATGTTTTCATCAGAATTTTTTAAAAATGTTTTTAACTGCAATAGAGGCCTGAAAAACAGCAGTCTGTGTGGAATCAATCAATATACAGATATAAAAAGCGTTTCCTTGGTGAGCAGCTGAGTAATTCAAATAAGCCCTCAAGTCTGCCCGGACATGAACACAGTCTTTACGACTCTCCACGCGCAGCTGACGCAGAAAAGCGCAGCGCCGGTTCATCTGACGACACCGCCTTGTTGGTCTCCATGGAGACGAACAGCTCCGCGATAAATCCGGGGGGGTCAAAGTCTAAAGCGAAGCCGCGTCGCTCGCCGAGTCCAGGCAGCGTTCCCAGCGGCCGGTTATGGGCGTCGTAAACCTGGGCGGACTCCCGGGAACAGAAACTTACATAGATGATGCCCTCTTTGTGGCGGACCAGCAGGTTCCTGAGCAGCCCGGCCTCGTTCAGGTCGCCCAGCATTATCATGTCGTCCACGCCTTTCACCGCGCTGGGGTGCATGGGCCGGATGCTGGCCTGGGTCTTCTTGTTAATCTTGTGCTCCTGCATCCAAACGACCATTAATCAACTCAGAGGGGGATTAAACGCGGGTTTTGACGGGTTTTACAGGTGTGCTACCTTTCCTTCATCGTCGAGGAGCTGAAGCTGCCCGGTGTCGGTGACGGTGACCTCGGCCCCGATAGGGACTCCGCTGCCGGAGTCCACCCAAACGAAATCCCCCTGATTGGACAAACGACCAACAGTTTACGCTCGAGATGACCTTTCATGGTGCGTTTGAGCCTTATACAAATGTGCAGGAAGAAGTGCGCTTCAGGAGTCTTACCTTACTTAAATGCAGCATGGCAGCAATTTAGTAAGTCTGAAATGAAAAATAAAGACTGCGTCAGGCAGAGATAGATAGATATATTTTATGACACAGACTCAAAGTCCAAATTTACATTAAAAAAAAAGAAAACAAAACGATAAAATAATAAAAAGTTAAATGGCAACTAACCATTCAGGAGGCAATCATACCAATGTCTCCAGAGTACAGATGAGTATTTTACGGCACTATATTTAACATTCGTCAACAATAGAAAAATTCTATTATTAGACTCGTTTACACGACAAGTAAATTTATACATAAACTTTCTTAAAACAGCCGTCAAATTGTTGATACGAGCCGATATAAACAGTTCACAATGCAGGCTCCAGCGGAACAGCTGAGCCTGTTTGTTCATTTTGTGTTTTAAATTCATTTCCACAAAACAAAACTCCTCAAATTTTGAAAAGTTGGAAATTTTGGAGACAAAAAACCTTTGACATTCACTTTCGAGTTTTAAAAGTCGACAATTTGCGAGAACACAAAAAAATATTTTTTTTGTTTAGAAACTTTTGGACTTCTCAAAATGTCTTTTTTTTTTTTTGGGTGGAACGTTTTCTCTTTTTATTCCATCTACAGATTCGTTTCATAACTTTCATCTTCCATAATCCTGAACGAAAACATTTTTTTTTTTTAGAATAAGACGCCAGTAAAACATCACATCGACTTCTGTGGTATCTTTCTAATGACATTTTTTTTCCAACACCGACTCTTGAGCTCTTACCTGACAGCAGGTCCGGGGGTCCGAGGCCTTCCTCACAGCTCTGGGATCGTTTCCTTGAATGGCTCAGGAGCAGGAACTTCCCCCCCGAGCATTGTCTCATTTTATGGCTCTTTGACTTTGCTCCTACAATCGCCAGCAGCTACAAAATGGGCATCTGCTTTTTTTTTTTTTTAATTATTATTATCAAAAAGGAATAATGTCTTTATATAATCCACAACTGAAGAGAATTTGTTTGGTAAAAAAAAAAAAAAAAAAAAAAAAAAAAGCTAAAAGAAATTTGACGTGTGGCATTACACTGTGAGGCACAATAAAGATAAGGAAGCTATTTTAATGGTTGGACAGTAAATGGGCTCCGACTCGCCTGTTACACGAAAAGCTCCACAACATGGAGTCATAGAAAGTGCTGGAAAGAAGAAGGAAGTCCCCTTAATGACTGGTCCATTATCACAATTGTTCTGGGTCAAACACTGATCAATGTGTTATGATTTTAAAAAAATAAATAAATAAAGTGTTTAACTACAAAGGTTAATGACACTGAAGAGATAACCAGCTCTTCATCCGCTCTCTTTAGGCGTGGTCCTGTTACACCGGGCAGGTGATTCCTTTAACAACCAGGTGAACCACCTGCTCAGACCAATCAGCCATGAGAATCGATAGTTAAGCAGTGTACACTTCGATTAGTCTTGTTTTTGTCTTCTAATACGGCTGGAGTAAGGAACGGGTTAGGGTCCTTTTGTTTTAAAGGGACAAAATGGTGTCCGAGTCAGTTTGAATAACCATCAGTGATGAATTCTGCCAGAGATGTTGAGGCTTGACCTTTTTATTTTATGAAATGTTTTAATTTTTGTGGTAGTATCACCATTAAACCACATGATTTGGCTCCAACACGCAGTTTGTCCTTTGTTTCCAGGCTGCTCCACCAACACGTGTGTGAGTTTAGTCAGATGTTTCTGCACAAAATCTGAATTTCATGGCTGATGTCATGATCTGTTACTTCATGTTCTTTCCTCATGTCAAACGATCCCTCTCCCATAAAAACATAATCAGGCTCTCCCAGCCCACTCACTACAGTTGAGATTGTGTTGAGGCTGAAACGACTGATCGGATTAATCGATGGTCCAAAACAGTCAACTATTGAGCAACTGATTGTCAACTGGGGCATAAAGACTCAAAGCAAGAGGTTTGCTAAAAAAACATTAAATACACCACACTCACACACACGCATATATATAACTACAAATGACCA
This sequence comes from Poeciliopsis turneri, assembly GCA_922788865.1. NCBI lineage: Eukaryota > Metazoa > Chordata > Actinopteri > Cyprinodontiformes > Poeciliidae > Poeciliopsis > Poeciliopsis turneri. The sequence continues at coordinate 916,314 of CAKLNU010000698.1, forward strand.
AGCATTTACTAAAGTGTCATTATTGCTTTAAAAAAAGAATTAATTTGTTAATTTGGAATTTTTTCTATATGCATTTTAAATTTTGTATTTAAAAGGCCTGTGTGGTTAAATCAAACTGTAGGTGCTAATTTTATTAATCTGATTAATAATCAAGAGTAACGAAACTATTAGTTTAGTAATCGTTTAATAGTTTAGCTCCATGCATGGAGCCGCCTGCAGGAAGTCCACTGTCCTCTTCCTGTTGACTTTGCTTCCCCAAGATGTCAGGAAAGGAATCCGCGTCCTTGAGATAAGCCTCCATTTAACTAAAACATTTTTGAATTATTCAGACATACAACGAAAAACATTAATTGCTTCGACAGGTGACAAATACTACCTAAAGTGAGTTGAATTGATTCCACAGAACTGTCGCTTTAAGTATCTTTACTATAATTACACAGACAAAAACAATGTACAATGACTAGATATTTTCAAGCCCGCCTCATCCTGCGACTCTGCAACGGTTACACTCTGCAGCAATGACGCGGCGCAACACACAACACGAACTGTTTCATCGAGTACAAAAACTTGAAAAGAACCAAGTCAATGAAAAACCAAAAGCACATTTACAGTGATTTACATGAAGTCAGTCTGCCGTTGTGAGAGCACAAGGCGAGTTAGTCTCTCTTCTTCTGTTTCAAACACTGCACCGTCTCAAACCAAATTAACGCCACCTCTAAACGGTGGGACATCTATTCATCTTGAAGTGGATTAAAGATGGCAGTTCGACGTTTTTCGCATTCTCACTTTCAAAACTAAGGACATTCTTTGAGGATTTTTTTTTTTTAACTATAAAAAAGTATTTTCAACATGCCACATTAAGGTTTTTAACCCACACAAGTATTGTTATTTTGATTTGTAAATTACAACTAAACACGGGGCTGATAAAAAAAAAAAAAAAAAATGGGTAAATGTTTTACCATCGAATGAAATATATGTATATATAGGTGTATATATATATATATATATATATAAAAAAAATATTAGCCATAATAGTGATTTGAAATGTGGGACAGCTTACACATTTCTACGTCCAATTCTTCTACACTAACAAAATGAAGGCACAGACTGAGCACAGCCAAGATTAGTCTGAATAAATTGTTGGCTAAAAGTAAAATCTGAGGAGATGAACTCAAGATTCACTGCATCTGCATGCCAATTATCACAGACACATAGGAAGCCATCTTTGAACTGTCCTAATGGAGGAGGCAGAAACTAATAATGAAACGAGCCTCGAGAGTCTTTAAAGAAAATCCGTTGTGGGTTTTGTTTTGTTTGTCCCCACTAACTAATCCTAGATTGCTTCATACTCGGTATGTTCACTGTGTCTTTAAGAGAACGCTGTCCGGGTCAGCTTCTCCGATCTCTGAAGCCTCCCCGGTTGGCTCCCCTCTGCCTCTCCAAGCACAGGCAGTTTAGGAAGGGCGCGTGCGATTGTATGCAGCAAATCATAGCACCAGAATTCCGAACGGCTCCTTCGCCCCACCCCACTTCCCTCCTTGGAAACGGGGCGGCGGTCGTCGAGGGACGAGCGGCTCAACCTCACGCCCGTTCTTTGCGCTTCAGTTTGGACGATTTCTTGACGGTGCCGTTCTTGTTGAGCAGCTTCAGAACTTTCTCCTTGTGGTCGAGAACCTTCATCATGGTGTCTCTGGCCTCAGTCACTTGGTCCATCACCAGCTTACAGCGCTGCATGTTGCCCTGGGGACGCACAACATTTGAGTTACAGTTTACCTAAAGTGATTCGTTTTGGCTGCTGAAACATGCTTAGTAGTGGGATGCTATTTTAGGCTTGGATAACTTTGCCAATATTCTGAATCCTTTCTTTTAGCATAACTTGCATACAACAATAGTCTCTTCCAGTGTCCAATCAGTTTAATTTTTTGAAGCAAAAATGAACCCCCAGTGGGCCGAGATCAGTGGTTTTGTCGTTCATCACTGTTTGCAGATGTTGCTTGTGCAGAAAGACAAACTTTTTGGCTTTAGACTTTTGCATGTCCAAAAAAACCCCCAAAACCCCCCCCCCCCCAAAAAAAACCCCACAGGCTCTGTAATGATTCAGCAAAAGTAATAAAACTCTAATTTGTACACTCTTGGACCCAATACAAACACTAAAATAAGGGGTGTGGCAGGATATTATGTTCCACAAAATTAGTTTCTCATGGTGTAATTCAGGCAGCTGGATAAACAGTGGCAGTTAGAGGAGCTTTACTTCCTAGCAGGATGCACATGTCTGAACAAGTCAGAGTGAAACATCCAAATGTGACTGGAAACAGAGAACTAAATGTGACAGCTTAATTAAAAAAGCATTTAAAAATGTGTTGTGCTCTCAAAAGCCAGAATCGATTCGAAATACACGAAGTGTTTAACTTGGCAACTGATCGTCAATAAATCTTGACAACTAACAAACCGAGTAAGAAATACCCTAAAGCACAAAATGCCTACGCTGACATGTCCTGTTCTTGCTCAATGTGACCACAAGTAGAATTTTAAATGAAAATATCTCCAAGCTGCTTGTAGTACCTGAATGAGCTCGTTGATTCGGTGCAGGTCATCGTCGGAGCCTGCTCTCTTCTTTGGAATAAGGCCCTCTTGGAGGGTGGAGAGGCGGCTGTACACATCGTGCTCCAAACTCGACTACAGACACAAACAGAGAAACAAAAATCTAATTTAAAGACCTTTTAGTTGGTTCCCCAATTATGAGTTTTTGGACAATTCTAAGTAGCAGTAATAATAAAAGATTTTTGAAATGGTACAAACTATTTCCTATAACAATAACATTTGGTAAAAACAATTTTAATGCTCGCATGAAACGACTACAGTTTCCCCCCCTCCCCCGATTTTCTAACTCTGGAATTAAAGTTAATGCAGATGCACTTTATGATAAATGTTAACACGTGGTGGTCACTCACCAGCTGCCTGAGCTGTGCAGCACACAGGTGAATCTTCCAGCCTTGTGCCCTGCATGCCACTCCTCTCTGATTGGCCATGTCCTGCAAACTGCACTTCTTCTCCTCTGAAGTGGGAGAAAAATTACTGTCAGTCTGAACTGGTTTCATTAAACTACATTAGAGCAGCTTAATACGTCATAAAAATGACGTATTCCAGAAAAAGAAAGAAACTGACAATGTACTTTGTAAACACGTTTGTATTGTGTTATTTTAATAAATATGATTCCGATATTATAACTAAGCAGCTCAAGAATTCTTAGATTGGGCAGAGGACTCACCTTTGACCCTGATGTCGCTGTACCTCTGGAAGTGGTGGTAAGCAGCCTTCCAGGGGTTACGGTAGTGCCGCAGCAGTGTGATGGGAGGACGAGGCCTGACTGGCACATACCGAACTCCTTCTTCATCTGCAAGAGAAAATTACTTTTTAAAATCTCTTAACACAAAACCATTAATCGGGATGAATCAATTACTGAAATAATTGTCAGCTGATGTAGTAATCGATTAGCTTGTAATTGGAGTATACAAGCGGAAAAAAGGCCATTTTCTGACAAAACGACATGATCATAAATCAGAAATAGTCCAAAGAGTTTGAAAGTTTCTTTCATAGGTTTGTGGTGCCTTTCTATCCTGAAGAAAAAGATATAAAACTTCAGATATTTCCCAACGAGATATTAACATTCACGGCTTTACGAAAACCTTAAATAATAGCAGAAAGTATGATGGCAACTGTAAGAAAGGCTTGCAGTATTCAGTTATGCCTCATGAACTAATGAGCACATTATTGCAAGAATGCAAAACCTTTTATAAGGTAACATAGTCCTCCTATCTTTGTAATATTGCATTAAGGCTTGAATTAAAAAAAAAAAACAACTAAATTTTTAAAAATCTAATTAATCAATAGAATAACTGATTACTAAAACAATGTTTCGCTGCAGCCCTATGTTCAGAGTGATTTTATCAGTGGCTGTTAAAGCGTACCAACGTATTCCCTGGGAGGGGATTCCCGCCTCTCCGCCCTGCCGCTGATGGGCCTCCCGGGGGCCTTCTCTTCGTCGGTGCTGTTGGTTTCCACCATCTCGCTCTCCTCTGTGGAGATGACGTGCTGCTGCTTGCGGGGCTTCTTCCTGGGTGAGGCCCCAGGGACCAGCTCAGCTGTAGCCGGAGGGTTCAGTGTGTTGGCCTGGGCAGAGCCGGGCGGGGCTGAGGACAAATTCACATTGGGATCTACAGGGATGCGACATGTTTGCGTGTGAATCCACGTTTCTGACAGACTCTCTGATAACTGGAGGAGGAAGACGTTTCCTACCGGGCTGCGAGGTGTCCATCGGTTCCACCTCCTGCTTGATCTTGACGTCCGGGCAGGTGGAGCTGGCGGCGCATGCTGCAGTGCTACTGGCAGCGGGCTGAGTGGGGGAGGCCACGGTGTTGGCCATCGACGCCGGAACAGGGGGAGTCACGGCCATGGCCACCGGCAGGGAGAGAACGGTGGAGGGCTGGGAGGGAGGAACGGGCCCCGGGGTGGCCAGCATGGTGGGCATGGCCTGGGTCAGGTGCTGGGGATTGGAGGCCTGCTGTTCCCCTCCTTGGGCAGGCAGAGCTTCGACTGCAGCCATGACTGGAGGGGCCACGGCCATGTGGACCTCTGCTTTGGGTTTCACGCTAACGACAGGAGAGAAGAGTCAACTGATGGAAATCGTTTCAGAACAACGACGAGGCGACCGACACAAAGGAAGCTCACCCCGCCGGCCGGGGAGATCCTGCTCCTCTCACGCCGCCATCGATTCTGCCACTGCTGGATTCACTGGTCTGGTTCGGGATCAGGGTCTTACGAACACATCTGGAAAACCCAAACAGGAAAAACAAGTCCGCTTAAGGTCAACATTCTAAAAAAGAAAAAAAACTCCTGCTGGAAGCTGCGAGCCAATGCTTGCCCTCACCCTTCAGTTGCAGGTTTCTTTCGCAGGATGCTGGGTCGAGGGGAGGAAACCAGGGTGGGAGCTCCGCCCACTCCTGCTCCCTGTGCATGGGCCTGCACCATGGTAGCTACAGGCTGGGTGGCGCCAAACGTGGTGCTGATGGAACTTGCTACAAAACCGTCAGCCAGAACAACACCTGAAATCAATAAATACGGATAAATATAGAGATGGAGTGTTACAGAGGTATAGACATTTTGAGATAGATTGCTATTTCAAGATATTTTATATATATATATAAATATATATATATACATATAGCAAAGAACTAAATTGCAATTTGCTTGCAATTTGCTATAAACAACTCTGACTGAAAAACAATCTAGAACACAACTAGGAGCTTTACACCATAAAATCAGTGACACATCCACCATCAATAAGCCCCAGTTCTGTTAAAAACTAAGCACGGCAACTCAGTGACACAGAATCAGGTGAACAGTCTACCTGGCTTGGCTTCAGTCTGCGGCTGCTGTTGCGGTTGTTGCTGCTGCTGTGTGACGATGGGTGCGGGCTGAACCCCCTGCGTAGCAATCGACGCAGGCGTATGCAGACCCTGAACCCCGATCTGCGCGGGCTGGATGCCCTGCGCGGCGATCGGAGCGGACTGGATGCCCTGGGTGCTGATCTGTGCCGACGAGAGGCCGATTCGATCCACCGCCATCAGCTGCATGGGGTTGAGATGAACGGTAGTGGCCACGCCCACACCAGCCTGAGCGGGCAGGGCTGAACTTGGAGCTTGAGGGGTGACTTCAGGAAGAAAAGAAAAAAATGTGTTGCTTCATATTTGTACAAAGCAGAAATCCAACACTTTATAAGTGATGAATTATTACATTTTTGTCACATTGAAACTACCGACTTCAAAGAATTTTAAGTCATTTAAATGCACCAAAACACAACTGAAAGGTACACACCACATTTACACATACAGACTTAGTCAAGGTTCGGACCTAAATTTGAGTCTGTGCCTTTTTCACACACACACAAAAAGCTGAAACTTCAGTATTGGGACGTGCATCTTTAAATGAAAAACAGAAAACTGAGCTCACCCTGAGTAAAAGCTCGGCTGGACTCACCTGGATACTGGCGGATGGTGGACACAGGGCTGCTGATGGGTGTGTATGTGTGTGTCAGAGGGTATGATGAAGAGTACGCTGGGAGGAAATACTGGAGCTGAACTGGAACAGACGGTCTGTGGACAAAGAACAAAAAAAAAAAAACGTCTTGAAAAGTCAAGATAATTTGTTACACTCAGTGTCCTGATCCCATGTTTCCTATTTCAACTATTCTCCTACTAAACTTTCACAGGATGCTTTGTAGTTAAGAAGTTTTTAGTATTAAATGTGGTCAAGTCTCATTTAACCAAGGTGCCTTAACTTTTACACATGTCAAATCAAGACTATAGCTTTTTAAATTATGACATTAACATATAAACATAACAACAAAAAAATGTTATGTTTTAACTTGCAGTTAAAACATAACTCAAACCAAACACTTTCCTTCTCACCTGTTGTCACTTCTGGTTTCCATGGTGACAGGGTTGGGAGAGGACCTGTGGCCTGAGATGGGGATGAGGTTAGGCCTCTCTCCAGGGTACTCAGCCTGGACGCGGGATGAAGAGTGGGCGATCGGCTGTGGGACCACTTTAGCTGTTAAAGGCACAGGACGGTTACTGCAGGGCGCCACAGCGACCAATCAGGATCAAGAAACAATATTCAAAACAAAGGTCGACAAAAAAAATTAAAACAAAACACAGAACAGACTTACCGACGGGGATAGTGGACGTCGTCGCTGCTGTAGCGTGACAGGAGTGGGACGGCATCGTCACGGTGACGATAGTGCTACTGGTCATTTGGGTGTGAGGTACAGAACCTAAGCGTTCGGGAAACAGATTTTAGTGTGCTGCTAATAATTAAAGTTCCAACAAAGTTTACGTTCTGTGAGCCTCTGAGAAAGGCTCAACATCAGTACCTATCGTGGTCGTCGATGGCACAGTGTTGGTGGCGACTATCGGTGCCACAGTCGCTGCAGCGACAGGAGTCACAGTGCTGAAGATGGGCTTCTGGTTGAAACAGGACACATAGATTTCCTCTATAGTCATTTGCATTAACGCTACTTTCACCACGTGAAGTTGGCAGAGCACCAACCTGTGCCATGGTGTGTGGTGTCTGGGCCTTCTGGGCCCCCATGGCGGGGTGCGACGGCAGAGTGATCCTTGTGGCCGAGTCCCGTGACGTCTGAGGCCTCTGGATGCCGACTGTGGCGGGAGGGGAGTGGATGGTCAACGCCGGACGCCTGCAACGGGAAAAATGCTCACATCACCAGGTTCCTCACTGCAGCAATTTATGAAGACTTTATCTGCAGCAAAAGCAGCAAATATAGATCCATATCTAGACGCCATTATGGAGTGAAGGACATCGAGTGCAGCTCTCAAACGGCCGGACAATTTTCTTCATTTGGGAGATCAGCTGACATTTACAAAACCAATCAAAGGTTGAAAATCACCCACTGTCTCCTTTTGCTGTGTCGCAGGAGAGGGCTAAGAAAAGATTTTAAAACAAGGCAAAATTAAAGGCTAAAGAAATTGTTGTCCAAACTACTAATTTAGAAAAAAAAAAAAAAAAAAGAAAGAAAGGAAGAAAGAAAAGCTATAACGCTTTCATGTGATCATTTACATACAGCTTTTTCTTTGCCGTTTTATGGCAACTGAACATAAAACAAAAACGTTTAATCTATATTTAAAATAAATTCATTCCTGTAAGACATACCCATGTGTCACTTCAGAGTGAGTGACTGTTGGACTGATCACTGGAGACTGAGTCCTGGCAGCTGAGATGGGTGCCACCACAGTTGGGAGAACAGCTGTGGATGTTGTTACAGCAGGGCGGGACTGCACAGCACAGAAGGAAGGTGGAACACAGAGCAGCTTGTTATCGGACCGTTTTGTTTCTGTCCTTCTCCGTCTGGGCTGTCGAACTCACCTGGATAGTCTGATGGATGATGTGCTGCACAGTGGGCTGACCAGGGCTTGCGCTGGCTCCGGTGGCGGGCCGCAGGACCGTTTTGGAGCTGGACATGACAGCTGCTGCTGCCGCCCCTGCAGGGAGCACAACAACACGTTTTAATGGAGTGCTGCGGAAAAGAATTTGCACCACCAAGATATCTTTATTGCTTTTTTGTCACACCTAAATGCTCCAAATATTGTTTTAGTAAATCAGACAGAAATAGCAAATGCAATTAATGAAAGACTGCATTTTGTACTTTCCTCAATCTGAAATGTTTAAGTGTATTTAAGAAATCCGTTGGAAGGACAATAACCAACCGTCTTAAGGACACAATGAGAACCGTACCTCGAGGTAAATGGGATGGGTAGGGCTGAGGAGGGACAGTGGGGGTCCTGATGATGTGAATGTTGGCTGGCATTAGGTGGTGCAGGTTGCTAGAGTGACCCTAAAGCAACATGGGAGCAGAACAGACTAATAATCAGCCAGACAACTTCAACATCTGTAAGAGTCTAATGTACAGAGCCTCTGCTCACCTGCTGACCACTGATGGTTGCCACGGGGATGGATGGGGTGGTGGGCATGGTGCTCTCTATGGTGACAGTGATGTGACTTGCCACCTTAGGTATGTGAGCCTGGTTGGAAGCAGGAGCCGGGGCGATCAGACGACTTGGAATGGGCGGCTTATGGACCGCCTGAGGGAAACGAGAGTTAGTCAATTTAACAAAACTGGGAGAGTTTCTGAAAAGCAGGACAGATCCGATTTGTTAACATTAAATGCATGTCTAATGTACAATAGTGGAAGAGTTTGTTTTATGCCTGGAGCTAAAAAGAAAAAAGTTACCACCAGCCAATGCAGACACTTTTTCCCATGTTACTGGAGAGCAATGCTGTAAACTTGTTATTTCTACTTGAGAGCACAACCTCATGTACTGCTAAAACGAGCTTGCAGTATTATTGTATTATATTTAAAAAAAAAAAAAAAAAGATTGGGATATTGAAGGTGTATTGTGATCTTATAAAACTCCCGAGCGTCAGTAAAAAAAAAAATGAGCAAAAATGTATGAGCCAAAATCATAACCAGCAGATCTGTTTTTTAAATATTGGTGATTGGCCAGAAAATTGCAATCGGTGCACCTATAGATTTATTGGGATTTTATGTGATAGAGCAACATAAACAAGTGTGTATTTGTTGACGTAAAAGGAAATGGTTCTATTATTTAATTAAATAAGTAAACAAACAGCGTGGCCTACACTTGTATCCATTCATCTCGACAGAACTCAGTGCAACCAGTTGCCTTTGAAGTGACCCGATATATAAATAAACCAGTGTGTAATTTAATCCACACAATTTAATATCTGGATATCATCCTGACAATACCACCCACAGAAAAATAAAGCAGTGGCAGCATCATGCTGTAGGAACGCTTTTCAGCAACAACTGAACGGCAGCTGCAGTTGCTGCAGTTAGAAATTGTAGAAAAAGTGAGGCTTCCACACAAACACATTCAAATCAGGTGCGACTTTGACATCACAAGAGTGACGTTTGTCTCAAATGTCACTTGTTGTGCAAGTCAGTCCACAAAACAAACAAACAAACAATAACCCCCAGTTTCCAATTAGAGCTAATCAACAACAAAAAAAGCTAACTGGGACAAACAAAAGACGTTCACCTTCATTTGGCCGTCGGTGAGGACTGCAGGCTGGCCCTGTGGGATGTGGACAGTGGGTGCAGGTAAGGTGACAGGCGTCCCAGGCTGGATGGAGACGGTCTGAGGGGCAGCTTGCGGCTGCCCGTGTATCTGAACCTGCGGGTACGGCCGGACCACCATGGTCTCCTGCTTCTCGTCTCTGAAAGCTAAGGTTGCCCCACCTCCTGTGGCGGGAGGGTGGTCCTGCTGACCATGATCGCCTTCACGACCGCTGTCCCCGTCTCCCACAGCTCCTGTAAGAGACAGGATTCAGCATTTCAATGGATCTACTGAACTCAAGCTAAGCATACTATGATGATGATGATGATGATGATGATGATGATGATGCGTTACCTGGAGGGTTGGATGGCTGGTTGACAGGCACCAGGTTTGCAGGAGCAGGGATCTGAGCGGCACCGCCGCTGACCGCAGGCAGCCCGTGTCGGGGGAACTGTTGAGAGCTCATCCGACCTTCTTCTGACCTAAAGAGAGAAACAAGTTTAGAACCACACGTTGTTTAACAAAAGTCAAACTGAAAATAAAAATGCAATATTGAGACATGCAAGTAGCCAATACGAAGTAAAAAAAAACAAAAACCTCGAGTTCAAGTGAGCGGGACACAGAGCAGGCTAATGATCAGCAGCCGCTGGTGAAGCCGAGGGGGGAACAGCGACTGGGCGACGTTAAGCGTCGGAAGCACAGCAATGCTTTCAAAAACATACGAAAAACACATGCAGCGTCTTGTCTCCTTGTTTGGTATTAAATGGTGAATATCATATGACAACACTCGTCGGTAATCACACAAGTGCTCCCCAATGGTAAGTTGTTCTGATGACACAGTCGCAGACTTTAGGTTTCTGCCCGCACCAAAACACCTGAACGCGGCCTATTTTAAGCTAAATAATCGTCTCTGTGGTCAGTAGTTTTTGGTTCCGTAGCCTTAAAAGTAAAACGCTACCTTGTTAGCTAGCCGCTGTTGCTAGCTGCAAGCTAACGTTCCAGACGACAACTAGAAGCCGCCTGCTTTTCAGGCTAAAGTATTAACTTTCCACAGAGCCTAAAGGCGCGATTTCTACGAGCTAACCAAGCGACAGTGTTTCTGAATGTGTGCGGACATTACCGTAACCGCTAAAGAACTAGGCAATGGTCGTTTTGAGGATTACAATTTTTCCATTCGTCTTTTCTTTTTTTTCCCCTAACATGTAAGCCGGAAGAACGAATAGGAACAACTTAGCTCTTTCCACCAATCAGAGAGGGCGCTTCGACTTAATGGGCCAATCAGAACGTCAGAATTACTATACCTTAGCAAAAGCCGTTGGCTAGCCAGGAGCAAAAATGTTACGCTTAAACAGTGGTCACGTGGTCTGTGGAAACTGCATCGTCTATTTATTATTCAAAAGATGACGTTAACATGAACTCGGTGAATTATTGGTTAAACACTAAAGAATTGTTTTATCAAAAAGTTTCTAAATTCTAAAAAAACGAGAAAACGCACTGTTAGTGGCTTAACGTCCTTATAGACCACAGAATAATAATGTAAAATCAAATTAAGCTCATAAAAAATGCAAACTAATTACGGTTAGTTGCTTCATCTCCTGGAACTTCAGTTCTTATTATTATGATTTGTTTTCCTGAAAGAAAACATTTTGTCATGGATTCTGACACTGCTCTTCCAATCTAAATCGTATCAATCTGGTCAGAGCATGTGCGGTTGTCACGCGCCTCATACAGTCACATGCTATCCAATCTCCGTGCGCTTCCCTGAGCCAATAGCCAATGGGAAGCAGAAAGTCATGAATATTGATGAATACTTCTATCAACCCGCCAAAAGAGAATCTTGGAGCTTGGTGCAGAAGTAAAGGCAATAATACGTTTCACCACTAGAGGGCAGCAGAGATAAAAAAAATAAAAATAAAAAATACAAGTTTTCATGCAGAGTAAAACCTCCGACAGGACGTTATATTCATTTGTCAATATTATGGCTTTTAAACCAGGGTGTACAATTTATGGTGTGTTGCCTCTGAAAGGTCTCAACAACAATGGGATAGAGCTCACTATAAATTTTTGAGATAATCTTTATCACCTTAAGAAATGATTTCCCTAGGCCTGTGTAAATACCACTGTTTCTTATTTTGCTTAAAAGGAAATAGAGAAATGAAGAAAATTAATGTTTGCATGATATTCAATGACTCCGAACAGTGAATATTACCTTGGTTGTAGCGTTACTTCCTGTCAGGACTCACACCATTATATTTTTTTGTGACAAAAGGTCAAACTTGGAGAACTAAAGGTGCATCTTTGTATGACCTAAAATCCAGAGCATCTTGGATGCTTAAAAACACATAAAAGGTAATGTCTGTATCTTGCATGACATAACATCCAAAATTATGTCTAGACTCGTCCACCTTTGACAAACTGCGTCTTCGAAATCGTCTCCAATTTAAAAGTGTAAATTATAAATTTCCTCTAATATCAACAAAAGTTCACCTTCATAATAACAGTAACTGGATGAACACTACAGCTGGCCTCTGAAGACTTGTTAGGCAGGTCATCATGTAAGTACACCTGGGCCATAAAAGATTGTATAAACCAATCCTGCATGCTGAGGCCTGCCAAATAAATTCCTGAGCCTCGCGCACGCACCGGCTGACCTGCACCTGTCGGTATGTTGCTTCAACTCCGGAGCCTGTGAAACGCTCACGACAGTCATTCTTTGGATTTTACTGCCAAGCTCGTTAAGAAAACGACGAGGCCTGGCATGAGCGTCAGATTCCTCGCATGCCATTGGCAGCGAGAGGCGAATAAGAACAAAGACGACGCGTTGCTTTCAGGTCTAGAGAGGATTTCTGAGCCGCACACTCATGTTGTGGTTGAAATCTTTGTTCAACTGTTTCCTGTCCCCCCGCAAAATGCAAAGTGGCCAAGTATTTTTGGTCTAGTTTCTATGTGCAAATATCTTAGAACGCTGGAAATAATGAGGAAAGACACAGCTTACAAGTAACTCTTCAGCACGATATCGGAGCTTCGTAGAGGTCAATAGTTGGTAAGACTGACGAGACACTGTCATAAACATGACATAACACCTGTTACGAACATGAATCAGTCTTTATGAATGTTTATGACTGTTGTCATGAAGTGTCATTCAGTAAATGCGAAATTGCTTTAAAAGTCCATTAAAAGTGCCAACTTTGTATTAAAGTGAACATTCACCAAACAATGCGACGTTGGCGTTTTTAACACACTTTTAAAAATTTATGACACTTCAATGTCAGTCATAAACATTCATAAAGACTCCTCCATGTTCATAACAGCTGTTATGTCATGTTTTTATGACTGTGCCTCTTCAGTCTCACGCACAACCCGTCAAATAAAGTATTTCCCGGCAATTCCTAAACACTGATGGAAACTATGAACCAGTGCTTTTAAAATAAGAAAGCTGTCCTGTTAGAAGTGAAACAATCCACCGATGAAGCTGATTCTAGAGCAGAGAATTAAAATAGTCAAATAAACCTCAAGATGGGAGGTGACGAGACTGTCAGTGAAACTGGACATTGAAATGACAGAAGATGGAACCAAGAGGGAGGAGATAAATAAAAGAAAGAAGAAGAGGAAGAAGTGGCCCTAGGACTGAGCCCTGGGGAACACCAGAAATGACAGGAGAAGAGTGGGAACAGAAAGTTTTCGACTGAATGAACTGAGTGTTCAGTTTTGTCTGAAGCTGTTTTTGCTTTTCCCTTCACTGGTGTTCTCTAACAGCGGCCCCTGAGGCCCTCACAGGACAGCAGGCTCTCATACCAACGCCGAATTGCACACAGAGAAGCGCAGTTTGACAACTACCGCGATAAGGTCACGTCTGATGGTCATTTGTTGCAACTGGATTTCATTTAGAGGTGCGAAACGAAAAAAGGGCAGAATTGAAGCCTTTCAGATTCTCATTTGCGCTTTTCATCCTTTCTCCCTTCCACTTCACTGCCGCGCACAACTTTGCGTTGCATTTTCACGTTGAATCCAAGAGTCAAAGTTTTTAGAGGAGAAAAAGAAAGGTGATGGAAGGTCAAAGTTTCAAGGTGGGATGACTACATCTGCTGTGTGCTGTTCATACAGCCTGGAGGTGCTAGTCTGCGTTTCTCCACACGCCGATGCGTTGACTCATTCTGCGCTGCAGGATGAGTCCCTGGGAACCACAGATCACAGGCTGCGATTCTTCAGTGACAGCTGAGCTCTGCTGCAGGTTTACATTGTGTGAGTGACTCTATAAACAGAGGAACCACGCAGTAAAGATGAGGAATCGCTTTTAAACCTCAAAATGAAGCGCGAAGGAAGTCATTGTGGAGAAACGGGAGAGGATTTAAAAATAAATAAATAAAGCAGTTACAGACAGAAAAAAATGAAAGTCAACCGCACTTCTGAATTGCCCTGCTGTGAGGGCAATTCTTCATCAGGGACAAGAACCAACATTACTGATGAGAAGATGGACAAAACTTCATATTAGGTGATCCTGGAGGTCTTTGGAGGAAACTTCAGATCCAAGAAGGAAAACAAAACAAAACGGCTGAGATCACAGCAGATTTAGGTGGTAGAATGGCCCAGTCAAAGTCTAGACATGCGTTCATTTGAGCATATGCGGCATAACTGATAACCATGCGACTTGACTGAAATGGCAAAATGTTAAATCTCTGCAAATTGGAAGAAACATACACTACAAAAAACCCCCCCGGAAAACTTGCAGCAAAAACTGTGTGGAAGACTGTTTAACAGTAACCACAACAACAAAGACCCAGTTGGGCTCAGTGTAAAGGCACGTAAAACTTTTCAACATTCCATTTTAAATGTTTCAATCAAAACTATATTATTTTACTTTCACTTCCCAATGATGTCTCAAGCCAAGGATGTCAAACTCATTTTCATTTTGGGCCGTCTCAAAAATCTGAATGTTCTTGAAAGGACCGGTTGTGCCAGAATGTATCGATGAAAGCCATTAAACTGCTAATCAATCGTCAATAAATAGATATTTGCTTCAATAAGTGTTGCTTAAAATGAAATAATCACTGATCAGTCCCTCTGGGATTTTGTGATTGGTTTTGTGGGTTTTTCACTATCAAAGTCACAGACGTCGTGGTGCCAATTTAGAAATATTTCTAAGGAATTTTTGCGATATTTACGATTTATGTATCATGTTAAATGTGATTTTTGGACTATAACTTGACTTCAAGTGAGGCTGAGGCAGCAGTCTCTGAAACCCAATGTTTTTGACCAGTTTTGAGAAAGAAAAAAAATGCAATAGAATCAGAAAAAATGTGAAGATCTGCTGAGTTTGTGAATTTTGTGGAATAGTGAAAAACTGGAGTGACTTACTGATGTAATCTGGAATCCAGAGGGCCACATAAAGAGCTGTGGCGGGGCCAGATTTGACCCCCGACCTTGAGTTTGACACACGTGCCTCAAGCTGTACACATATATTTGCGGTTTGTGGCCTCTTGCTATGGTGACCGACTGAGAAACAAGATGAAAACACATGAATGATGCAAACTCCAAATAACATATGCAAAAAAAATAAAAAATAAAAAAATAATCTAACACAAAAAAACTTGAAGTTTGTACAGTTGCACTGTATCTGGATCAGAGATTAAATCTGTAACAAGCACCTGAAAGTTTCATTGAAGGATGGCAACTGACTTCTTTCTTTGTGTGCCTGCTATTACACCAAAACACAAAAACAAAGAAAACCAAAAAAGACCCCAGGCCTGACAGCAGTAAACAGTTTCTACATCCTTCTAATGGATCATAAACCTTGGTTCCAACTCTGCAGCTTTAGCCTCACCCCGGGCAGGAAGGGTCTTCTTCCTGGTAAACCACCAATCGCGCTCACCAATGCTGCAACTCCAGCAAAAAGTAGAAAACTGCTGCGAATAGTAACCTTTTTACGAGATATTTTCATTTTTTCTCACCATACTAAAATTAGAACAGTGCCCTGACTTATGTGGAAAAGCTCGGGGGGTGTGGAACATTCCAGGACTGTTGCAAGCAGGAAGTTTTGGAATCTCCAAGGATATCAAGGCAAAACAATCGCTGCAGTTATTTTTCCAAATATTTCCTTGATTTTTTTTCTTTGTGCTTTTTTTGCAGAAAGTTTGCTCAGGAGCTTTGTCAAGTTGTCAGATCATTTGTTAACTATTCCCTGAATTTGCCAAACTAGACAAATACATCTAGTATGACGTAAACAGAGCATTATTAACTTGAATCTGAAGAAAAAGAAAATGTGGACAAGACGGGAGGACATTAAAGGTGCACTATGTAACTTCAAGAACAAAAAAATTTTTACACAAATTTGTTGAAGCTGTCACTATGTAATGACAGATGCAAAAGATAATCTGTGATGATTTAAAAAAAGGAAAGAAAGAAAAAGAAATCAACTAGAAGCCTCGTAGAAGCAACCAGTCAGAGCCAGGAGGCGTGTCTTAGAGTTGTCAATCACCCTCCAAATGTCACTGCTCACCTTCCACAATTCCCTCCTCCCCTTTGCTCTCTGCTACACTGCAGTAGCCTGTCATGAATGGTAAGGCTAGCTAGCATGACCACCGTTGACAGCGGATAAATGGCAAATTGAAATCCATTACCAGGTCAAACCTGAGGAGAAGGAAAAGTGCCTGAAAAATGTCAAATCAGACGATTTTTAGTTACATTTTGCCATGAGCACATTTGGCAGCCAGCACACAAGATTGATTGACAGCACAAAGACCCTCCTACTTCCCTGCAACTCTGACTGGTTGCAGGGAATAGGTGGAGGAGATTGATCTTTTCACAGATTATGTGTCATAACATACTTTCACGACATGGTGACAATTTGAACAAATACATACATAATTGTAATCTATATATATGTAAAATTCAGAAAAAAAACAAAAAAAAGAGTCGACATCTGTTCCTGATCTACTCGCTGAACGCTGACGTCAGGTGAGAACCACTCACACTTGCTGGGGGTCAGAGTGATGAACTAATGATGATGAATGCATTTAGCCCCCACAGTGATCCCAGCACCCCGAGCAAGAACCCAGATGAGTGAGGAATGTATATTAATGTCCATCGATTTCATTTCATCCCTGCCTGGATGACGACGAGATTCCTTCAGGAATCAATCTCTCTTTATCGAAGTGGTTCAGACAAGGCTGTTTCTGGAGTCCCGTAATCCTAACCATTACCCTATTGCACCCCCCTCACACACACACACACACACACACACTCCCAAACACCCCCATCTACTCAAGTCACTCCTCGCAGTTTGGCGGAGGGTACTGACATAAGAGGACGGACAGAATATATCCGAAACGTGATCCGCGCCAACAGACGAGACCAAAAATAAGGGTAAATCACAGACAGCGTGGTGCCACATGTGTCCCAGCTGAAAATGGAATTCAACAGATGGAGATTTACTATTGAAGCCTCTTTTTCTTTCTTTAGCTGAGAAAAGTGGCACTTGGCTACAAGAAAGAAAAAAAAAAGAAGGAAAAAAAGGCACCCGCGGGAGAATGTTCGGCATCCGTGGAATGTCATTTCAAGCTCACTTGGGGAACAAGGAAGGCCAAAATATTTACACAGAGAGTCAAAGTCTACAGAGAACATTTCAGAAGGAAAACGTTCGTGGAAATGTACTAGAACGGCCAAAAGCGTAGCTGTATACCTATGGTGAGATGGTGGTTGCACTCAATTGCATCACATGGAAAGAGATGATGTGTTAAGTTGTGTCAAGTTTATTTGTGGAGTTCAAGGCAGTTCAAAGTCATTTACGCCACAAAAACACAGCAACCAATCATGAAACAGGACATTTTTTTTCAAATGCTATCAAGCAAACATATCGGTCAATGTTCCAGTTGTTAATCACAGGCGACTCTAAGCAGGTGAGTTTTAAAGTCTTGATTTAAAGGAAACCTGTGTTTCGACTGTTTTGCAGTTTTCTGGAAGTTTGTTCCAGATTCATGGAGCGTTCAGGTCTGAGCGCCGCTTCTCCGTGTTTGGTTCTGGTTCTGTTTCTGCAGAGCAGACCCAGTAAATAAAGCCCCATCCAAGTGATTTAGAAATGTTTTCTCATTCTGCCGCGGGAGACTTGATTTTAAAAGGAAAATTTTTAGACATTTGGAAAACTCTATAACACATGCGCACAATGTGCGCAGCATGTGCCAATGCAGAAAACAGCCAAGCGCAGATAAGACAATATGAACTGGATCGGATGTAAACGCAGAGCTCGCATCAAGGCTCCTGTTAGTTAAGAGAAAAAGAACTAAAAAAAATCCCCCAAAAAATGAAACCAAGAAAATCAAAACAGGCCATTTTTTTGCAAGCAATGTTCAGTTCAGTACTGCTCCATCTCCAGCTGTCAATGGGGAAAAGGCGGCGTACACCCTGGACCGGTGACCAGTCCTTCACGGTGTACCAGAGGACCAACAACCATGCACGACTGAACACATTTTGAAGCGAGGAGAAGGAATGGCAAGTCTTTGTGGTTTGTCCTGCCAGTTCACAAATAAGTTGTAAGTTGACTTAAAAAATCTAAAACAAAGAAACAGGAATTGGTGAATTATTCAAATAAGATGTGACACTCGCACTCACATACACACACTCTCACACAGGAACCCTGACAAAATCTGGCTGTCGTGTGATTTTCTGTCACGCGTCCCAACACAAAAAGCTCTTTTAGCCTTTCTGGACTGTTTGTGACTGAAAGGTTCATCTCGTTTGGTGCCAAAGTTCCTTCAGGAGCAGAATTTCCAAAACCTGCTGTATCTTTGGCAAGTCCTCAAATTATGCATAGACCACATCATTCAAATCAAGTCCTGACGAACCAGGTGATATGCTAAACAAGCAGCCATTGCAGACTGGACTTGTCCCTATTCTAGACCAACTGAATGCGTCTGTCAATGCACACAACCAGGTATTAAATATTGGGTACAATGGGACAGACACAAGTGACGGGTCAGCACAGATCCAAATGAAGTCCTATGATCAAACCAGGTCTGGCCTATAAGTACACATTTAGGAATGAGTATGGAAATGTTTCACAAGTGGAACCGATATCATTTTGTTACCATAAAGACTCCACTGAGATGAACTGTAGGGATTTGGGTTTTTTTTTCCCTCATCGCTCCGCAGTGTCCAGTGACAACGTCAAAGAATGAACAGCTGTCCAGTTCATCAGAGACCATCTTCATCATTCATGAATGGCTCCTTTAATGGTGAAAACACACAGGGCCGGTGGTAAGACAGTGTTTAGGGGCATGGTTAATTTTAAAGGCACATGACACCTAAAATGTGCCACTCGTTAAGGGAATTTCTTGGTGGAAATAGCAACTCTAATTTTAGGGGGAGGAGGGATGTCGTTCCTCGGCTCTGAAATTCTTCACTGTTTGTTTCTGGACGTCCATTCTGCTGACAGATACCAGCAGGATGAGGGAACTCCAGAACAATCAGCTGTGTGAAGAAAACTGGAACAAGGTCAACTGCGAAAACAAGGTGATGGGCACCAACAAGGAGCTGGACGCTTTGGAAACAGAGCAAAAGAAACGCATCCATCATTTAAGTCGGATCAATTTTGGTTTTAGTTTTGGTTAGAATGACCAAAATTATTTCTAGAATGTTTTTCAGAGATTTTTTTTGTTTTTATAACGTCTGAAATTCAACCCAAGTCTTGCATTTTAAAAAGATACCGACCGAATGTATGTAAACGTTTGAATTTGAGGAAAGTCATCAAATCTCTTAAAAAAATAAAATAAAATAAATGGTTGAGCTATGTTTCCTGGCATTTAGCAAATAGAAATAACTTTGGTCATTTGTACTGGGCTAAAACAAGAAACGTTTAGCCTGAATTTACATCATATTCAGTGTATGTTAATATCTGGTGTCAACTGTACATGGACGGAGACAAAGACGACCTTGTTCTGAAAGACAAAGACAAACCTATCTGGCCGCAATGACCAGACGTATGTTTAGAGGCTCTCCGAGGTGAGAACGTAGTTTTAGCTGTGAACCGTATTTGCTCTGAAGGTGTTTTATAGCTGCTGATGGACGCTCTGTGCAGCGGACATGAGGTGCCACCAGAAAGTGTTTTGCCTTCTTTTACCCCGTCACATTGAAATATTTCTAATCAAACAAACTTGAATGGCCAAAAACGAACAAAGCCATCCTCAAATTTGACAAAAAAAAAAAAAAAAAAGACTTCCAAATGATTCTTGTGATTTCAAGATTCTGTCGCGTAAAGCAAAGAGAAAAACTCAGAAAAATAAAACCCTGGCGTTACTGTCATGGTGTGGGCTTGTTTTCCTACAGCTTCACCTGGAAAACAGGCTTTAGTTGATGGAATCATAAGCTGGAAATCCTGAAGGAGAACCTTCATCCATCAGTTTGTGAACCTGCATTTTGGTGAAGCACATCAGCAGGTTTACCTCTGATCCGTGTTTCTCAGTTCCAGTCGTCAGGAGCCGCGGGTCTGCATATTTTAGACGCAGAAGACCCGATTCTGATGCCTGCATGTCCTCTGCATGCCATGAAGTGCTGCAGAAGCCCGTTAATGACCCACTTATAGATTGAGGTCTTGAAACTGGCTTATAAGAAATTGTAAAAAGAATCAACATCCTGAGGTTTTTATCAGACATATATTAGGATTTTTTATTTATTATTGTGAAATGTTAGGGCATACATTCAAATGTTTCCTTGACAAAAGTTCACAGCAACGTCACATGAGTTCAACCAGCTGAAGCAAGGCACTTTTGTTTTTTGTTTTTTTCCATTTTTTTCCCCCATCAATTATAACTTAAAACACAGAATACATCTTTGGCATCAAGACACAAAATAGTTACATGTATATTATATATATGTATATTACGAGGACGAGAAACAGACGTAATATATTAACTCTTCTCACTTCAAATTGCCTTTCGTGTAAACAACATTCCAAAATAAGAGGACAGCATGCAACAAACAGACGTGGCATTGACCGGCAAATGCACCACGATGGGAAATATGAAATAAGCAGAGAGAGAGAAAAAAAAACACATTTAAATGTGAAGTTTTGTTTGCTATTTGTGCTCTTCAGAATATACTTTTAAATTGTTGCTGTTCACACAATAAACATCAGAGATAAAACTGGATAATAAATAGACGATGGCATACGAGCTTCATGTGATAAACTCCTTAAGTTGGATTTTAGTGGCTCTTAGCACTAAATAAGTGAATTGTGGCCCATTTCAGTTACATATATATATAAACATAACCCAAAATCCTTGACAACAGTAGTCTGCATACAACAGTGTTCAGTAATCCTACACTAAGCAGGAGAAATAAATAGAAGATTCCTTGTTAAGCATATAAGCAACTCTGTTATGGGAACTATGGTAAAAAAAAAAAACAAACAAAAAAACACTGCTGTATTTCACACAGTGATGGAGACAGCAAATAGAAGAGCAGATGCAGGACAATTATAGTCGAAAACCTCTTCCAGCACAGCAGGACCGGCCGGCGGCACTGGGAGGAAATAAACGGGCCGAGAAAAGCATGCGTCCAAGCACACAAAAGAATGCGTGCCATTTCAGCAAGGCCGAGGGGTCAGACTTTAGATAGCCTTTTTCTTTAACCGGAGCATTCCCTCAGCGAGGAATGCGAGAAGATTAGCTCCAGTGTGTCATCAGACGGGGGGAGCGAAATAGTGGCCGGCCGCCATCTGAGGCCCCCCGATCCCGCACGCTAACGGCGGGGAATCTGGGAGAAAAAAATAAATAAATTGGACCCCAGTGAAACGCCGTCAATCCTCGGGAAGCTTTTTTAGGAGCGAAACGAGCGGGCGTCTCATGAGCTCTGGCATTCAGGGGAAAGTTTTTGAATCCTCCACTAAGCGTTAAAAGAGAGGGGGCATCTGCTCATCTAAAGGTGGAGCCGTTTCTCAAAACAGCTTCCGACTGAAGGCCATCGTTTTTCTGAACAGATGCTACTGGCGGAGGGCATGGTTACCGGGGATGCTACAGTAAAGTCAAGATAAGATAAAAAAATAAAAACAACAACAACTAAATAACTGTCACATGACAAAAAGGAGCAGCATTTACATATATAAATACAATTCACAACTCATGACAAACACCATGCACTATGAGCAGCCCAGTTCCTTTTGCGTCGCTAAAATACTTTCCAGGTACCTCGTGCAACATCGCCCATCCCCCGTTCACTCGTGAAATGTGCAGAATCAGCCCAACGGAAAGCTCCGCTCTTGACTCACATTTCCACGCTCTGGACCGCACAAGCTCGGCAGAGCTCACATCCACTGAGAACTTGGTTTCTTTTTCCTCCTGAAAACGTTTCGGTCAGGGTTCGGTCGTATTGAGCGGCAAGTCGCAGCTCATATGAGGATTTCGATCGCCTCGGCGTCTGAACTCTTGAACATCTGGAGCGGCGCCTTTGGCTCCTCCGAGGCGCCTAAAACCGGTAGAAAGCAGGAAGAATTAGAAAATTGAGTTGCCAACAGACCTTGTAGAGGATAGTTGAAATTTAAATAGAAGATGGACATGACTCAGTTGTCAAAGAATGTAGTAGGGTGATCGGCAATGAATCAATTTTAGCAATAAATCAAACTTTTGTTTTTTGAAGATTTAATTTTAGGAAAGTTGGGATTTTTTTTCCACCACTGCACTCTTTCCAAGTGATTCCAGCCTACCTAAGCCCACCATCTTGCTTGACAAGTGTGTTTCACAGCTTCTGTTTGAATTTCCGTCAATTATGCAGCAAGGTATAAGAGCATGGCCAAGACTTTTTTATTTCAATTAAGAGAATAAAGTTGTAATTTTGTGAGAACTCCTAAAAACTTAAATGAGGAATTTTAGAATCTCGAGAACTCTGGTAGCGGTTTTACCTATAAGGAAAAACCAAATCTTTTAACGCGCCAGCATCAAATTATTATCTGTAGCAGGACTTTTGAAATGACAATGCAAACTATTATGTCTCTTATTTAAAAGAAAGAACTGCAGACCTGAAAAAATGGTCACGTCAGACCTTGATGTTTCCCCCCCCCCTCGTTTAAATGACTTTTTCTCTTATAATTTTAAGATGTTCTTCAGGCAAAACTGAATTTTTAATCTTCTGATATGACTACATTCTTTTAAGAAAACAAATATTCTCCTATCGTATAGAAGGGACGACTGAAACAAAAGCCACAATTTGAAAATATTTTCTGTCATTTGTAATTTTGTTTTTAGACTGATTCAGATACCGATCTGGTATGATTATATAAGCGCACCAAACATTAAAACCTCACCGGTCGTAGCTGCTGGAATCCCTTCATTGACCTGTGACCTGTCCTTCTCTGCTGTGACGTCCGGCGTGACCTCATCACTCTGGGTGCTGGAGTCTCGGGTCGACGCCTTGGCCACGACGAAGGACGGGGGTTTCAAGACGACAGCGCCTGTCTGGTCATCCGAGAGGCTCTTTCCTGAAAAACACAGACAAAGAGAAGACGCCGTTTAATCACCCGTTTCCATCCACAATGACAACCCCCTCCGACTGGGAACATCTGCCCTTTGCTATTCTTCCTATGACTATTCCTGATCAGGCTATTCTGGAGCGAGAGACGATATGCATTCCAGCATTAAAACGTGTCTCCACGAAAAGGTCGCCTCCTCCTCCTCCCTATTTTCATTTATTTTTTTTTAGCTTGCTTGCTTTCTGTCTTGCACCAGCAGCTGCCACATGGAATGGCGTGATGTTAAAGATCGTCTCGAAGGCGTGAATGGCAGGAACAAGAACTCACCTTTAGTTAAAGCGCCACACGGCAGTGTGTTGATGGAAGGGACGGACCTGGCCTGACGGAGCGCCTGACTCTCTAGCCGGCCTTGCTCCCATCTGGAGCGCTGCTGCAGGACTTTGATCACGGTGTCCTTTTCCAGGAGCCGAGCGTGAAGTTCACGGATCCTGAGTGCGCGACAGACACAACGTGAGCTTAGGGTTCCCTTGGAAACCAATGTGGTTTCCAGGTAGTCAAGAGGAGTACCTGTTCTCCATCTCCTGGTGTCTGTGGCTCGATAAAGGGAGGTCTTCATTGAAGCTGCTGTTTGGTGAATTCCTGGGTGAATGGTTGATGATTGTTGTATCCCTGGAAGTAATAAAACACATTGTTGGTGACATGTTGAAACCATTTCTGGCTGATCTGATACATTGTTTTATATATATTTCCTTCTCATCTTAAGTTTTAATCAATCAGAAACAAGATTTTGTGTGATTAGTATGGCATGATCCAACCCAAAAGCTGCTACTGAACCCAGATAGAGTGTCATCATACCTCTGTGCTGCAGCCGTGGCTGCTGCGTCCATGGCAAACTGCCTCATGGTGCTCTCCTCCAGGTACT
This sequence comes from Poeciliopsis turneri, assembly GCA_922788865.1. Lineage (NCBI taxonomy): Eukaryota > Metazoa > Chordata > Actinopteri > Cyprinodontiformes > Poeciliidae > Poeciliopsis > Poeciliopsis turneri. Next base: position 940,342 of record CAKLNU010000698.1, read on the forward strand.
TCTGCTCCCATTTGGTGATGTCGGCCTCCAGAGCCAGGATGCGCTCCTCTCTTTCCCTCAGCTCCTGCTGCAGCGTGGATGAGCTCAGCTCTGATGCTGTGAGGTTGGTTGTCTGGTTACGGTACAGACACAAAAGAGACAATAGTCTTTTTAACTAACAGTTACTTCAATATTTGACTTCTCTTTTTGTTTGTTTGGTGTTTTCACTGATAGTCTGGTAGGCTCTGTTTGTTTGGGAATCAAAACTGCCACATTGTTACATCTCAGCTGGGGCAGTTTGCTTTCATACTACTCTGTGTCAAACGACACAAACCCTTAGAAAAACCTGTTCACCTCCTCGCCTGTGGTGGCGCTGCAAAACCGACCGAAGGGAATGACGTAAAAACTTCTGAAGAAGACATGCGGGTATTTTTCTTCACAAAATGTAAACACAAACAGAATAGTTTCAGATTATAGGAGTGGTAGGATTTCTCTTTAGTTGCTGGCATAAGACAATGAGCCATTTCTCCAGCTAGCGCTAGACTCATGGGTTTGTTTTAGATGTATTTACCCAGAATGCCCTGTGCTACAGGAGCAGTCTCTGGTCTGTTGCATTCATATGTGCAATCAAATAGAGCCAGAGTTGACTTCGACTGAACCAAGGCCTAGAGTCCGATTATGCATTCACACCTCCCCAAATGAACCGAACTTTGTAGGCACATGAACTAAAGTTTGACTGAAGCGGACTAAGCAGCTGAGATGCACATGTTGATGACTTTTTTCTTTGTTTTCGCTAACCTGCTGTGCCCTGAGGCTCTTCAGCTCCTGCTCCAGCCGGGTGCGAAGCCGCAGCTCCAGGTCCTCCCTCTTCTCGCACGCCGCCTGCAGCTGAGCGAGGGAGCTTTGCAGCCGCTCCACTTTCTTCATGTAGGCCGTCTTGCGGTACAGCTCCTCCTCCAGCTGCCGGTTGCGGCTCTGCGTTGAGGTCAGCGCCTGCTCCAGCCGTTCGCTTCTCCGCTGGCACTCTTCGCCAGACACACGCAGGTGCTGAATCTGCTTTTCCAGTTGTTCGCGCTCCCGCTGCTGCTCTTCGTCTGAGATAGAGGGATTTGAAAAGGAAACAGGTGATGTGAGGAAAGAGTGACGGGGGGGGGAAAAGCTAATGTGTCTAGGGTCCACTGTAAGCTCGGTACAATGACTCACTTGAACTCTGAGATGCATTCTTTCAAATATGACCCAACGAGACACATTTATACTCACAGATATCAAAGCATGTGGCTCAAAAACATAATTAGAAATTTGTTCTCTAAGCTGACAGCGAATGGAATTTAGCTTGTACATGAAAACATGAAATAAGCAATAAAAGACACAAAACTCTCCTTTATTAATCGTAAACCTTCTTCACATTTTATTGGGTATTTTAGAAAGGACAGCGAGTTTTATGGCTCCACGGTGCCACTTTAAAACGAGGGCTGATTACACAACACAAGTGCATGCCTGTGGAGGGAATGCAGACTTCCTCTGATCCACTTACGCACACAAGCATAGCTTTCTACTGGCAAAAGCTCTGGAATGCTTCTAAGGACCTGAAGTAAACAAGCGGCTCAGAATATTCCTCAAGCAGTCCTTGTTAAAAAAAATAATAAAAACACATGTACAACACCTCCCATGACTGTGTTTTTATTTGTGGTTTAAGCCGGTGTGGCCCCAGGGGGAAATTTTATGGCGAAAACATTTCAGATTCTCAGAACTGGTGAAGGCCTAAATTGGTCTGTGAAAATTATCATTTGCTTCTGGGTGCTAACGCTAACGGCTAGTGCGAGACAAGACCAAACACTTGTGCATCATACGAGTTTAGGGGGAATAAATTTTTATTAACCTTTCAACTTAAACACCTTTGCTTTGGGTGGGTATTCAAACAGCAGCTGAGGCAGCACAAAACTAAATAACACTGTGAAACTCACTAAGAACATGTGAAACCTTTTCGGTCTCACTACCTGCCTGATATAAGAGTAAAATTTGTCAAAAATATCTACAAAATAAAATTTTCCTAAATTTGGTTTTTATATTGCTTTACTTTTAGATAAGAAAGTTACTCTGGCTGGAAATGTTTTATATATTCTGCTCAGAGTGGATGTTTGACATAGGAAGAGTACAGACACTGCACACCTCCAACCTCTATTTCCAGTGAAGATAATTACCAGTTTTCTTTCTAACAAAAAAAAAAAAACACCCAGTACAAATCGAAAAATCCTCAAAATAGGACAAGAACATAATCCTACAATATTTTGAAGATGAAGTTCATTTAAAACCACTAAAGTCCACTTTAGTCCTGACTCCTCTGTCACTAGCCGTTAGCTAGTGAGATTTAATTGCGTCGCTATTGTTAACTAGTCCTTAGTTAGATAACAGACAGTGAGCTAATTTGGCCTTTGGCACCAAACTATCTTGATTTGAACTAAATACTCAAAGATAGTTATCACATTCAGTTATAAGATTAACTTGATGTAAACCAAACCTCACTTTAAATATAAAATTATCAGAAACATCCCTTTAACATCAAGTGAAAGAGCACCAGCATCGGCTGAAACAAGATACGTCTTTTCCCTCTCCAACCTGAGAGAGATGAAATATTAACAGCTGGCTGGTCATCATTAAACCATGGGGTAATAAAATGTCCAAACCAGGAGAGTATGCAAGCCAGGGGTCATGCTGAGTTAGGTCAGGATGCCCTGGAGTCCCAGACTTATTAGTTGCTTTACAGAAAGGAAGTTGAAGTGATGAAAAAAAAAAAAAAACAAAGAAGAAACTTGGGATTGAGGGAGGTAATTAAAATGACAGAACTGGTTGAAATACTATGAAAGTCCAAAAATTCAGGTCACCTTTACTGCAGCTCTGACAAAAAGGTCAGTGTCAATGCTGACAGCCGAGATGTAGACATGCGTAATTAATGGGGAAGACACCAGTTCCTGCTTTGGCTAATGTTCCTGCTATTGTTCAATGAATCACAGAGAGGTCTGCTTTGACAAATCACATCAATTACCATCTGTCTTGGACAAGACTAATGCGATTACTCACTTTGCTCCAGGAGTTTAACGAAGACGTGCTGCCTTGGGTCTGAGCATTCAGCATTACCAGCCGCTCTGTGCTTGTTAGCTACTCCAAGTTGCTCTGTGCAAAGGAAAACATTAACACACCGGTTACACACATCATGTCACGTCAACAAGCAGGTGCCTCAACGAATGAAAGGACCAAGTACCTCTGAGGTCTCTGTTAAAATCGTGCATCCTCTTAATCTCCGCCTCCAGTTTATTCCTCAGAGTTTTCTCCAAGGCTTCCCGCTTAGAAGAGCCTCTCATCAGGGTCTCGTACGCCTCTGATATCTGTTGGATCTCAAGCTCCAACTAGGAAGGAAACACAATGACGATCAGCGTCTGGACGCATCACAGAGACTAATAAGTCATTCTCACAATTCGCTTTTACAGACAGACTACTATTAGACGTTATGCGCAACTGAGGAAGGCAGTTAAAATTCTTGAATGAACACTTATGGAGCTCCAGGTCAGGCAGTGGCACGCTGTCCTTTTACAAGACAAAAGAGTTGAGATTCTTTGCTGGAATTCCAGAGTCTGGAATGGTGAGAAAACACTTCACACTTGCTGCTTAACTTGAACCATTCACAAAAACCTCTTCAGTGGGACCACACATCCAGAAAATACAAAATGCGATCAGTGACTATACCCAAGCACTGTAACAAGTCTCTTCAATGTCAAAGTTGTTTTCCCATCAGAGGTGAAAAAGTTGTAGGATTCAATATAAATGAAACTTTTGTTGCTCCTTTAGGTTTTGATGGGCCATCTTGTTCCATTTTTACAGGTACAGAAAGGTGCCGTCTGCCACAGGAAGTCATGGATGCCTTGGAGACGTATTACCAAACTGAGGAAGGAGCTAATTGAGCTCCAGATGTCACTAGCAGATAACAGGAACGCCAACAGTCATACAGCAAAGTTTCTCTTTCCTTTCCTTCACTGATTGCAACCCCTTTATCATAAAACATTCTAGATAATGTTGGCAGTTTTTTTTTTTTTTTCTTTTTAGGAAATGTCTAAAGCTTTGATAAGTCTGAGTGTGACATGGTTATAGTTAGCAGGCTGAACAAGTTAAACCCTTACTCTGATTAATGTTTTCTACATTTATGCTCCAAATATGAAGATTTATTGTCCACTAATGGCTGGAAGGCTATTAAGTTTTTTAAATGATAGTATCTATAGTTTTCCAAAAGAAATTGATATCAGCAGATTGGAGCATTACAAAGACCATAAACTGGAAAAAAAAAAATTTAAATCACAAAAACGGCAATTGTTTGGCAACATTTTGGGTTCAGAAAGGATGTTGGAAGTAAAGTTATTATAAACTTCGAAACGTATTCACTTGTGCTCATTTGTTCAATGACTCTTAGCTAAAAGTACACATTTTCTTCACTTACTTGCAGATGCTTTAGTCCATGAAGTGGCAATGAAAATAAATAGCAAAAAACAGTCAGGGGGACTCAGACCATAAACTAGCTGTGAGGTATTTATGCTGGATTATTACATTCTTTATTTTCATTGTACCCTCCTTTTATTGTCATGGAGGTGAACTGCTCAATATATTATGATATTGAGTTAAGGCCTTGTCACAAAGTCCTAATCTCCGCGGTAACACCAAAAAGCTTGATCGTCCCTTTCGATTTTCAGTGCCGTTCAAACAGGCTGACACACCTACAAAAGCTGTATGCGCTTCTGTAGCGAGATAATGATTGCGAGAGCAGGAACAGTGAGTCTGAGGGTTTGGTCTAAGAGGAAACTATTGTCTCTCCATGGTTCTTGCTCACCTTCTGCAGCCTGGCAGCCTTCTGGATGTACACCTCCAGCTCTCTCCTGAGCTCCTCGTTCTCCCTCATCAACACGTCATTGCTGTTGGAGGATGTGTGGATGCTGTTCTGAGCCACCTGGGCTTGGGCAGACACATACCTGCAAAGGGCAGACATGAGTGATTCACCACAACACACCTGAGAACCACAGAAATGACAAAAGAATGCTTTGTCTGGAGTTCTTCGCTTGCTCCCGTTTCGGTGTCGGGTAATCCTCATGGGAGAATGAATCGATTATATAGTTGTGTGGCTTACCTGTGGTGCTGTGAGTAAAACGGGGGAGGAGGATCTTTGTGGTACTGCACATGCTCCTGTGAGTAGCTGAGCATGTACTCAGGAACTCGGGCACATAGAGGATAGTCTGGAGGAGGGCCGCGCTGGTCCGCGCTCTGTTGGGTCTCCTGTCCGTTATGCACCACAGCATTTAAAACAAGATTCCTATAAAGCTGCGGATAGCTGTGGGAAGAGGTCAGAGCCGAAGCGTTTCTGTGTCCATTTCTCTCCAGAGAGAGCTGCATGAGCCTCTCGCTCAGGGAGCGAGCGTGCTCCCGCTTCAGATCCCACTGTCCCTCACTTTGAACTCCCACCGCGCCGGGGCCGTCCTGCACCGACTTTTCCCTCCGAGAGATCAGGTACTGCGAGCGCGCTTTGGCCTCCTCGTAGGTCGGCAGCTCCTCCCTGTGGAGCTGGTACAGATGACACATTGGGCTCTCGGAGGGCAGGCAGTTCCCCTGGTGCTCCTCTCCTTGGGGCTCCTGCCGCGTCGACATCTGCATGTATTGGGTTTCTTCTTGCGTGAGGCTCTCCAAGGAGGAGCGGGGACTGCCCGTGCCCCCACCGCTGCTCCCTCCACGCAGGGCCTGCTGCTGGATGGCCAGGAGAGCGCGAGTATCAGTCAGGTTCCCAAAGCGGAGCTGCTCCTGGATGAGGCGGTGCAAGACGGTTCCTGAGGAGTCCTCGGCTGTCCTCATGGTGGTCAATAAGAAATCAGTGCACAACTTAAACAAAAACCAAGCTTGACGTTGACACCTCAACAATCTGGAAAGGAAAACACAAGAGTATTGATCAGTCTTCAACAAGCAAGAGCTGGCCATTTCATCCTTCACATTCTGGATTTTTGTAGTTTGGTCTTTTGTTCCCCCCCAGGAAGACATTTCATATCCACACAAATGACTAATGAATAAAATCAATTTACTATAGTCTCCTAATTGTCATCTGTATGTAAAAAAAGTGCTTTTGTGACTGATTGTCATCTCAGACCTTCAGGTTCAGGTTTGTCTACATAGGGGGTAATATAGTCTCCTGAAAATAATTACTTTTTCTTAAGTTATCGTGAGATTTGATCATTATATCTGTAAAATTAATTAAAAAAAAATATTTTTCAAAGACTGATGAACATTGGTAAGTAGATGAGTAGAAAGAAGTTTGGTTTGAAAGGCAGAACAATGGGGAGAACAAGGCAAATTCACCATGTGCCATCAGATTCAATCCGGACCTGCCAAACAGCATTACTGACAACTACAGTTATACGTTTCATTATTTTAACATGCATCCATTAATCTGTTGTCTACATAGCCGCTCAGTCAGCCAGCATCCCTGGTGTCTAGTTCAAGTTCACTGGGTGAGAAGAGTGGTACAGCATGGACAGCTCACTAAATATGCTTCTTCTTTTTTTTTTTCTTTTTTTTTTTTTTTTTTTACAATAGTTGCACAATACCTAATGCCGTCTGACATGAACTGTTACTGGAAATACCCTGGAGAGTGATGTCAGTAGGACAAACTGAATTTTTCGTGCCCACACATTCCAGATAGGAGGGTAAAACACGGAAATAAGAATTATATTAAAACAAACGAACCCTCGAATAAAAACAACAAACTCTACCAAATATCCAGAGTTATTTAGTAGAGTTAACGCGAGTAGCGCTACTGAATAAATAGAGTAGAGATATAATGCTGTTTGTATATAGTTTAAAACAAATATGTCTATTTTTACAGGTGCTACATGGAGGCGATTCACCAGGACTCTCCATATGGAGTCTACACACGTCACAAAGTCTAAACATTCAGACACTGAGCTGGACGAAAACCACAAATAATTAATAAATAAATGAATAAATAAACAAAACAAGCAGCTTACCTCGCCTCATTCCACCGCGAGCGCCGTTAAGAGTGTTAGTTTGAATCAATAATCCCAGAAACGCCAGCTATCGCTTTCTCCGGGAGCTCGCGGACATGTGCGCGCGCCGACCGGGCAGAAGCAAAACTGAGCGCGTGAAGCTCCGAGCTGCGTGGATAAATAACTGAGAGGCGATTGTTCCCTGAGCCTGGAATGAGAGGAATGCAAGCTCCGAGCCCCCGTGGGATCAAAAGCAGGAGCAGAGGAGGAGGAGGAGGAGCATGGAGGGAGGCGGGACCCCAGGGGGGCTGAAAATGATTTCAGAGCAGCAGCAGCAGCAGCAGACCCTCAGCTGGCTGATGTAAAAAAAATAAATAAATAAAAAATAAAAAAATAAATAAATAAAAAAATTTTGACTTTTTTGTTTTTCTTTGTGAGAGTATTTTAAATTCTTGCAACTTTTAAGATGAAAGCATATACAAACTTGCACATTTAAATATATAAAGACAAGCTAACATTTTTTTTATTTACTTACTTTTTAATGGAAGAGCGTTGGTAGGTATTCACAGAAACATTTGAGGAATGCGATAAGCTTAAAGGAAATATGATTCAAAAGAAGGTCACAGACCGTTAAAAAATGTGGGAGTGGAAAGCAGAGATGTTTCTGCAGTTACCTCTGCCTGGACCAGCCCCCAGCACACCCTCTATAAAGAAAAACAAACACATTGTTACATTATGTCACATTCACTTAATGACATCATTTTGAGCCTACCCTGTAAAATAATGTACTTTAGCGTTTCATCCATCCATCCATCCATTTTCCGTCACCCTTCTCCCTAACGGGGTCGGGAGTTGCTGGTGCCTATCTCCAGCTGCGTTCCGGGCGAGAGGCGGGGTTCACCCTGGACCGGTCGCCAGTCTGTCGCAGGGCAACACAGAGAGACAAACAGGACAAACAACCATGCACACACACACTCACACCTAGGGAGAATTTGGGAAGGCCAATTAACCTGACAGTCATGTTTTTGGACCGGAGAGAACCCACGCATGCATAGGGAGAACATGCAAACTCCGTGCAGAAAGACCCGGGGCTGGGAATCGAACCCAGGACCTTCTTGCTGCAAGGCAACAGCGCTACCCACTGCGCCACTGTGCAGCCCTCCAGTGTTTCATTTCACGTCCAAATCAAATGCCTGTGTCAGATTTGTCTTTGTGAATCCTCTGCGTTCAAACCACAACTCCACACTATGGACTGAACATGCAGTTAAGCAACACATGACCACTTCATGGACAACAACAACCTTTAGAAATATATATTTTCTTGTAAGTTAGAGGGACCCACCGGGCCATGCTGGCCTGGGAAGAAGTGGTTTAAAATCACCCAAAATAAATGGACATATGTGATGTTTTGATGGGGAAAAAAAATCTGCATTTCTCTCTTAGTCGCTTTGTGTTTGTTCAATGAAATATCTTCAACTCTTGGAAATTGTTTGACTTAAAACTAGCCGCTTTTTTGGAATCCAGTATAGATGTAGAAGAAAAGCCCTTTGTGTACACATGTTAGCTTTATGAAGGATTCAGTTGATGTAACGATTGATTATGTTTGAACTCATATGATGCACAGTCTGTGATCAGATAATAAAAATCTCATGCTTTCAAATGCTTATCGCTGCAAAGCTGGATTGTACTTCACGACAGAAAACATAAACAAACTGGGTTATGACTGGGTTTATGGGTTACAGCTGACCATACCGGTAAGTGCTGATGTATAATTGAGACAAGGATGAATGTTTTTGGCTTCTTGAAAAGTTTTTTTGTGTTTTTTTTTTTTGTTTGCGTGGGTCTGGTAAATATTTAAGCCGTGGCCCGTGCCAGTTAATTGCAGAGTGTGTGTTCCTGTGTGTGTGAACACGGCGGGACAGGGGAGGGGGGGTTGTGCCGGGGAGCGAGGCATGCTGCCTGCCAGCTGTCCGTCGACTCAAATCCCCGTCCCCTGCTTTAATAAGAGCTCTGAGAGATGCATTGTTCTCCCCAAAAAGCAGACATGACGGGGGCAGCCCTGCCATCTGCCGCACCCCGCCGCCCCTCCACCATCAGCACCCCCAGAGCTTCATTCACAATCACAGCCATGCATGAAGATGGAGACACTGGGATCAGCTGGTGTTGGTTGGGTGGGGGATCGTTTGGGGGTCCAACAATGAGCGGAGGCTTTCTGCAAGAACAAAAAGCATCGTCCTAATTTAGCGGCTGGAGTTTACGGAGGAAGTGAACAGGCCCCTGCTTGATAATGCAGCCCAGGTCGACAAATTGAAGGCTCACTTGGCTCAAACGGAGGCAGCCATGCTGATTTGCATGGCAGTTGAAGTCCAACAGTTGCTGAAGAATGCTGAGCAAGTGATAACAATCCAGTTCTGCAGAGTTATGATTCAACTGGAAAGTAGAGATAAGCCCGGTGGTTTAATGCCTCACATTGTGTCGCTTCTCTGAAGAATTTATGGTTTACTGTTCAGTGTCAAACATCGTCATATCTGCAGGTTGAAAATATATTTAGGGCAATAACGCAGGCAAAAGTATTTATACCCTTTGAACAGTTCCACATTGTGTGACAGACCAACACAAAGCAGCTGCTTATCTGTGAATAATATATGTATAAATGTGCAGTGTTATGTAAAATTGACTCTTTTGAGCTTTACACCATGTTATTATGTCATTTTGTCATAAAAAATAACTGGAGTGTTTGAGAAGTCCTTGTAGCTCCCGTGCAAAACGCCTGAATGGACCGAGCAGCACCTTACAGACGAGGCTCCTCCTCTGAGCTGCAGTTTCCAACCTTCTGAGCTTCTGCCTCACAGTGCAGGCCTTAACCAAGACTCCCCAGCTCAGCTCCTTCAGACTAGCCTGAAGCAATTAGCAAACATCTGGTGGAGCTGTGCAGTAGATGAGCTCATTATACGAGCCTTTTCTCAGTGCAACATTGATAAAGACGTTGAATGGTTAACAGAGGAGCCATGTTGCGATGACTTCCCGAAGGCGGAGTTTCAGGAAGAGATTTTAAAGAGACAGAGGCCCAATTTCAAGGCTTTAAATTATGAAATCGAACTTCCTTGAAGTCACATATTTATACAGAATTTTTTTCAACTGAAGTTAACAGTTTCTTGACTGCTGTACAATGGTATCATGTACCTGGAAACTATAATACTGCCCCTTTAATATTTAAAAAAAATATATATATATATATTTTTGTGGAACCAAATGGCTTCAGAATTCACCTAATCATCAAAGACCACCTGTGTTTCTGCGTAAATACAATGTGATGTGAAAACAGATGCTTGTCAAGCACCAGTTTAGTTAACAGCTGCTGTTCACACATGGTCTCCATCCAGTCTGAATGAGTTTCATCTATTTTGCAAAGAAGAATGGAGGGAAATTTTGATTCAAAGCAATAGTTGTAAACACTCTACTTATGCAGACCGAAACCAGTGGACGTTTTGCAATAACTCTAAACAGACCTGGTCTCGGTTATCCTGCAGTCACTGTGTTTGTTTTGGTCCTGCAAAGTAATAAAACGCCCAAGAGGCTTGGCTGGGAACAATCGCTATATGGAGTCTCGTTTCCGCTGTAAAGGCCAACTAACATATTCCATGTCGCAGTGCATCGACTTTTTATGAAGACATGGCTTCAAGCTTCTGTCTTTTTTCACATGTTTGCAATAAGTGCTCTGTATTTCAAAAAGGACAATGTACAACTCAAAGAAACGTCAACATTTGTTGTGTTCAATCGGATTACAGCTTTTAGCTTTCATCTTCAGTAGCAAATGAAAGCTTTGAAAAAAGAAGAATCAATATAGGAATAGTCAATGAAAAGGTATAGAAGTTTTATTTATATAGCACATTTTCAGCAACAAAGCTGTTCAAAGTGCTTTACATGAATTAGAAGGAAATACAAACAAAACGACAAACCAAAAGGAAGACAAAAAGGTAAAAGTATGAAACTACATATTGGTTCCCCATGTTCAATAAGAATAAGTTGTCCAAAATTTATGAACTAGTGGATTGTTGTTCTGATGAAACTAGATGTTGGTTCTTCATGTTCAGTAAGATTAGTGAGGTATGAAACTAAATATTGGTTTAAAGAAATGTAACAAACAAACAAAATCCATTAGTTTAAAGTAACACACTAAAATATTAAGCTCTGTCTCCGAACAACGTCCCCATCACAACCCGTCATGTTTCCAGCAGGTCCATTTCACAATGTCACTGTTGACTATTTTGAAACCCTTTCACCATTACGACCGATAACTACAGTTCAGATCTGTAGTTGATCACCCTGGTTACCAGCAAGTCAGTACAATTTGCAGACTTTCTGACTGAACATGGCAACGACTGTGTAGCATCCTCAGCCGAGGATGTCTGACTCGCTTTAATGTAGTACTGAACGGACTCTTCAGACAGCACAAGCTACTCAGTAGCCATGGAGAATTGTGGCTTCATGGCTGTCAGGGTAGCTACCAATGGAAAACCCTCTTTCGACTTCCTCAGAGGAACGCCAGTGCAGACTAAATTGGATCTGCAGTATGACCACATCAGTGCAAATGTTGGTAAAATGTCAGCAACTAATGCAGACAGTCACACATTCCTCCCTGGAAAAGGGAGACACAAACCCCAAGGTGGACAAGAAGACCGTCATGAAATGAGGTCAGAGGTGAAAAGTACTCCGCCATGCTAATCTGTGAAACAAAAATGTGAATTTGATTTGAAGCGCTTCATTTCAGCCGTGACTGCAGTAGTGTTTGAGTCTTAACTAAAATCGTCACCAGTTGTTCGATCCAAACATAACCCAGCAAGAATGAGCAGAGACAGACAGAAAATGGACGGATGGACAGATTTTTTTGTCGTTTAATAAAGAAATTTGTTTCTTATAGGAAATACAAGAGGAGTATGAAATTATATCAATTCTGAGGTATCAGTTTTTATGTAGATTTTAGCAAAAAAAAATAAAAATAAAGGCATGTCAAAAAAAAATAAAAAAATAAATCAGAGTAGACTTCACTATTCTGGCTCAAACCGGAGTTCAGATAAGCCACATTCCCAACTCACAAATTCACTTCTTTCCTCCAAGCGGGCTTTTCAGATAGAATCAGATACTTCACTCAGAAGCATCGTTACAGGAAAAATGCTTCTCTGATCATTTCTGTTCCTCACATTCCAGATGTATCAACCCACAGTTCAGTGATTAAGGTGGGATAATCTGTCGCTCTATTCACTGGAGCGTTCATGACGTATTTCATTATGTCTAATGACTGTTAGTGTTACCATACAATTGCTTATTACATAACCACGATTCAAGTTTAATGGAAAGATGCATTTCTCACACCCTTCTCTACTACTGTTTTGCACAAAAAAAAAAAAAAAAGTAAAGCCGGTGTGAATAAGTGCTTGACTTGCTTGAACACGCAGCAATTATTTTTTTTCCCCCAGGACTACACCCAACATCAACACGAGCGGCTTCAGAGTCAAGCGAGTTATGAGTTATTGTGTCATTCCGTTTCTCGGAAATCGTATAAATCTGTCACTCCGTGGATTTACCGTCTCGTTTTTTTTTTCCAGTGTAAATAGGAGGCAAAAATGCTTAGGTAACCAAAGTGAATGAGATAATATTTATACGTTTCATACCAACCGAAGCCTGCTGATGCTCTCTGGTATTTTCTTATTTTATTTTTGAAGGTGAGCTCAGAAGCAGCATTTAATGTTTTACTTTGTTTTGATCAGAGGAAGACGGACAGCTGGTTGGCGTTTCCACCAAATGACCCTCCGATAGCACATTTTCTCTCGTTTATTTAACACTGCAGGTACGGTTACTGTCAGGCGGAGCTTTAAAGCCTGGCCTCTTGAAGGCCGTTAATGGCCCGGCCTACTGGGTTAACACAATGCAGACACTGATCTGAGAGCAGCAGCCTTGTTACTGAGGTATGAAAGGCTTGGCGCTGGAACAGCTCCCTTTGTTTCCTGCAAAAGGAGGAAATGGCCACATTCCTCGCATTACCATGAGCATGGGGTTCTGACCGAGCGTCCCGTCAGTGGGCTTCAAACGGGAGCAGAGTGGCGGCTCTCTAATGACACTCTTGTAACTCCAAACCCTTTTTTTATTACTAAAAGAGAGAGAGAGATAAAGTGTGATGACTGGTGGACTTGCTCGTTTGCTCATGGCGTTTCCTGAAGAGTTGGAAACAGGGGAAGTATTTTGTATCTTCTGGGCAGGTAGTGCTACTTTATAGCACAATCATGTAATTATGTTAACTTCAGGTGTTATATATATAAAAACATGACTTAAAAATATTTCACTTTATAATTCAGTACCTTGAAATTGGGTCTCTGTCTCAGTTTCACGCTTACAAAACCGTGACATCATGGCATAATTCTCCTAGCTTATGGTGAGATTTGACTCTAAAGAAAGTCATAAAAGCCTTTTTTCTTTGCCATTAAGAAAGTGAAAATGATTTTGCTTTTCCTAACCGAACTAAAAAAGGAGCCTTCAATTTGATTTAATGTCAGATAGCAGGAAATTATAAAAAAGCTTCCATCTTTTATATTTTTAAGTGTGAAATGAACTGCAGGCTTGTGCTTTAGTGAAGAAAAAAAAAAAAAAAAAAAAGCATTCAACCAAATGCCAGCAGCCATGTTGGAGGGCCGTAAGACAAAAACATTTACATAAGTGTGACTTGTTCCAGGTCCAGTAGACACGGGCCTCTTGCACTTGGTGACAAGAAATTGGTCACATTAACAAAAAAGTAAACAAATGACACCGAGCTGGGGAGGAACTGTAAACAGGACTACGCCTATGGGAGACGCCGTTTGCAGATAACGCACATATTTTCGAATGTGTCCCGTGGGCTCCTTCCTGCTGCGCCTTTCATTCTGCATAATTTCAGAATAACTGCGACGAGATAAGGACGGCAAATATCTGGGTCTTGTTTTATTCAGAGCATCGCATTTGTCCCGTCAGGCCGCCAGTCTGGGCATCCCTGTTCTATTCAGCTGCTCTTATAGGTGAACGAGGACAAGAAGAAAGAGGGAAAAAAGGTGAACTCAAGGACATGTTGCTTTCTGTTAGTTTTTTTCAGGAGTGCTCCTATTTTATACTCAATTTTCTTTTTTTAAATTTTTTATCAGGACTGGATTAAATTTCTTCTCGGTTCCTTTTGGAGCAAAATCCCAGCATCATGTTAAGACTGACGAGATGAAAACAAATGATCCTGAAACGAGAACCATCTGCAGAGTCTAGGCTATAAAGCAGATTTGTTTCACTTGGTTGTTTTTTACCACCAATTAAATGCGACCATAGTGAGACTTCTGTGTGAACGGTTTACGGCCCCAAAGCGACCCGGATGCTCAGAAGGACGTAGACGTCACCCAGCAGCGCGCCGTTTAATAACGGGAGGAGACATTTTGAAGATTATTCAGCAGACGGCAGAGGAAGCTGATGAAAAGAAAAGCACAATAAATAGCGATGCTCTTTTGTGAAGCATTGTTTGCGGCTTCTCCAGCGAAGCCTGTTTGGATGTGAAGTCAGAGCTCAGAGAGGAGGGACTGTGATGAGCTTCCATTACAAATCTGCACAAAACTTTGTCAATGTTCAGCTAATGTCAAAATAAATCAATAAAAAATTTGCAATTGCAGGGTTTTCCATTAAATAAGAAATACAGTTTAAATCACTTGAATAAGTTTGTTCACAAAAGGTAAAATAAAAAACAGCATCCTCTTAGCACTTTGTATCATCTTCTTCGTCTATTTCGCCAGTAGTAACATCCGGTTGTTGATCAGGTGACTCGGCTGAAAGATCATCTCATGACATCACAAGGACTTTATTGAAAAACTGGAAGTTTTTTTTCCCCCTAAATGTGTGTTTCCCTTAAGCAAATTTATCTCCGTACTTTCGATTTTCGCAGTTTCATGTTTAGTGGAAATGCTTTCACTGGACGCCTGATGCATGTCGACACTCCTCAAAGCAAACCCAGACATCCCTTGTTCCCAGGGTTCTTGAAACCTTCGGAAGACGCTGAGCTAAATCCGACCGCTCCAGGGAAACAAGCCCTGGGTGTTTGTCTCACAACAAGGGCCCTGCTGTGTGTCAACACACAACATGAGCATTCTCTGGAAAGCCTGTACTGCCAAATACCTTAAAAAAGGAAAAAAAAAAAAAAAAAGCGACACCTGAAGGAAGCTAAAAATACAATCGGCTGGCGTTATATAGGTGCATTGTCCATTCATTGCTTAGATTGAGCAACCGTCAGAAGGACAAAGGTGAGTTTTGTTGAAAGATGAATGACGTATTAGCTTTCTAAAAACAAAGAGGATGGAATTTCATGGGATGTCTTGGGGCTGCGGGGCTAAAAGGCAGATGTTTGTGGGGAGACAAAGCACCGAGTATCTCCTGCCCTCCAGCTCGGAGGCAGAAGCACCTGTTGTCTCCCACCATATGCACACGCAGCCACACACAAACACGCCATGCAGTGTGTTCCGTACACACAGACTGCTCGCACGGCCAACGACGCAAAATGTGAAAGGAGACCTCAGTTTTAATTTAAATTTGCAATAACAGTGGAACAATATTAGCACCACTTGGAGTTTTCCTCATTTTCCACTAAACAGAACGTATTTTATAGGGCTTTTACATGACACACAAACACCAACGATACGAGGTTTAAAAGTTTTCAAAAAACTAGGGCTGTTTAATGTAGTCTAGTTTTTTTATATTTAAAAGTAGTAGTTCTGTCAGCATTCTATTTCTTTTATAAGATGGGAAAATTATCTTTTTTTAAAGTGAAAATCTACTGGAACTAGTACCTTTTAACATTAATATTAAGAAACTGACTTGCAGCAAGATCCTGAATCTTGATAAAAATTTTACAGCAAGTCAGTTTTGTCTCATTTTAAGTGTCCACTAGAAACTAGACAAAAATACGCAGTAAGATGGTGTTTTTGCAGCGTAAACATACACCCAGAGCAACAACAGAACGGCTTAGAAACAATGTTTTCCATGTGCTTTGCTCACTGAGCTTTTCAAAATTTCATACATAAAACATTTGAAAAAACTAAAAGAATCATTTTCCTTCCGCCTCACAGATGTGCGTGAAACTCAAATAAATTCATGAAGGTTTGTGGTTCAGTAGAAATCCTGTTGTATTGAGTTCTGACAGTGCAAAAAAACATTCCTACAACAACCGACTGCACGTCTCATTTAGTTGAAGTCAGCTATTGATAGCAGTTTTTTTTTTTTTCAAAGCTACATTTCATTTGGTCTTTCTGCTTTGTGCTGAACATGTGTACAGCCACACATAATCCCGCCCCCTGCCAGTCCCCATCTGTGCGGATCGGATCCGTTTGGAAACAGATGGCCGAGCAGAGCCTGGGCTTCCAGGTCAGACCAGGATGAGTGCAGTCCTCCATCGGCCAGTGTGCAGAGATTGATGGCTCTGTGCTTGAGACCCAGAGAGGGGCTGGTGTCACACAGAGAGCAGGTGGTGGACCTCTGAGACACAAGCTAAACAGCTCACTGCCCCAACACCAACAGAGGGCAAAGGTTAAACACCAGGGGAGAGCGACTAATAATGACTGTCGGGACTACCAGCACAAGAAGAAGACAGAGAGGGTTCTCAGGGATCATAGCAATGTTACCGTTTCATTTTGTTCAGCTCAAATGTTCCAGTATAAATCCACTTTCAATCAGTTTAATGCTGAATTTATGTCGCATTCGGACTTGTTATTAATGCATGACAGAGTATTAGGGTCATACTAATAAAAAGAATTTGAAGTGTAATAGTAATCACAAGAATAAAACTAATAAAGTCAAAATACTGTATTACCAGAATAAAGTCGAAATAATACAAGAATAGTCATAATATTCACAGAATAAAGTCAGAATATTATGAGAATAAAGTCAAAATAAAGAGAAAAATATTACAATATTTGAGATTAAAGTAAAAAGAGATAAGTACAATTAAAAAAAAATTTAAGAATAAAATCAAAATACTAAAAATAAATCACGAGAATAAAGTCGACATAATGTGAAAAAAAAAAAGTCCGAAAGTTTAAACAATTATTTTTTTTATCATTTTATTCTGATCATTTATATATTTTTCAGTTTTCCTAGCGTGGCTCTGATACATCATGATGCTGATGAAACCAAACATTATTAGCAATCAGGGTTGACCTACCGACAGGCTGCTCTGGGAAAACCTGCCTCCTACCATTCACATGGATGTTATTTCACCACCAAGCTAAACACCACCCGTCCCCTCTCACCTCCACCGCCTGCATGATGGGAAAACCTGTCCTGTACTGGAAACACCCACCACACACACTGGAAACCTGCTGGGTTCCGACTGTTACAGCAATTAACAAACAGAAACCAAGATAACTGCTGCTGGACATACAGGCTAATAACGAAGCATCATGTTTTAGCTCTGGTGCTAATTTCCACTTGCAGCCCCAGATCAGCTGGTAACTTTTAAAAAGGAATGCATGAAACAACAAAAAAAAAAACAAAAAAAAACGGATGAATGCTGTTAAATAAATGTAATTTATCACTAAAACACCATCAGACATGCAATCCAACAGCGTGCAACAGCTCACTATGCACAGCACTCTCTCATATTCACTTGTATTTAAAATAAAAAGAAACACGAATCAAAAACAAAATGCACTGAAAATCCAACTTGTTCTGTTCTCGTTTTTTACGTTTGTTATGGTCCAGGCTGGTGAAAGAACTTGGGCCCTTACTGTATTTACATTTAGAGATTTGAACTGTCAGCTACAAAAAAAAAAAAAAACTCCATAGCAACTTTACGGTTGTATTTTTTTTTTACACTTTTTGCTTTCCGTACTCAGTGGGTTCCATGTGCATTTTGTTCTGCACTTCAGTAGCTTGTATGTTTCTGCTTTCTTTATTTTCCTGGTTTGTTGCTGTGCGTTGATTCTGTTAATTGTCACAATCTGCACATTTCTTTCCCAGGTTTTCTACCTAGACGGAGGGTAACTTGACAAAAAAGATGACGAAACGAGAACTTACAAAACAATAAGGCGGGAGACGAGGAGCAAGACGGTCGAGGCAAAGGAGTATAACCAGAGGAAGCAGCGAGGAGTGAGAGAAAGAGAGGCGGTTAAATGCTGGCAGGTTGATTTGTTTTCTGGAACAATGGAAAGGTACGAAACAGGAAACAAGATGCAGGTGTGATGAGAGAGCAGAAGGCAAGTTGTGGGAGAAAGAAAGCTTGGAAACATAAATCTAAGTGAGACAAACAGTAGCGAAACACAAGAAATTAATAACATGAACTAACTACAGTAACTAAGATCTGAACTAGTAAAACAGTAGACAGGAAAAACCCTGACTAAACCCAACAAAGAATAACTCAGGCAGACCACAGAAAACAAATGGACAAAACTACAAACCCAGAAAAGCAACAGCCCAAGATCCTGACAAATTGCTCATTTCTATTTTTTTTCCATAATTCATCAAAAAAAAAACTACCATCAGAATGAATGAATGAATATGAAATGTTTATGAGGTATATAAATCCAAAACAGTGATTTAAAATGAAGTGAGGAGTGTAAACTGACCTGATGCTATCGGAGAATTCATCCAGAATTTGGGTTGAAAATCTAACCCAGCAGGTTAAAACTCACACGGTGGTGCTATGTTTAGCTAAAACTGAGGCTGGTTTTGGTCGGTGTTTGATCCAGAAACTAATTAGTAAAATAACGGTTGTTTCTGACCCTTCAGATTTTCCTGTGCAAAGTTTTGCTCTTTCCATTTAAAGCTGCAGTGTGTCACTTTTATCTAAAAAAACAAATAAAAAAATAGATATGCTTTTTCAAACTGTCACCAGATAATATGTGAAAAGATTGTATTGCCATTTAAAGAAACAAAAACAACCAATCAGAGGCCGGAGGAGGGTCTTAGCGCTGTCAATCAACTTCATGTATTCGCTGCTAAATGTGCTAATTGCGATGAAACATCTTACTGCTCCAGGATTATCTGCAGTCGTCGGTGGCTATGCTAACTAGCCTCAGCATTCACAGCAGGGTCTGTGTGTGCTAAATGCAGCGCCACATAAAGGGGTGATTAACAGTGCTAAGACCCGCCTCCTGGCTCTGATTGGTTGTTTCTAGTTAGCACTGGGAGGGCTGGAAGAAAGGTGACAGTTTCAACAGATATGTATGTATACATAAAAAAAAAAAATTAAAGTTAAATACTAGAGCTTTGAAGCTCAAAAACGGTTTGCTGACATCAGATGTTGCCTGTGTTCGGTGTCGGCCCAATCAGCGTACGAACGTTTTAGAAACATATAACCATTGGCTGAAAAACTACGGTTTAAAATAAGAGCTTTATTTATTGTGCTAAAATCTTATGTCTCCTGCACATTTTCATAACTAATTCTCCGCGCAGAGTTGATGGGAATCTGCCGCTACACTTTGTTTAGATTTGGCCCCTCGTGGCGCTTTGACCAGTCATTTAACGTTTGACCTGACAGCTGAGCTGCTTCCGGTGGTTTAACCTGTTCGTGGAGTCGTTTCGGTTTACCCGGCCATTTATTTACTGTCGGATCGAAGCGGAGTGGCGGGGATTTTTGTATGAAAGCCGACACAGTTTCCGCCCCCACCTTGTTCGCAAAAGTTTGACTTTGTGTTTCTGGCAATTTGCTCCTATTGTGAATCACTTCCTGATGGGAGGCGCTCTGGGAGACCGGCTCAGTCAACTGCAAAGGAATGCGACATTCCACTCTAATCTTACGGATGTTTCTTTGGATTTCAGAGACCCATTTCGGCCATTTTCCCTGTTGTGTCTGGAGAAAGTGTTTCCTGACTGACACCCGCGCCGTGCTCTGCTTCATCCACCACTGACTACAACACATGCTTTTCTTGTCACTAGGAGACCACTTGCCATCATGTTGGATTTCATCACAAATATTTCGATGTTTTATATATTTATATCTGCACCTATTTACAGTTTAAGTTTTGAAGTCTTGATGTATATGAACTTTTATAGTTGCTTCTCGTTTCCTCAGTTCTTCATCCTCTGAAATTGTTTATTTTCTGAGTTTCAATATCAATCATTTGTGAATTTTCAGTGTTTGTTTTTTTTTTTTATCAGTTTGTTCCTATTTTCAACCCAAGTGAAGCATGATTTGAATGAAAAGCAGTCTGAGTGTAATTAATTGTGAACAACATTTTTGTACCTAATATCTCTATTGATTTCCTCTGCTTTTATTTTGATAGTCCATCCAACTTTGATAGTGAATTGGCATAGTAGTTAAATATCTAGCTCTGATCTTTTTGTTTATAGCCTCTTAATGTTTTTACTCCTTTGCGTCGAAAAGCTTCCGTTGCGCGTCAGGATTCCTTCTTGTTTGTGTAACCAGCATCTACACGCATGTTTCCAAATAGCAACAGAAGCTGTGTGTGCTCGCCGAGTTGTACCATGTCAGGGGAAAGCTTTGGTAAATACAGAGCTCGCTAAACAAACAGCTGTCTTGCTATGATAACCTCTCTGACCAGATGGGAAACGTGGAGTTAAAGGGAAGAGAGAGTCAGGGGAGCAGAGGGGGTCAGACATCAGGAATGAGGAAATCCCACCCACGCCATAGAGAACAGGAAGTGAAGGCCATTTGCATACAAATTGTTCTGCAGTGGTGCAACATATGCATCAGTGTGAGGGTGGGTTAACAGCAGAGCAATAGTGTAAATCACCAGGTGGGTGAAATGTGTTAGACGGGATCCTCTGTCTGGAGGTGGAGATGTGGCTCTAAAAAAAAAAAAAAAGAACTCTTAGAATAAACTAATAAAATGTGCATTCTTAAAAGTATTTCATCTATATTACCGGCGCAGAGGCTTCTCTCTATCTGAGTTTTCACTGTTTCTTTCATGGTGTCATCTGGTTTAGTCATTTAGAAAGCAGAACTGATTTATGGTTAATGCACTGCAAAAACACAAAATCTGACCAAATAGTTTTGGTCTAATTTCTGGTGCAAATATGTTATCTTCTTAATATTGATGGAAAAAGTACCAGTTCCGCAGACAGATTATTTTACTTATGTCAAAAGTTACTTTTAGGTTGGTTTTGCCTTATTTCAAATGTACAAAGATATTTGCATGAAAAACTGGAGTCCAAAAGATTTTGTGATTTTGTAGTGTAGATAAAATGCTACTGAAATAGTGATAAACTGTTTAGTCTGTTGGGAGTCAAACCACAGGCTCACACACATGCTCTAAACTTTTTAACTTTCTTATGTCAATGATTAGGATGAAGTTCAAATGAATCTCTTTATGTCCATACAACTGATTTTTTTTAAAATCAATTTATTTCCCCAACATCTTCCTTTCCTGCCTAATTTTCCCTCCCTATGTTATTGATCCCGTGGGATTATATGATTGAAATGTCCAGCCGGTAAAAAACTAACATAATTTATTTTAATTCGTCAGAACTGGATTTAAAACTCTGGTTGTGTCTCTCTTTGGTGAAAAGAAAAATGTGAAAATCTCTCGTGTAATCTCTCGCGTTTTGTGAACTTGTGTTATAATTGTGAAAAACTACAGAGCAGATTTCAAACCTGTGGAGGAAACCCTGTGGAAACCTGACGGCCTTCGGAGCCATCACCACAGGTGATGACAAGCTTTTCTGTGATCTCCTGAAACACTGACAGGTTTATGGCTCGTGTAATTAAAGACGTAAACACGCGGAATCAGTCAGGCAGAATGTGGCATGGAAGGAGGGGGCGAGGTGAAGAGGGTCAGTGATGTTTTGATTCTGGTTCAGGAGGCGGTGGATTCTCCCATTATACACAATTAGGAAAGGCGTCCCAGTTGCTGCACGCTCATGTCAACCTTGAATTTTGTAAAGTGATGGCAAACCTTTGAGTTTCTCGATAAGGACGTCTGATTTGTTTATTTAGTTTTTTTTAAAAGGCCATTAAATAGCAGTAGCATTGAGGGAAAGCATGTTGCGCAATGACTGCAGCGTCCTTCTCGTTCGGAGCTGAACGGGTCGGGGGAGCAGGGTGTTCCTGGAACGGGAACAAGGTCCGATTCTGAGAACAAATGTTCCTGACAACACTATCACCTACTACCCCCCGGACCGCAGCGGCCTGAGAGCAATGGAGCATGGAAGAGGAAAGAGGGGAAAAAAAGAGTGAACGTAGCGTCAGCTTATAAAGAACTGAGATCTCAGATTTTACTATCAACTGTTCTCAGTTATTGGGAGTGAAAACATAAAACATTTCAAGTAATGACAACTAAACAGATCTTGGTGGCATTTCAACAGTATTTCCCAAATTTCCCTCCGAGCATAGACGCACTTTGATTTCACTAACTTTTTAAAATCAAATCCTGTTTAACAATGAAGAACTGATTTAGTTTATTTTGTATGAAGATCGGTTTTAAAACATTAGTTTTGCAAGTACAAAGATTGTCTTTACACATAACAAGTACCTTGGGAAGAAGCACTAAGCCTTGTGGAACACCTAGATATTTTACTAGGCTGAGATTCTGAATTGTTACTAAATAACTCTTCAGCTTGTGATTTGTAACATCTCTTGTTCCACATCGTTCCCGTTTTTGAAAATGTAGCGTAGCGTCTAAAATCAATGAAACTGCCACAAACATGCCCACCATTATCATTTTCGCCTTCTTTTCCTGAAACGTCGACATGCGACACCCTTCAATTTGCTAGAAGACATTTTGGCTTTCCTTTAGCAAGCTTCTCCCAGCGGTTCGCCGGAGTTTTGGTCCATTCCTCGTGACAGACGTGGTGTAACCGGGTCAGGTTTGAATGAAACTGAACCCGAGGATGAACCAGACTTTTTGGAGGCCCAACGATTCCCCCATGACCTTTCCATGAGGTCACTCCATCCACTTCTAGTTGAGTCAAAAGTCAGTCAACCAATCACAAGATGAACCACGACTCAGACATTTAGGATTCGCTCCCGAACTGCTCACAGACGTGGCGACCTTACTACGTAAACATCTCGGTTAAAAGAACGCAATGAGAAATTATTCTGGAATTTAGCGAGTCATTTTGGTAACCCTAGCTGACCTAAACCAGGAAAGTTTAGTTGGATTTAATGCCAGATGGTGACATTAAACCACAAATCTTTAATCTTTACCTTTCCTGGTTTCATGTCGTCCGTACCGGACTGGGTAAAGAGGTCAAGTTTCTTTCCAATTAAATTTGAGGAAGGGCGTCATTTCCTCAGGCATTCCAGTTGAAAAGACGTGCAAATCAAAACATGCTGAGCTGTTTATGTCACCATGGCTGGAAGAATGTAAACTGGCTCTTCCCCACTCCTATTCATCAATGAATGCCGGGATACTTGAAATGTTTTTTTTTGTTTTTTGTTTGGTGCCTTTTCCACTTTATTCATTTCTGCAGTTGCAGCAGACTGACTGGAACCCGTTTGGCAACTGCAGACTGACGGCTGGAGATGATCCGAATTGATGGCCCCCATTAGCTGCAAATGAACAAGCAATGCCCTGAATAGTTTTAGCATAAGGCAATCCAACATCAAAGCTTGCTCTGTAGCCCAGATTCCCAGTTCTGACTGGGCTTGAATGTCATGAACAATGTGCTCTAATTTCCAAGAATTCTTATTATTTTTTCCTTTAATCAGGGTCTGCATGGGACGGCCGTGGGGGTTTTAGGATTGCTGTGGTTCGTTCCAGTGGAGGATGAAACAGACGGAGATGTTTGCATTCCACCCGTCTTTTTCACGGCGCGTTCAGGACATTGCTGTGGATAAAGTAAAGACAGAGGTTTTGACTTTACGTGATGGATTTCTCTCGAGTGTTCAAGAATGACTTGAAGTATGTTTGCAACAGCCTCTCTTTTTCCATGAAAACTATGAGGGGTTTCTTTTTTGGGGGGTGATTTGTGGATGACAACAGCGTTGGGGTTTTGCTTTGGTTTTAATATGGACGCATGCCCTTCGTTGGTGTGTTTTATATCGATGTAATTATGTTTGCATTTATTAGTAAGCAGTTAGATTTTCATTTTGAGGTTTTTTTGTTTTGTTTTCAGTGTTTCAATTTCAAAAACTCCTCAAAAATACAAAGAGAGAGTGGAAATGCTAAAAAAAAAAACATATTGGTGTTTCATCTGTTAGATGAAGATTTATTTTACAGACACATTGTGCAACATTTACATTCTGTTCAGTCTGGAGCAGGGGTGGGCAATCCTGGTCCTCGAGGGCCAGTGTCCTGCAACTCTTGGATGTCTCCCTGGTCCAACACAGCTGAATTAAATAGCTGAATCACCTACGAAGTGCAGTCAAGTTCTCCAGAGTTCTGCTAATGACCTCATTATTTGACTCAGGTGTGTTGCATTAGAGACACATCTAAAAGTTGCAGGAGACCGGCCCTCGAGGCCTGGAGTTGCCCACCCCTGGTCTGGAGGAAGGCAACTTAAGCCTGGTGTCCTGCCAGGCTTATGTCACCTGGAGACAACCCAGAATTTGGCAAATGTAAAAGTCCCAAAGACATGTTTAGGGTGACCATTGTGTTACTGCTGGAAACTCCGTCATTTTGTATCAACCAGCAGAGCAACTGATGGCAAAGTTCATTTAACAACCTCAGGCTGCTTACATGAAACTATCTGACCCATTATTCTCTTTACCTGCAGCCAAATAAGTTATGGCACCATTTCTCTTCCCCTGTACAGTAAAGTGAGCTGTAAGTGGGGGGGAAACAACACATGTAAACGCACTCATTGTGCGCTGGAATGCGTTCTCTTCCTGGCTCCTTTGCGCATCGTTCTCTAGGCGTCGAGCGTCCAGCGAGCCTTCCGGTCTGCAGAGACGTCAAAACGCGACTTGAAGCGACCGGACGTCGCACGAGACGCGAACATCAGCGGCCTGCTCACAGCGCGCGCGCGGCCTCCCGCCGTCCCAAAGCGCGCGCTGCCCGGAGAACAATGAAACGCTCCCCGCTGCACAAAGGACGCTGCCGTTGGAGGCAGAAGTAGGACAGACGCACGCGAGGCACGTCAGGCATGTCCTGTGAGGCCCCGCCGCGGAATGTGCGGCAAGGAGCGCAGAGGCAGGCAGGCTGCGGCGGCTCTGGGAAAAATGAGAAAGAAATGGGACTTCTGTCTGTCTAGCGTTTTAACAGCGACCATCTTTTACGTCATAAAGGCATTTAGAGCGTCTGATGACTCGCTTCCGGTTGTCTCACGGAATCGAGGTTTTGCTCCTGGACGCTGGCCGTTTTCCTGGCAAGCTGACCCGTCTGTGTTGGAAAAATATGAAAATGCAAAAAAAAAAAAAAAAAAAATCCCCTCCGACCTGCACCAACCTGGAGCGATTCAGCAGAGATAAGTCAAACACTCCAACTTCATTTTTTATTTTATTTTCCCATGACAAGTGATGATCTTCATGAAGATAAGGAAAGTTCTCTAAATACCTCAGAGATCTTAATTTAACATGATGGATTGATAACGCGACCCGATATTTCCAGGAACGCCCTCCTTTATTTATTTTATGAGCGTGTTGGATGGGATATGCATTCCTGCCTTTATAACGGCAACACACCTAAATCCTGATATGAGCCGGGAAAATCATTAAAAAAAAATCCTGCAAACATGACCTCGTTGCTTCACTGCTGCTGGCTGGATGACACAGAGTAGTTCACAGCTCCCTCTGCTGCTGGTTTGTGGCACTGCATGTAAAGCCCAGAAGTAAACATGTCCCACCTTCCATGGCAGGAATAGATATTTTTTGCCTCATGCAGTCAACCATTTAAATAAAACATTGTGCAACATGCTGCGTTACTTCAAGACACAGGTTTTCAATCGTCAGTTAAATATCAGGATCGCCGAACCACAAATCCAGTCCATCGATTTTATCTCGGCGTTTTATGATACTAACAAAGTTATTTATTGTCCTTTCCTAAACTCTTGTCTCTGGATGTTGAACTCTTTGGAATGAACTGCAGTCATTCTACATTGGGGACAATAAACGCTCTCCACCTCCACCACATGGAGAACTGGAGTTCCTCAAGGTTGTGTACTCAGGACACTCCTGTTCACACGAACAAACACAAACAAGAAGGGCTGACCGATAAATTTATTTAATCAACTCATCAAATTTCATTTAATTTTTGGAAAGTCAGGGGTTTATTTCCCCCCAAAAGCACTTGTTGGGGTTTCCATAGCGCCCATCTTGAGTTCCTGTCCCTTCAGAATCAGCAGTCATGCAGTCTAACGAATGGAAACCACCAGCCTGTGATACAGCTTTCTGCATCGGACAGTTAAAATGATGAACTGTTTTAAAATTCTAAAATTGCATCTTTTTTCTGTTTTATCCATGTTGTGCACCTATTAGTAGGAGTAGATCTGAATTCAGTTAGCTCTATGTTAATTACTTTACATTTAATAATTACTTGGCTTGGTTTGAAGCAGCCTTTATAGAGTATGACATAAACATTAGAACTCAGCTGGTTCAATAATCCCTTAATGTGAAGCAAAGTCTAATGTTTTTGCTAATTAGCCCACGTGCTATTTAGCATGTGGTGCTCAAGTTCCACATGCAGAACTTTAGCACCTCTGAACTGGAGGAATGCCTGCATTGCCAGCCTTGGTGCTGTTTGTTGGTGTGTGTGTGTGTGTGCGTGTTCATAGAACAATCATTACCACATATCGAAGTGACAAGTCAGAGGTCTGGCAAGCGGCCGACCACCACTTCTTTGTTCCCTGTAATAACAAAAATGCAAAACACATTTTTTTTTTTCCCCCTTTTTTTTCCTCAGTTTATTTCCATTCTTCCAATGTGTCTCTGATTTAAAACAAAGCTATAAAAATGCATCTGGATATGGCTCCGCTGGCCTCTCGGCCGTCCACATGGTCGACATTAACATTCCGCCAGGTTTCTAATGATGAGGACAGCACAAGCTGCAGGGGGAGGCTTCATGACAGCGCTGGCATGGCGCGCGCATTCCACAAGCTGCAGAGTGGGCGGCTGTGACGCTGGGGCCACTGGGGAGAGAAACTGTCCTCAAAACTCAAGATAGACCTGGTAAAAAGATCAGTTTTTCCCAAAGAGGACGCCGAACAACATCAATACATCTACAGCAATATTAGCATTTGTCATACTAATATTGATATTGGTTCACTAAATGCCATTTGATGCCCATATTTACTCACCTCAGCATGCTCAGTGCTCAAAGTGGCTCTAAATGCCAGCAGCGTGGCCAACTTTATGATTTGTTTAGGTAACAATTATTACAACTTAAAGGCTCACATAGAGCTGTGAGAGTTCATCACAAGATGGTCAGATGATCCTTAAATATCAAAACAAGACGAGAGGACGTCACGGCAACGTGTCCTGCTGAGACCACGCCGTTCATCGCAAACAGACAAGCTGTACAAAGTCAGAAGTGACACATGGTTCCGTCACGTGACACAAATGCTAGTAGTCTTGTGATTTTCAATACGTCAAAATGTGTAGAGAATTAGGAAATGTAAATTAACCAATCAGCAGTCACACTCCGGTTTGGTACTGTTTATCAGGTATGTTATGGCAGAAGGGCGGGGCCACGGCGCAGGGTCACGACGCAGAGCCAAAGCGCTCTCCTGAGCCGCTCGCCAGGAACCGGGACACCGTCCTGAAGTTGTTCTCCTTCATGCCGCGGATGTGGCTGTCCAGTTTCAGTCGCAGCTCGTTGGACCACAGGCTCTCCTCCTCCAGGAAACGAGACACTGCGCTGCGTGCAGGGGACAGCGCCTCCTGGTGGAGAGGAGCACAAACACCTCCAGTCGTGGTTCAAGTTCTTTCAGAGCATTGCAAGGCGAGTTTTCAAACTTTCGGAATCACACTTTGGAAATGAGCCGAAGAAAGCAAGCTTCAATTCACTATTACATGAGATCACTTATTACAGTTAATAATGTCTTGTGAAGGTAGTCGACATTTTAACTGTTTTGCTTTAACTCCCGTATTTCTTTGTGTCAGTTTTTTGGGTTGCTAAACTTAATATACCAAGAAAGAAATAGCAAGTCCGAATAAAACCTCATCCCACTTAAAAGCAATTTAAAATTTGATTTTGGTTGAAAAGCGGCTTTTTATCGGGTGAGGAAAAATATCTGGTTTCAACTATAAATAATGTTTTCCAAATATAAGCTTTTAATCAAAAGTCCGATCGCACTTCATTACAAAACTGTGCCGCTTGAACATCAAACTCTTTCAAAGACGTTACACAGAAATCAAGAACTTTCCAAACCTTGAAAATATCAAATGAAATTCTAGTATTTTCAAGGATTTCAGGCAGACAGACGTTGGGACCCCGTGGCCCCTGAGTGCAGCTCGGTCATGGAAGAAAACTCACCTCTGGACCTCTGGAGGTCAGAGTGTTTTCAGGGCCGGAGTTTTGCCCCTCAGCAGCAAGTCTGGGTGGAGTGAGGGCTACTCCTGAGTTTCCTCTGCTCAGTCCGGCGCTGCTGGTGGAAGATGAGGACGATGAAGAGGAGTGCGGCTGGCTGTCTTTGCGCTCTCCGCCGGGCGGCTCATTGGAAGACTTTGGAAAGACCTGAAGCTCTTTAAAGAGCCTCTGGATCTTCCTGTCATAGCTGGAGGGCTCAGTCCTGCAACGACAGGCGTTCAGAGCGTTTCGCCGTGGAAGCGTTTCTGTTCCCGTGCGGACGCTCCACCTACCATTCTGGACCAGGATGTGCCTGTGCCGACATCATGGTGTGGCCGAGCGCTACGTGTTGGTTCCTCTCCGGACCCGTTTCATTCTGAGCGTCCAGCTGGTTGGGCCTGCTTCAGCTGCCGGTTCTCCTCTTCCAGGCTGCTTATGGAGGTCAAGTGGCGCTGCTGCAGGATCTCCCCACTCCCCTGGGGAGAGACGGCCGGTCGACGGATGAGCTGCACAACCAAGAAAGAGCAGAACTTACTTTAAGGGGAAGGATCCAAACAGGTTTTCTGCAGGTTTGGCTGACTTAAATCTGAGGCTTTTTAAGACCATTAATGAAATTTAATCCCTGCATCGCGACAGAAATGTACAAAAGAAAATCACATATATGATGTCTTTTTTTGCATAGAACACACCTGGCCTAGTATGGGTGGCAATCAAAGATAAATTTACACTTAACAATGAAACTTTCATAGCTAATTAGATGGCTCCGGACGGCGGAGTCCGGCGGTAACAGGCGCTTAAATTCCGTGTTTTTATTTCATTTTATTTTATTTCATTTTATTCTATGTTACATGACTTTGTCTTTTATGTTTATGATGTAAAGCACTTTGAAATGCCTTGTAGCTGAAATGTGCTATACAAATAAAATTTGATTTGATTTGATTTAGGAATTTGTCTTGGACATGATGCGCTAAATAAAGGCGCTACCACAATGAAATGCATCACAAACAATAAAAACACAAGATCAGCAGGTAATTAGCGCTAGCTTCAACAAAATTTAAAAACACTTTCAGATCTTAATTTAAGATGCACAAATTTAAGTCTTTTTAAGGATGTGCGGTCACCCTGTCTTAGTGAATACTCAGAGACAAACCTTGGGAGAGTGGGACTGGAGCGTCTGCAGCAGACCTTTCAGATACTCGTTCTCGGACTGCAGAGTCTCCAGCTGCACCTGAGTCATCTGAGTAACAGGAGAGAAAAGGATCCGGGTGGTTTCACTAAACCCAGCGGAAAGGTTAAACATTTGGTCTTGAAAAATGTGAGAGTCTCTCACACTTTGTCCTCTTTAACAGCTACAAAATAAAGAGAAAAAAGCCATAAAGTGTGGCATACATCTGCATTCAGCCCCATTTGCTCTGATACCTGCTTAATCCCTCATCTGACAGTAGGATGAAAATGTCAGTAAGACATGTTCACTCATCCAGAGTAACAGCCTATAAGAGGTGAGCATTAATCTAAGAGGGATCTAGAAGAGAAGAGCCGTGGTGACTCTTGAGGAGATAAACTGGTAAAATGAAGGATGGAGCCCTAATAAAAAGCTCTGTTATCAGTTCGATGAAACAGGAGACAGGTAGAAAAATGTATTCTGGTCGGATGAAACCAAACTTTTGTGGCCTTGTAGAAAAAGCTTTCATCACCCTGAACACAACATTCCAGATGTGACACCTGGTGGTGGCAGCATCATGTTGTGGTGATGATTTTCTTCAACAGGCTTGAGGAACCTGGTCAGAGTGTTGGAGACGGGTTGAGTTAAAGTTAGAGGCTGCAAACGACTTGAGAATGGAATGGAGGTCCACCGTCCAGCAGCACAGTGAGCATAAACACCCCGACCAGATCCAGATCGAGCAGCACTCACGTATTTCAACAGTCTAGTCAAAGTCTCGGCCTAAACTCCTTTTGATAATCAAGGGCATCACTTAAAAACAGTTGCTATCTGATATTGTTTTTAAGAGACAAACGTGGAAATATCATCCATCTACAGACGTGGAAAGCTGAGGCTGAATAGAAAAACACGCCACACTTTTCAGATATCTGTAACAACAACAACAACAACAACAACAAAAGTTCCTCTAGGTTCTTTTCTTTTCTCTTCACGCACATTTCTGAACCACGCGGCCCCAAACCGACCTTGAGCTGTGTGGCTGCCTCCGCCGCCCGCTGCACCTCACTGCGAAGCTGCTGCTGGATGCTGGCCGAGGAGCCGCTGAGCGCCGAGATGGACATGTCGCGCTGGTGCAGCTCGCCGGTCAGCTTCGACACCTCCCTCCTCATGCCCTCCACCTCGGCACTGTGGGTCTGCCGCACCGTCTCCAGCTCCTGCCGGAGCTGCGGGGCGACTCCGGACATGTGAGGGGCGACCCGACACGAAGGCGGCGGGGAAAAAGAAACAAAGCAGAAAGAACGAACGAACCCCCAACCTTTTTGCTTTCAGCGATCGAGTTGTCAAATTCTGTCGCTACGTTTCTCAGCTCTTTCTCCAGGTTTGTTTGATCCTTTAGCTGTCGGCTCATGCTCTCCAATCTGTGTTCAGGCGAGAGGAAGCACAGGGAAGTTTAGCCCAATTTGCACAATTAAAACACAAATCAAAGATATTAAGATAAAAAAATCACTATAGTAAAAGCCTGATGGATTTATATTAATCATGGAGAAAAAAATTATAATATGTATACAATACATGTGGGAAAAACAATAAGTATATCAGACTATAAAGTGTTTGTCCACTTTCAGCTGTAATCAACAACAATTCCAAAAGTTGCTGATGATACTTATTGTGACACTTTCGATAAGGGCGTTCTTGTTTTCCTTGAATGTGACGCCAGCAGTCACTCACCTCTGTTTCAGACATGTCAGCTCCGCCCTGAGGGTCGCCTCGCCGGCCTGAGTGCCCTGCAGCTTGTCGGCCATCTTCTCCAGGTCCTTCCTGATGATCTCTATGCCGGTGCAGCCCTGAGCCGCCAGACAGTCCTCCAGAGAGCTGCGGAACGACAACAACACCAAGCAGCACGTCAACCTTTGCTTCAAGTTCCCGCTCGACACTGTGAGGTTAGAGCGCCTCCCCCCTCTACCCCCCCTTGTGCAGCAGGTGCAGCGTTGCATCCAGAGAGCTTTTAAACCTCCGCCCACCGGATGACTTGGTCTTTAGCGTGGAGCAGCTGTCTGAGTCTGACGGCTTCGTTTCGAAGTCTTTTGCTGGTCCAGGTCAGCTCCCCTCAAGGCGTCCGGTTCGTCTGACCGCAGCTGCGGGGCAGAGAGGTCACGTCTGTTAACACGGGACTTCAATGAGTTCAACTGATTCAACTTTGACAGCAACAAATGAAACACTAACCAACATATTTGAGCTGCTTTGCTGCTGAAATGTACTACTTAAATAAACTTGATATAAAATCCCAATAAAACGTGATTTTATGTAGGTTTGGGTTTGTGATGTGACAGTCTCACTCACTACTGTATGTAACGTAGTATTTAATAAACACTCACTAGGTGTCCAAATGATGATCTCTGTTGTTTTTAGAGCTCAGAGAGTTTTATATAAGCTGAGTTAGGTCGTATCTAGTTACATTTATGAAATTACATTTAGTGATTGCATACATTTAGAATAAAATAAGTACTTTTTTTGTTGTTGTTGTTATTCTAAATGTACTTTTAGGATTATTTTTACTGCACTGCACTCCTTACTTTTACTTGGATAATTTTATCATGAAGTATTTTTACTCTTTCTTGAGTAAAATTTTCTGGACTTTCCCACTGAATGAAAAACTAAAGTTTAATAAGTTTTATAATGAAAGAAATTGATTTGGAAAAAAAATTTGTGTTACTTATATGAATTATTGTCATTCTGGCCCTTTAAAAAAAAAAAAAATCCACTTCACTTCATATTTTGGTTTGTCTGATGATGTCATTTGTAAATACTAAACGACTGATAAGTTGATCAGTTTCTCAATAATTGAGTAAATGTTTTACCAATTGCTTGAATAACTTCTTGAAGGGCTACTTTTTACTTTTCCTTGAGTGAAAACATTTTACAGTAGTGCTACTCTTTGGCGCTACTAAGTCTTTGGCTCTCTGCCCACCTCTGTCCATGGCCCCCCTCCTTCGCCCATGCTGACCTCCTGTGGCTGTCCCAGCAGGGCCTCACAGGGCCGCAGGCGCTCCAGCTCCAGCTCCTGGGACAGCAGGCTGCTGCGGGCCTTCTCCAGCAGAGCGCTGAGATGCTGCACCTCCGAGCAGCACTCCATGTGCTCCTGCTCCACCCGCCACGGTGCGCTCTGGGAACAAAGCACGGCACGGTGACCAACGACCGCTTCCAGGTTTGCGTCTCTCTCTCTGGCTCGGTTACCTTAATGTGTGAGATCTCTTCAGTCAGGCTCTTATTCTGAGCCTCCATAGTGGCAAGCTGCTTCTGGTACTGCGCCCGCTGCTGTTCCCACTCCAGAGAGAGCCGCTGGAACTCCTGCAGCAACCAGCAGGGTTATCTACACTGCTATTGGTGCTACTGCTGGGTCCGGCGTAAGCAACGTGGAGCTGGAGATACGGGAGTGTTACCTTCAACCGGTCTGACTCTTTTGCTCCTCCGCTTGTCTGCTTGAGCTGTTTGCGCTGGAGTTTTTGGTAACTTCCCTTTAAATGGTCCAGCTGAAAGACAGACCGGTACAACAGCGTGTTAGGGTCATTGTTAATAGGAGAGATAAAAAAAAAAAAAAAGGAGTACATTTTCAGCAA
The DNA here is from genome assembly GCA_922788865.1 of Poeciliopsis turneri. NCBI lineage: Eukaryota > Metazoa > Chordata > Actinopteri > Cyprinodontiformes > Poeciliidae > Poeciliopsis > Poeciliopsis turneri. Next base: position 973,520 of record CAKLNU010000698.1, read on the forward strand.
ACAATTTCAGAAATTGTCAAGAAAGAACCTGGAAATTTATGAGTTTCGAAAGTTGAAAATCAGTTAGAAAGACTCGGAGGGTTTCGGATGAATCTCAGAAATTTTCTAAGAAAACATTTTATTCTCATGACATTTTTTTTTTCACCTTTAAAAAGTCAATAATTTCACCTCTTCTCGGAGTTTCTGCAGCTGTTGCTCGTATTTTGCGACTACCTCTTGGCGACTTCTCAGGATTTCCTCCATCTGTTTCTGAAGTACTCCAATCTGCAAACAGAACCCCTTGAACGAAACTCCTCATGCGACAACCTGGGACACTTTAAGGAACAAGAGTCCCAGGCCTGTTCACTTCACCTCCAGGTCCCTCCGCTCAATGATGCTTTTGGAGGTCAGCAGGCCATCCTCTCCATTCTTCACCCTGACCTCCAGGGCAAGCTTCTCGGCCTTCCACTCCTTCCTCTGGTGGCTGATCATGATGTCGATCTGTCTCATCAGTTCCTGGAGCTCTGGCTCGCATGACGACAGGACAGAACTGCAGCACACAGACCGGATGGAAGCACGTCTGTTAGAGCCAGTAAAAATACAACACTTGACGTTCTAATTCAGTTTGATGTTACCTAAAGTTTGTGTTCCGCGCTGATTCAAGAGAAGCCTCCATCTGGATCAGTTTGTTTTTGTGTGTGTGTGCTTCTTGTAGGTAAAGTCTTCCCTTGAGGCGTTAACCTAAAGGCTCCTCATGCCTTCCGCTGGCTGACAACAAAACAGCTCGTGGAATCCTGGACGTTACGCCGCCTTTACTGCCGCCCAACCGAACTGGGCAACAACGACGCGTCCGCTGAGCAGCTGGAGAAACGTAAAGGACCGATCTGAGGCGAGGCGCTGCGGGTGAAACACTGAGCTTCATACAGTCATCTACTAGCGGCGGAGGCTAATTTACAGCTACGTTAGTCCGTCCAAGGATATTTGTTTACATCCGTAACAGCACTTAATGCCGCCTTTCACTCCTGTGAGTACAATGAACTTCCTGCGGTGACCCCGCCCCCGTACTGTGACCTCAGCACGTTGTACGTCAACTTAACCGAAGCCTGGAGTTCTAGAAGGCGCTCATTGCTCGTCTAAATAGGAAGGTACTGTAAATTCAATGATAGGATATGAGGTATGCAAAGTATTACATGACCACAAATACATATAAAACATACAACACGCACCGTCGCTGTATTTATAAGTATAATTTTCATTGTGCCGGACAGTTGAACACGTGGCTCGTTGGTCTAGGGGTATGATTCTCGCTTCGGGTGCGAGAGGTCCCGGGTTCAAATCCCGGACGAGCCCTCCTTTTACAACAGGTTTTATAGCTGCTTTTCCGTTTCCCCACATTTCTGTAGATGTAATATGCACCATTTGTTTCTTTGTTGTTAGGCGTTCTTATGACATACGAGTACACACAGAGGCAAAATATTAAACTCTCGCAAAGCGTTAATCGTTTGAAAGATTTCAAAATTTATACCCTCCCTTGTTTTATTCTGATCCAGTGGGTCGGGGCGCTGCTTCGCCGGCCATTTCGATTTTTCGCCATTGCGTGCCTGTTGGCTCGTTTTTTCATTCGATTCCGAGAATGAAACAGATACAGGCGTCTTGCTCCTGCTACTGACAGGAAACGTGCACGACGGAACCACACGGAACCATTGCTGGTCTTTTCAGGAGAAGAAATGGATCCAAAGAGTGAATGACGGTATTCATATTCAACCCTCTGGACATGGCTGTTACGTGTCTCCGTGACAGGTACAAAATCGTGACTGCACTTCCTTTTCCGTGTGGCTCGTTGGTCTAGGGGTATGATTCTCGCTTTGGGTGCGAGAGGTCCCGGGTTCAAATCCCGGACGAGCCCAGTTTTTTTCCTGGTTTATCTTTAAACAATTCCTCATCATCTGACTGTATGTACATACCTTATATATATATATATATATATATATATATATATATATATATATATATATATATATATATATATATATATATATATACTCCTCCAACAGCCTCCATCCTCCCTTCCTTCTTCCTCCACCTGCTTTCGGTCAAACGGCGAACAAAGAGCGCCTCCACCTCTTTGCTCCCCCAGCTGTTGTTGGGAGGGCTTACGGCCGGGTGGAAATAAAGAGAGACACGTTCCTGTCCCGCCCCCACAAACGCCGCAGACAGTCCTGACAGCCGGGCTGTGGCTGTGTCTCTGTCTCTGTGTTTCACAGCAGCGACACTGAACGAGAGACGAGGCAGATCTGGATTATCTCAGCTGTAAGTACAACCATATATGATCTTTATTCTACGGAGAGCAGAGAGATCATCTGCGATGCCATCTTGCCATTTACATTCGTTTCTGTTTCCTTAGAGCTCCTTTAAGTTCATGTTTTATAATAATGTGTAGACAAAGCAATCTAAACTTTTTTTATTCATGTTTGACTCATCTGTAGACATTTGAATGTTATGTTCTTTACTATCTGATGAAGCTGAATGAATTTTTTTTTTAAAAGGCTGGTAATCTTTGCAGCTTCATTCTAGTGACATGTTGATTCATAATTTGAGTCAGCGTGGGAATATGAGATTATCTCCTTTGACACATTGTTGGACGCCTTTCATTTCACCCTCAGCGATTCATTATTATTGTTCTTATTCTTCTTCACCGCAGCAGCAAAAGCAGGACAAACTCCCAGCGTGCGCCTGCCTAACGATGGTCCTGTGTGAGGATGGCGAGTGCAGCGTCTGCCTCCTGCCGTACTCCCGCATGGACCGGATACCCCGGCTGCTCCACTGCAGGCACACCTTCTGCGAGCCGTGCCTGGAGACGATATCCCGGCTGCACAGCGGGCACCTGGCCGTGTCCTGCCCGCTGTGCCGCCGGGTCACCTGCATAGGGCGAGAGCGCAGCCTGCAGGAGGCGCTGTGGGTCGACCTGGAGCTGTGGGAGCGGATAGAAGAGGCCGCAGTGGCGGAGGAGCGGGAGGATGGACAGAAACGGAGAGCGACGGTGCAGAGGGCGGAGGCCGCGCAGCAGCCCGCATTACAGGCCGAGTGGTGGGTTCATGACAAGAAGCACGAATGTTTACCTGGAAAGCGAGTCTATTTTTACTTCTGCCGCTGTGGAAATTAGATTTTCCACAACCGTTTTGTCCCGCCGCCACACACAGAAACATAAATATGGGGGTTTGTTTCTGGGAACAAAACACACTTCAGGCGTTTATTCCAACTGAAGGGCTGGAACAATGAATCGGATTAATCGCGAGGAATCGATTATTGAACTAGTGATCAATCGCTAACCGGAGCGTCGTTAAAGCGGAAAACTCAGAATAGTGAAGTTACAATTGTACAAAAAAATATACATTTTGAATCTGTGATTAAAAAAAAAAATTATCAACTTTGAAAAACCACAACAAATGATATAATTCTAGATTTATCTGATTCAAATTAGGTAAAAAAACAACAACAATCAAATGAACTGAATTGTTTATTTATTTGCATCTTTTCATGTATTTAAAACAACAACAACAACAAAAAAAGGTTGAAGTGGTTTTATAAAAAATCTGCAGACTGGGCCAATTTTTTAAAATCCAATCAATCGTCAGAATAATCGATTACCGAATGGATCGCTAGCTGCAGTCCTGTGCGAGCGTCCGAGCGCCTCGGGGAACAAACGTAGGAATTCCTCACATACCGAGGCGGTGGCACGTGGGTGCTGAGCTGCAGACGTCCCGTTAGCGCCTGAGCTCTGCCACAGGAAGTTCACCTCCTGCCCTGTCTGCTCTCTCCTCAGCGTTTCCTGGCGGCCGGCCCCGGCGCGCCTCCGGCTGCCCGCTCTGTTCCGGAGGTTCAGCTGGACCAAGCCGCACCGGGAGACCGTCGTCCCCAGCAGCAACAACGTGTGAGTTTTCACTTCCAGGACGGTCGTCAGAACGGCCTCTGAGAGGAAAGAAAGTGACTGAAGAGGTTTGTTTTGCCTTTGTCTGTTTTGTTTCATTTAGAGACTTGAAATCTTGGCGCCGACTCTCAACAGACGACGTCTTCTAAGAAATGCAGCCGGAGGATCCATTTGTCTTCCTGCTGGGAGACGGTTTTGTCCTCAGCTGAAGGTCTTCCCATTATTTCACCCAGGCTTAGTCCTCCCAGCTGGTGCAGTGGGATTTAGTTCAGCTGTCCCAGTCCGGCCGACGCCCCCAACGCCCCTCACAGCAGATGGTCCGCTCCTCATCACCCAGCATAACTTATTATTTTCTTTATTTATGACAGTTTGTTGACAGATTTTGTAATTAAACTATTTTTAAAATATTTATTTTCCACATTTTTTTTAATGTCTTTCTTTGTGATTTTAAGGAATCATGAATTCCAGTTTGAAAACTCCACTCTTCCCTCCATCTTTCCTGAAGTATTTAGTCAGAACATGAATATGATAATGTGACTGGAACTTTATGCACAGCAAAAGAAAAAGAAAACCCCTGCTCTGCATAAAACACCCAGTCAGCCGTGAAAGTGGATTATAATTTTCATTCATCGAGCATCTGGCAAATTTTCCACGTTAAATGATATCAGAGAACTGGATCGTCACTTCCAAGTGAACGCCCTTCGTTCCCCTGCCTGCCTGTGTCTGGAGGGTTCTGTCTCACACACACACACACACGCACACACGCACACACACACACACACACACACACACACACACACGTTTCACTCCGGAGTCGTTGTTTCAGCACGAATTTGTTTCGTCTCAGTCATATTAAGGCCAGCGCAGTAAGAAATCCGTTGGTCGTCCCACTGGTTTGGCAAACAGCAGGCTGCCTCAGCTGCAGATCTCTTAAAGAGACAGTCCCACTTTAACGCCTGTTATTAATCCGACTGAGCCTTTCAATTCCCTTTTTTCCATGTTAAAGCTGTAATCCTCAGTGGTGGTCTGATTTATTTGGGATTAAATGTGAGAGATCTAACCCACAGGTGTCAAACTCGAGGCCCGTGGGCCAAATCCGGCCCTCCACAGTTGTTAATGATTCCCCCTGCAATTTAGAGGGCCACATAAATTGAAGTTTTAAGGTAACAGCTACACGCTTAAATATGATTTTATCAGTCAACTCCAACCAGTTTTTAACTGTATAGGACCAAATTACATTATTGTGAAAATATTTTACGGATGGCTGCAATTTGATCATTTTCTGACACACAGACACTGTAATATTTCAACTGTTTGCTAACAGGCAATTTTGTCACAAGCGGCCCTTTGAGGATATCTCTGTGAGCTACAATAATCACAACTACAAGAGAAAAGGCTCAAGATATTTTATTCCATACTCTATCAATCTATTAATATGATGCAGGTAATGTGTGACAAAACATATTTTTCATCATATACTAATTTTCTTTAGACATAACAACCTAGGCTATTGTTCTCCAACGACTTCACTTTTACAAAGCCTCGTAAATGAATGTTGTCACAGCGCTAGCATTAATTTATTGACCATTTCTGTGAAAAAGCTGAATGTGTAACCCGAACCGGAACGAGCATCGTTGGAGATAATCTCCGGGAGGGACAAGCAGGAGTTTCAGTTTCACAACACATTTCCTGACTCATCATGTGTGACTGATTGTGCTAATAATTAGGATTAAAGTTGAACTTTAAAGGAAGGAACTCCCAGTGATGTTACAAACTCATTCTGTTACAAATATTCAGCCATTCAGCATCATTCAAAGCGTGTCTAATTTAATTACTGGTATCCATAAAATAGAACTGTCCATTGTAAGCAAACTCCAGATGTACATAACTAAAAGTTTAATGATCCACACACACAGCAGTGGCTGCCTAGCAAATTCAGGTAGTGGTGAGGCCAAACAGGAAGTCCAGCAATGCAATCTTTGAAACAACATTGAGTAAACGCTGACCAGGGTTTGCTAAGTGTATTAGGTAATGTACATTCCTGTGTTGGGTCGCTTAATCCACTCAAAATGTAACAATGTCTGTGACTGTACAGTACAGGTGAGCAGCACCTGATGCCAAACAAACAGAGATAAGCTGACCTTATGACCTGGGTTCTGAAAAATTACTGGAAATAAAGAAACACAGTTAAGACAATAGTCACATCAAACTAACTAATTTCCTTTTTAGTCCTGGAGGAGGAAAGTTATTTCAGATTTATGTTTTCCATAAGAAGAAAACATTTCTTTCTCCTCTATTGTATTAAAAGTCACTTACAAACTGAATGTTATAATCGCTACAGTTCCTGAATTGTTTGAATTATCTTCACACACCGCAGCAACTCCATAGATTCTTCTAAGAGGACTTAGAAGAAGTCCTCTTAGAAGGACTGATTTCTTTGCGCTTCCTTCTAAGGAGACGAATTTCATTTTCAAGTCGTGTTTACCAGGAACAGCATGTGCAGCATGTGCAGCAGACATCCGACAATATTCAGAAATCAAATTAAATTCAAGGTCAAATAATTGTTGCAGGAGATAACAACAGCTGTCATACATGAAGTGCTGGTTTAGTTGATCTTGTCAGTGTATTCTTGTGTTCATAAAGCAGCAACAGCTCTGAGATTGTTCTTGGTTAGGAACTGAAAGGTTTTGGAAAAGGCAGCTGCTGTTTGGGAATCATCTGTTCGTACCAACATTTCCTTCACTTGTTGGAAGTGTTTTGTGTTATTTTTTCATAGTAATGCAGATACAGGAAAGAGCAGTTTAGCCCCTGAAAACTTTAATGCACGGCTTGTTGGCAGGTTGGAATAATTTGCCCAAGGATGACAAACAGGAAATCTACCATGATACTGTGTCAGACATGACAAACTACAGCACTGAATTATATTTCAGTATATCAAATAAAGACACATGTGCTGCTATAAGCTTGCCAGAAACTGAAAGACCCAGTTGGACTATTTAGACAGATATCTCCTAACAAAGAATCAAATGTTAATGCATTTTAAATTAAGCTATTCATATTTTCTGTTTCCTAAGCAACTACAGAATTGGGATTGTATCCAATATTAGTCATAAAACATCTATTGGTCACATTAATGAAAGAAATGCAAAAAAACTTATATTTTTAATGAATCAAAGTTAGAGACTTTTATGTCACAATTGAGACCTAAAATTAGCAAGCAAAACAAAGAATATAAGAGCATCAGTGTTACTGTATGTTGGTGGACAAATACACCTGATTTTCCATTGTCATGTTGTGACTGGTCCATGTGTTACTTCCCTATTGGTGTTGGCCAATAGGGAAGCTGAATATCTGGTTATATTACTCTCACTGAAACTTGTTTTTACCGAGTCGGGACAGGAACTGAAGTTCAGAGGAACTGAAGTTCAGAGGAATTGAATTTCAGAGGAACTGAAGTTGATGTGGATGTGACGCTCACTGAATAATTAACCGTCATTACTCATTCCTCTAAATGACGGTAATATTTAGTAAAAGGTTAGGTTTTTAATTTGAGAAACAAACATTTGATCAAATCAAACGATGAGCAAAGGAAAAAGTACAAAAGACACTCATGCAGAAGGTTGGTAATAAGACATCTTTATTAACCATTTGGAGAGACATGCTAGATCTCTGTACAGTGTGAATGAGAACCAGGTCAGCAGTAATCAGGTTTGATGCACTGATCTGTGATAGTACAATCACAAAAATCAGCAGGGAGACCACCGCGGCCCCTGCTCCAACACGCAAAGATGCCATTTACGTCCCTCAGTCCAACTCAGTGGAATGTTGAAATGGGCCGTCAACAAATAAAGGTGGACTCTGCCATGTTCAGGATTTAAATACAATGGAGTATCTCCAAAATTCAATCTGAAAAACAAATACTCTAGAGTTATTTGTTAGAGCGCTTTTCTGGCAAGGAACCAAGAACATTTAGTTGCTTCCTCTTAGCATGTCGAGGGAAGTCCAATGGCACTTTATTTTGGTACGTTTGTATTCTGGTGAACATTTCCTGCGATATTTTAACCAGCTGTTTTACTATTTGTCTCATTATGTTGGTTAGAGTTTGTTTTAGAAGTGTGCTCCATATATAGATGTGTGCAAACAATTCCCAAACCAACACTTCTACTCTAGGACACACTACTCCAAATTGTATGGAAATTAACAAAGAACATTTCCTTTTAACGGTTTACATTTTCACTCTATATCTAAAACACATTCTGCAAAAGTGCTGTAAAGACTTCACATCAAAGACACATCAAATCGAAATAGTGTTCTTAGCACTGGCCGACTTCACCACCAGAACGTTATGATAACTGGCCCCGAAGGCGGACAGAAGTAGTCCATAATGTCAACATTTTCATTCAGTTCAAACACAAGCAGGAGAAATCAAACGTGGAAACACGTTATGTGACAGTTTCTTTAACGATCAGACACATCTTTGAATTAAGCGACTGTACAATTAGAATGAAGCGTCCCCCAACTTCATAATAACCTGAAAGGTCTTCATGTGCAAATTAGTCTTTAGTCGGTGAGGAAACAGAAGAACGTCATTTTAAGGGTGTAGTTGGTCCGTCTGCTCAGAGGCAGAGGGTTGGACTCTTCGCTGCTCGTTCACGGCGATCTGCACACACAGATCACCGCTAAACACATAATTCTCCCACAGTGTGACAGCAGCTGGACGGACATAGTCCGTGACATTCAGACTGGAGGTGTCCTTAAAGAGAGCGGGAATGTGGCGGGAGTGAAGTGACGTGGCAGTGGCCCTCGGTGGAACTGCGTTCTAATGCCGTCCATACAGAAAGCACAAATTTACACACACGCACGGCAAAAAATATAAAATAAAATCAGAAGGTCGTCAGAAGTCATGTATACAAACCCAGCTCTTAGAATGCTGTGCAATCAAGTCACTGGTGGAATATTACATTTTTCAAACTCGTGTACACAGGTAGGCAGTACCTATGCTTTACAACTAGGCATGCATTACATACTCTGGACTTTACAGCTCGGATTGATCCGAAATGTCTGAAATACAAATGTGAGGATAACAGCAGGGCTACAGGCAGGAAGGCTGTGATTGGCTGTTCTGTAATTAGCTCTGAGATACTGAAGAATAGTCGATGATAACAAAGCTGAAAACTTTTTTTTTTTTGCGATTGCCCACAATCATTGCTGCACACAATACGGTCTGGTCTGTTCTTCAGGCTCTCAGACATGTTGTCGTTTTCCTAAAATAGATGAAGAAAAAAAACACTTCCAGAGGAATCCACCTTGTAATACAAAAATATGGAAAAAAAAAAGAAAGCTTTTTACTTTTCCACAAGGGAGAACAAAAGCTACTCTCAGATTAGGGTTTTTTGGGGGAAGGGGAGTTTTACAACTTTTTCTTTACTTTTTTTTATGAGGCATTTTTGTTAAAGTAGACCCAATTTCACATATTGCTAGTTCCAACCAATGATCAGTGGTCAGGTGAGAAAACTGGGATCTCAACGTGCAAAGTCAACAGCGGGGTCAACCAATGGGAAGCAACGTAACAAAGCGTGTGGCGTTGATGATGGAGATCCAAGGAGGAACCATGAGCACTAACAGGAGCAGCCGCTTTCAGTGGTCTGGGGCTCCTGGGGTTTGTCCAACTTTATGTCGATCACTGAAAAACATTATTAAGGAAACCAAGCAAGTAGGTCGACAGAACATTGTATGCATCATTAAAACTCAGATACGTTAAACTTATCAGTCTTTCTCAAACTGGAGCCAGCAATGCAGACGAACTGCAGGCCCTGAACGCCTCGCCGGTCCCAAAGGTTTAACTTTAAGAAAATAACTTTGTATCCAACAAATCTATATGGAGTTTTACTTTTGAATTGAATTAAATAAATTAACTTTTTGATGACAGGCAGCTTGAAAAAGAATACACACCGACACTGACTGCAGTGCAACTTTCCAACCACTAGATGGAGCCTTTTCCTAACATTCAAATAATTCACCAATGAGATTCTGCATGAATCTGTGCAGTCGCAGCGGGTTGGGTGCCTATCTGCAGTGATCAATAGGAGAGAGGTGGGTTACAACATGGAGGGTCGTCAGACCGTCAGAGAGGCAGACTGGAACCATGCGTGCCCACACACACACACACACACACACACACACACACACTGAAGGGTAAATTAGAGAGCAATTAAATGAAGAGTTCTGTTTTTGAGCCATGGGAGGAAGCTGGAGTACCCTGAGAGAACATGCCAACTCTATACAGAAAGACCTCAGGTTGAGGTTTGAACCCTGGAACTTTTTTTCTGCAAAGCAACAATATTACACTGCAAAAAACACAAAGTATTAAGAATTTGGTTTCCATTGTTTCTAGAAAGAAGGCAAAACTAACTCAAAAGTAATTTTGCAGAAAGATACAGGAGCTTAATTTCAGTCAAAATTCCTTAACCGATGGAAACATGCTGGTCTACTGGCAGATTATTTCACTTAGAACAAAACATTTTCCCCAAAGGGAAAAGTGAAATCACCTCCAGTGAAACTAGCACTTTGTCATCAATATTAAGGAATCCTTGGCTTGTGAAACAAGCTTCTATATTTCTCTGAAACATTACTTCATAAAGCTAGTTTAGTCTTGTTTCCATACTATTAAGATATTTGCACAAAAAACTAAACTTCAAATACTTGGTGGGATTTTTAAAATTTAAAACAGTCGTGTTAAGTGAAAAAAGTGGAATCAGCACGTTTTCATTAATATTAAGCAATGACTTAAAACAATCTCTTATATCTTGCTGAAAAATTACTTCCAAGTTGGTTTTGTTTTATTTCATGTTCAAGATATTTTCACTAAAAACCAGTAGGATGTTTCGTTTTTGCAGTGTGATGTCCATCCCACACTTATAAATAGGCTTCTATTTTTATTCTTTCCTCAGAACAGTTTTTCGGACAAAGAGGAAGCGTCCAAGTGATGCAGCCCAGTCCGTCTGTTGTGTTATGATGGAGACATTAACTTTGAATGAATCCTGGCTTAAATCACTGTGGAACAATTTTCTAACTAATGAGCCATGGCTGTACAAAATGATTTTAAAAAGCACAGTGCTATTCCAACTTCATCTGAGACACAAAAAGCACCTCCTGGCTAATCCAGACCTTCTAGAAAACATGAAGGTGCAGCAGCAGCAGCAGCAGCAGCAGCCTCTTATTTATGGGGCAACAAACACCTTTGGCCTACATTTTGTGTGCAAACCAGACCCAAACAGTCCCAGTGTGGCTGTCAAGCAGCCCGGTATGAGGTGGAGCCTCGCCGTGCGGTCGCGGCGAGGCTCCTTCCCGCTGTTTTACAGTGGAGCGCGTGGCGGTATGATGTCATTTGAAGGGAGCGTTCCCACGTGCACTGGCTGGCCCCAGCTGGAGGATGGGAACGCGCGCACATCAGCTGCCAACATCACCAAACCAAACGAGCCTGTCAGCCATGAATATTTTAGCGGTCGGCATAACTCAGGAATGGCTGTGGCTCCGGCTCAAGACGATTTGACATTTCTACAGAGGAGTTTTGTCGGCGCGGTTGAGTCCGAAGCTAGTTTTTACGTGATTAAAAACACAAAGCAAAAGAAATCTGAACTTATACAAAATACACAGTGATGAATATGTTTATTATGAAGTTGCTACATCATCCTGATCCATGAAGGGACGAGGGGAAAAGATGAACAGGGCAGCTTCAAATGAAATGAAATGAAATGTGTACATTTGTGTTTTGGCTTTTTTTTTTTGCTCCTCCTGCTTTCAGGCCGTCATTTGATTTCTTTCCTTTGTTTGCCTGAGTAAAGGCTGCAGGTGTTTGTGGCATGCTGGAGTAGACTCATTCATAGTGAAATCCCAGATGGGATCTTCTTGTCAAATTAAAGCACTTTCCCCAGATCAGAACCTGACAAAGAGTAACCAGCGTGACTGAAAGGCAAACTGAATGTAAATCATGCCGCTTTGCAGTCAAACAGCTGGTACACGACAGGACTTATTCTGCTTAACCTTGTTCCACAATCCTCATTCAGTTTAATGGGATTTTGTTGTTGTGATAAACTAACAAAAAGTAGAGCTTAATTGTTCAGAGGGACGTGAATTACACAGGAGCTTGGCAAGAGATTTCTCACCAATTCCTCTCAACCGGAGACGTACACAGATCATTTCTTCCAAGTAAAGTCTGAAGACTTTGGTCCACAACTGAGATAAAACTTCTTATTAAAACCAGAACACCTGGGGGCATCTGACCCTGAGCTTATTTTAAGTCAATAATTGACTAACATTCATAAAACGTACTCGTTTCACTGCTAGATCATTTCACTTGTAACAAGACATTTTTCCCATGTTATTAGTGAAATAATCTGCCAGTGAAGCCAAGTTATTCATCAATATTTAGAATTTGATTTAAAAAAATCTCCTTGATCTTGCTAAAACATTGCTTATAAGTTAGTTTGGTCTCATTTCAAACAAATTTACACCAGAAAATAGGATAAAATACTTAAGATTTAGTGTTTTTATAAATTTTTTATTTATAATGGCGAGGCTGACTCCTGTTTATCCCTGCCTTCCTTCATATTTTGAAACGCCATGATATTTTGCACCAAGTTTAAATGGTTTTCTCCTCACTATGAGCTGGATAAGTTTGAATAATATTGGGAAATTCACATTGAAACTTCTGTTTTCAATCTTAATAGCAAAGATGATCAAATATGAGGCATAAATTACCACAACAACAACAACTTCCATTCACTCTTTATTAAAAACGGTTTAAGACTCGAGTCTCTGACCGGGAGTCCAAGTCTGGTCTAGTTTAAAATAGTTGCATTCAAAGTTGCAGATTTTTTATAAAGTTTTTAATTTGCCAGAATATGGGCTTAACAAAAAGTTTAAATTACTTCATCTTTCCAGAAAATACAGGATTTTAAAGTAGTAAAAATGAGAGACGCAGCAATCAGATATTACTGTCTGTGATATTAAAAACAAAAAACTCTAGATGAGGTAGAGGTGGTAGTGAGCCTGATCCATAAAGGCAGATCAATTCAGTCCAACTGTATACTTTCTGATCTGAGATACATCATACTTTATCATTTATTTTATATCACATTTAGAATTCCTAAGTACATTTTAAAACGTTAAGGCAATCGGTCAGAATTGAGGAAAAATTTTGATAACTGGTGAAAATTGCAATGCTGCACAAAATTAGCAAATGAGTGAGTTTGGATCGGAGTTTGTGGTTGTGACTAAAATGTGGAAAAGTTTCAAACACACTGGACACTGTTGGTGCAGCCAGTTCCTTTGTTTTTGTCAGAGTTTTGCTGGTAGCCCTGATGACCCCCGTGCTGATCTGGGTCAGGCGCCATGTTTAAACCCCGGAGGGGTTAATGACACAACCATTAGGAAGGAAATTGTTTTCAGAAGCAGAGAGCGGAAACCAGAAACCTTCAGGCCTGCACATCCATCATGACGCGCTCCCTTCCCACCTCCAGTTTATATGCACTGATTAGAGTTTCCTAAACGCTCCGTGTGCCGACTGCCGTCTGATCGAGACCCCTCCGCTCTCCGCTTCAAATCAAATCTCATCCTTTTGAATCCGGAGCCTCCCTGCCTCCGTGTGTGTATGTGTTTGGTGCGTGGAGCTGCTCCACTGAGCGACTGTGTCAGCAGAGACGCATCGCTGCTGAGGAACTGTCATCACCAGCCATCCATCACCGCTCCTCCACCTCTCACACCGGAAAGAAGAAAACAACAACAACAACAACAACAACAAAAACTAACGAAGAGATGGAGCTAAAACAGCTGGCTGTGACTAATGGAAGGTGGAACTCAGTGGATGGAAAAGTCTGGTAGGTTACCAAGTTTATTCTTGCAGGAGCTGAGTTCACAAGTAAATTACAGGAACGCTGCAGCGGGATGTGCGGGAGCCAGCGTTCCCGTGCTGCGCTGCGGTCTGCCTGATTTAGGCAGATAAATGCTGCCATGTTCGTCGGGACAACAGGAGACCCCTTAAAAGTGAAGGAGTAACGACATGCGGCGCGACCGCAAGCAATTTTCTAGCTCATCTACAGTTTCCATAGAGATGCAACTCTGCGGCTGCGGAGTAGAGGATGTGGAGGGCTGCTGCACCCAGGGGAGGAACGGTCACAGAAACAAATGGTCGACGCTCACAGACAGAACAAAAACATACAGAATTATTGTTGATTTATTAATACTGCTCAAGTATTGGTGAGAGACAGTGCCAGAATAATGGTACATTAGTCTGGCTCTTGTAGTTTAACATATGTTTTGTTTATTTCTGTTGAAATAAGCAATAACTCGATGAATCGCATGATCAATTAAAATGAGCTCAGTAATTTCCATTTTTATCATTTCTCTTTTCTCTCTTTCTACCAAAAACTGGATGACAAAACTCTTCAATCTGGTGCTTTGGTCTCAACTAGCATTTTTAAAATTTATTTATTTATTTTTTTTAGGAGAGTTTTGTTTATAGCTCATTTGATTCATAACTCATTTTATTTGTTGCTTCTGTTTTATTTATTTATTTTGGATATTTAAAATGTCTTCCAGTGTTAAATGGTCTTGCATTATTATGCCATTATTGTTGTTCTACTACTGTTAAGACAACAGGTATTATCATTCATCACAATAACATCTGAGACAATTTACTGTCCAGCAGAATTTATTGTGACAGACTCATTTATGTCAAACCTTCACACAAATCCAAAAAGGACTGTATGTTTAATTTGTTTGAAAAGATTGTAAGCAGAAGAATATATGCTTACTCATATACCCTCGCCCTTTTCTTTTATATGTATTACTGTATATATTTACTCAGATTATCAAACGATCCGAAACGTTAAAGTGTGACAAAAAAGGCAAGAACAGGATCAATCTGGAAGAAACCAAATCCAGTTTCACAGCATCACAAATACACTATAAACCTGGGAGATTGATGCTGTGCTTCACACCTGATGCTTAGGAAAGAGATATTTATTAAAATGCAACACTGACCGTATTACTAAACCAAATAAGCAGCATAAATATCAGACGGCGTAGCAGGGATGGAACCCAGAGCCTGGGGATTCTCTTTTAGTTACTGATGGAAATTAAAGCAGAAAATGTCTCAGCTGCTTCATTTATCTCCAATAACATGTTAAAAAATGTCTCTGTTTGGCATATATTATTCCACTAAGAGCATATTTTGCATATCACCTCCACTTATTCTTCCTTTCCAACCAGAGCTGGTTTGACTTTGGCTGTATTCTGCAGCTCCAACAGAACATTTCATGCTCTGATCCCTTCAGTGTGACCTGGAGGCTCGTTCTGAGGCGGTCTCTGGTTGTAACGGACAGACCTGTCTGCCCGACCTAAGACGAGCTGACGGTTACCAAGACGATTTTCCCTAACAACCTATTTAATTAGACAGATAGCTGACGTGTATTTCAAAAGATTGCAAATGTAATTCTGTCGGGTCGTTCACACTGCTGTGCTGCTGCAATCAGACATCAAAATTTTTGCCACGTACAAAAATTCAGGGGAAAAACCCGTAACGGGGTAATATGTGACAGACCAGCACAAATCAAGGAATAATTGTGAGATAGAAACGAAGTGAATCGAAGGTTTAATGCCAACAAAAATGAGAAAATGTTCTTAAATAACCTGAAATTAAATATGGAAGTATTGATGAAAAAAATGTATAAAGTCCTTGAATGTATTTTGCAATACTTTCTCCCATATATGTAATAACTTTATTACGTTTTGCAGCCATTATTACAAAATGGAGAGGTGGATATTTTTAAAGAAATGATGATGTAATAATAATGTGGCTCATTATGTAATAATGTTCACAAACTAAAAGTGTCCAGTCATTAATCAGTAATCATTATACTCCTAATAATAGTCATATTGTAGATTCTATGTGCTTTTAAATTGAAACTCTGGTCAGCAAATTCCAAACTTTTGGTAACAGAGTCTGTATGAACCTACAACACAAAACAATTCAAAACGCCTTCAAGGATTTTATTACATTTTGTGTCATTATTACATAATGCAGCTTTAAAGACGTTTTATCACATCTTAAAGTTTGATTTTATCACAATTGCATATTGTGGTGTTGTACAGCCTTAAACACAGTCAGGGATACAATGGCATGATACCAAAACATATTTACATGATGCACTGGCCTAGTCAAAGTCCAGACCAAAATGCATTTGAGAATCTTTGGCAAAACTTAACATTTGATGTTAACAAATGCTCTTCAAGCATTCTGATTGAGCTCTGGCAATTTCCCAAAGCAAAAATATACAACAAAATCTTAAAACTTTTATATGTTAAAAAAAACAAACTTTTTTCCCCATTTCACTCCACAATTATGTGCTGCTTCATGTTGGTCTGTCACATAAAATACTTTAGTGTTTGTAATGTGAGAAAGTGTGGGAAAGTTTAAGGGGCTGTGAACACTTAAACTGAAAAAAATGTTTTCTGTTCACAGTTTGTAACTGTGCTATAACATATTCATGGTTTTTTCAAAGGATACTCCCCTCTTTGCTGGTTTCCTGCATACTTTCCATTCCTGGGAGAGCAGCCGCCACACGCCGGAACAGCTGGAAGACAGAAAAACAAACAGAGACTATGTTGTTCCAGATATATTTACTTAGAATTAAAAAAAACCCCAAAACATTTAGGATATTTAATCTTCCACCTGGAAGAAAGGCTGTGTGTTTATGTTATGAATCTGCTGGCACGATGTCAGTGTGCTGAAAGATGACAAAGCCAAAAAAACAATGAGACACTGCAGCCTTTGGAGGCTGCACTGTGACCTTTGTTTCGGCTGCACAGAGTGACGCTTGGTGTTTTAGGTGAAGAACGGCGTCCTCTGTCTGCAGGAGCTGCTGCAGGATGAGCAAGGCGCCTTCCATCAACACCGTCCACAGACTGACAACACAGCACAGCCTGCCTGACACTTGTTTGTTCTTTATTCTGCAGACAACAGCTGCTTTAAACGAAACAACAGAACAATCAGCTGTTTAGAAACAGATTTGAACCAGACGAGCCTTCTGCTTCTGTTTCTGTCTGGAATAATGGAAACCTTGGCGTTAGGTAACAAATGCAGTTCAGTTCGCAGAGATGGGCTAAGATGAGAGAAGGGCGTTGTGATTGGTGGGCTGTCCGACCAAATCAGGGAGCAGCAAAAGCTCAAAGGGAGCGGGATAAAACTGGAAGTTAAAACTCCAGTTACTTTCGCATCAACGGCCAACACTGCTGGGAGAGGAGTAGAACAGAAATATCCTTTAGTGTCACACAAAAGTATTAAAAATATATTTAAAAATAAACTAACATACTGCAGCGCAACAGTAAATATAATATAATATACAATTCAGTTATCAAAAATCAAAATATGGAAGAAATTCTCATATTTTTGTTTACCACAAATTGAAGAAAGGTTTCATGTGATGTAGAGAATATATGAACAGTGGAAAAGAAAAATTTGTATAAGGTTTGACTCGTCCATCTACACTTTAGTCAAATTAAAAACAACACCTTGTTGCCATGGCTGCAACATCACAGCTATCTAAAACTAAAAAATGAGAGAAAATCCCTCCAGCTGCACAGCAAATAAAATCAGAGGGGGGAAAGTTCTCTCAACCAAGAACGTCTGGGGAAAAAAACAAAACAAAACAAACAAAAAAAAAAAAACAGTGTTAATGCAACTACTCCACCATGAGGGAAGCATTAGTAAATATGCTGCAGTTTCCTGTACAAAAGGTTAATTTCTACTGCAAGTTGTGTTTGAGGTAATTAGTTATACTTTCCTCCATTTTTATGCATAATAATGCATAAACAGTCACAACAACAGCTTCAGTCCACCAATCTACAGCTGTTAGGTAGCACTTTGTGACACAAACTTCATTTTGTTTATGTTGTGGCCTTTTAATATGACTCAGTCTTGATAATATTTACACTGAAACAATATCATCATTCCAAAAAAACTGTCACGATCGGCGATTACTCATCTTTAAAAAGCTCGACTTTCTGATTCCGATTCCGACTGATACCAATTTTTTTTGGTGAGAAATGTAGCTAAATATAGCAAAGAAACAACAACAAAAAAAATAGGCGAGTTGGCTTCAGTGGGGATTGACATTTTAATGGAGTAAATAAGTGATTGACCACGATGTCCTGAGAAGGATTAGCATCATGCAAGCATAATCCAGGTTTTATTTGTTGGAAAATTCTCACCTGTTTGACGTTGTAGCCCGTCTTGGCGCTGGTCTCGATGAACATGACGCTCAGCTCTTTAGCCCTCTGCTCGCCTTCCTCGATTGTAATTTGCCTGCAAATAAAAAGTGATCATAAGCATCAGCATCTGAATCTAGACACAAAACGGCAGTCGTTACTCTCACATAAACAACAAGCGAAAAGAAGCCATACGAGGAGACTAAAACTCATTGTCATTTTCGGCAGGGAGGGAAACAACAGGTATTTGTTTGGCTAACTGGACGAGAGCTATTAATTACACAATGTGAAGAGTTACATGATGCAAATCTGCATCATGTTCAAATGAATGGGGCGGTGATTGCTTGGTTCTCGCCGACACAAAGACACCATCAGGTTTCCTGTGAGCACAGACAGACACCTTTGGCCGAGAAAGCAGCAGATCCAGAGAGATGAAAGACTAAATTAATTAGCAACTGGTCTTCTGGAAAAACACTCATGTAACCATTTTGTTCAAATACTTTCTGATTCTTCAAATCTAACCAACAGGCTGCATTCAACCCTTAAACACAGCAGCGCTAAATCAAGTGGATACTTCCCTCGTTCTCCAACACCTCTTTTGCGTCGCAGCTCAGAGTGGAGTAGTTCAGCGCACATGAGATAGTGACAGACGTCTGCAGCACACACAGGAAACGTTGCACCGGAGTAGCATTTCCATAATAACGCCACCTGACAGAGTTACACCATTTCTTCTGCGACTATTTCTGGATGCTTCAGTGTGAATCGCAACTAAAACAACTGCAGCTTATTTATCTTCAGAGAGGCGGCTCTAGGGAAGCCGCAGGATGAATGTGCTGTCCTGGCAACATTCATGCCTTGCAAAGCAGCACTATGACTAAAATAGCAAAAATATGTGACGCTGCCTTTATGTGTGTCGCACTAATGATCCCATGCAAATAACAGCAAAGAAACAAAGTAACAGGACATAGTCATTATGGATTATGACTGAACATTTTTAACATCCTTCTATTTTTTTAAATGTCGACTCCCTGGGATCGGTTGATCCTCAAACTCATGTCATCTTTGATCATCCAGAATAATATGATGAACTTAATCAAACATGACAATGAGTCAGAGAGTTTTCACGTTCAGACAGGAGAGGCTCGCCCCCCTGAGAGAAGGTCAGGACATGCAAAGACAAAACTCCTGATTGCAGTCAGCTGTTAATTCATTTTAAACCCAATATATTTATAGCTCTGCAATGGGAACATTATGAGTTATTAAAGGTGACCTACTATGCTTCCTTGAAGAGGTTAGGATAGGCAGAAGCATGTTAATTACATTTCCAATCATTCTTAGATCTTATTCTGCTCAGTTCTGCATATTTTGAGCTCCTTTCAGAATGAGCATGTTAAGCTCATTCTGTCACTTTAAAATCCAAATTACAACAAAGTTACAGTTTTATCATTCTGGGTGTGAAGCAGCAGTGTTACTGGATTTGATGACCTTTTGCAGATTTCTAAGTAAAGGTCAGGATCAACATTTTCTAAGTAACATTACGGAGATTGTCAGCTCCTTAAGCTTGCTTACATTTCAAGCTCAGCCTTACCACTATGAGCCTCCTGCAAAACTCTGACCATGACCCTAATCACACATCTCAGCAGTGAAACATGCTGGTGGCAGAATCATGCAGTAGAGACATATACCATAAGACTTGCTGCTGTAATTGCAGCCAACAGTGGCAATGCCAACTTTTAGTACTGGACAATAAATCAATAACAATATACATCGCGATAGACATGACTGGTGTCTATAGATAATCCGATAGAACATTTGATTTACAGAATATTCACAGCATTCGGGGAGAAACGGGGAAGGCCTTTAGCCACTCAACCTCTTACAACGAGCTAAGCTAGACTGGTGGCTAGCGTACTCATTGGTTACCTAGCAACAACCTGAGTAACTTGCACAGCAGCTGTTCAGGTTTTGCCACTGTGCCTCTTTACTGCTGCCTCCCGCTGCATGGTGCACACCAGGTTTCCCACATGCTGAGCTCCAGCAGATCTGCAGCTCCTACACTGAGCATGCTTCCCCAAGCGCTGAGCATTATGAAAAGCTCCACCACACCCCAGTGAACAAAACCAAAACAAAAGGAAAAACACTCTGAAATGCTTTGTTCCCAAGTGATTTATACAAACAGTATGTGTAAATTCTATGATACTGCAACAGGAAAACAAAAAATTAAAAAGGCGCTACATGCAGATGGTGTGACAAGAAACTTAGCAGAATTTGATCATTTATGATGCAGAAATCTGCCCATCTCTTACTCTTTGGCATACATTTTGAAAAATTGTTAATTTGCTGGATTCCCTGATGTGACTCAAGAACCTGAACACACCTTCTAAACATTTGCACCAATGTTCCCATCAGCATTGTTTCCTGATCCTAATGAGGCTTTCCTCTACAGAAAGCTGAATAATAAGCTCATTATTAAGATGTAGAATGATTGGGTAAGAAAACATTTGCTTCAGCTGGAGCACTGATGGACCATTATAAGTTTTCTGCGCCAATTTAGCTAAACATCTGTCAGTTTGTCCGGTCCACACAGCAACAAGGCTCATTTCCCCTCTCAAAGAAGGAGATTAAAGGAGGACGCTGATGTGATCTTAATGCAGTAGACAGAATTTATTTCTTTGCTGCGGCTTTAATATTCAGGCCACATTAAGAGCAAACTAAATTAACTGTGAAAAACTGGAAAAAGTCCAACAAGAAACTCCGATTGAAATCAAACAGCTCACTTTCTAAATGTTATTCAGCCCAAATAGTGGTCCTCTTCTACCAACACCTCCTATAAAACCAAAGCTTTTCATTCATCTTTTGCTATGGAAACGGTGAACTTGAATTGGCAGCTCCGGTGAGACACATCCAAGAAACTGCCGCCATCAGCATTTTTCCTGATTTCCTTTCAGTTCCTGACATACTCTGAATTAAAACTCCAGGGGAATTTCTCTGCAGCTCCGAGATGTTGACCCTCACCAGGGAAATTAATGCATTTGTACCAATGAAATTACTTACCTCGCAAGGATGGATTTTTCTGTAGCGAACGTGACATTCAGGAAAGCGCCACAGTTCAGAGGAAGAATGCAATAATGGAAGGACTTTCCAGCATCCATATAATACTAATGAGACAATATGGAGATACATGGAGAATGTAAAGCATGAATCTAATAAAGGGTATCATGTATGATGAAGATCCATCACGTATAAACTACCTTTCTGGTAAATCCGTTTTCTTGCTGATGGCATATTAATGCATAGTTTGCCAGTACATGCTAGTGTCCTCATCTTGTCCTAAATTTGTCTTTGTCTTCAAACAGAATTTAATTAAAAATGCCTACATTTTTAATTAAAAACATGGATGTTTTTACTCTTCTTATTCCATGCATTTTTGACTCTTCTTATTCCTAAGATGGCAAACCCCAAGGCCCTGTGCTCAGTTTTCTCAGTGTCTGATTCCTTATGTTCTTCTTTTTAGCCACTTCCCCACCAGATCCACAACCCACTCTATTCTCACCGACTGACGTAAACGACAGATGAGGCCAATTTTCTCTAAGTCAACTGCAAGTAATCCAGTAATGTTAATTGATTGGACCAAAATATGTCAGAGTCTTCATGCAACTTCTGTCCCACCCTGAACCAGTCCAGAACTATTCATTTGTCAAAACAAACCCTTTTCAAAAGTGCTTTTAGGGCATCACTGATTCTGTGTCATTTTTATGTTACTCAATAATCTGTAAAGCCCACTATAAATATAAGATCATTTCTACCATCACAGCCCAAAGACACAATAAGGGCATCAAAGTATAAAACCTGGACTAATTTTCTTGACTGGTTGTGTTGTGAAGTTCTGCAGGTTTTAGCAGATTTCAGGCAAAGAAACAACTTCACCACTGAACTAAAAAGGATTATTTCCATCTTTCTTTGCATTGATTCCTTTGTGTATGAAGTCTGCCTGTGGCCTACATTTTGTACACATGCACCATCAATACATTTAGCCAGCACAACCTATTTTATGGTTCAGTTCCTGCTGTATTGTATTGCTCCGAATGATGCAAGTTTCCGTTTTCCATCATTTCTTAGTTTATTTTCATCTCTGCATCTTTAAATCGACTCTTTTCTCCTCCTATTTTGGCTTCATTAAGAATCTTGTATCATCAGCATTTCCATTTTTTCTTCTTTTTAATGACTATACAAATCACAATCGCATAAATAGGTTGTGCTGAGGAACAAAACATTTCATAATTATGATTTACTTATTTCAATGCAGGTGGTCAGACCCAAGTCGCTCCAATGAGAGTCGGCTGAGTTCCAAACATCACAACAATGAAACTAGATTTAATTCATCCCATAAAGCTAATGACTGTGTTCATTACAGAACGTGATTATGTAGCGACAGTAAGTCCTCGCATATTTTCCTGCACTGCTTGGACTGTAACATTAAATTCATATGCATCCACATCATTTCCATCTCATTAATACATAGGCGTACTCTGCAGCGAAGCATCTAGACCCTGTGTTGTGTGAATGCAGCCAGTGGTGTCAGCCTGCTTTGTTCTTGCTGTTCGGCTGAATGTGCCTTCAGACAGTCACTGCACCTCATAGTTGCCATGGCGTCGGGGCACGAAACGAGATGCTGAAGTTAGCCGGTAATAGGGGATGGAACTACATACCTCTTGTCTGCCAAGTCTGTTTTATTGCCAACAAGCATGATGATGACATCACTTCCTCTTTCTGTTCTCACGTCGTCGATCCATTTTGATGTCTGCTGGAAGGAATTGACATCTGTGGGGATAAAGCAGAGTGAGATGACACCGAACAGCTGAGGTGATAAACGATGCAGCAGCACCAGTCCTCCCACTGCTGTAAACTAACATGAAAAGTAAAGAAAATGGTGGGGGAAAAAAACGCTACTGTTGAAACCTTGGTAACGAAGTGTTCCTCATCATATTCCCTTGTCTCAGTGTGTCGTTCCAGAGCATTCACAGCTCAGACAGTAAAGCTGCACTAACTTTCATTAAAAAAAATATGTTTTTTTTTTTGTTTTTTTACATATTTGTTGTGACAGCATAGTATGAGACAAATAATCTGTGAAACAAAAAAAAATACAACCACTTCTGCCGTCTCCCTGAGGTCAACTGCGGAAATGCACCGCTTCTGGTCAAAACCAATCAGAGCCAAGAGGAGGGTCTTAATGCTGTCGATCATCCTCATGTGCGAGTGACTCACACCCTCGATTTGCTCTCTGATACTCTACAGCTGATTCACCACTACATAGCATGCCGTAAATGCTAAGGCTAGTTAGCATGGCAATGACGATATATCAATTTTTCTGTTACTGTAAGTTGTTTCACCAGCTTTAGCACAGTGAGCAGAGCATACATGAGCGTTATTGACCTTCTGGCTTTAATTGGTTATTTTTTACTTTAAATGGTGCATTTTTTCTCACAGTGATAATAGTACTGGGAGGAGATGGAGAAGCTCAATCTTTTTATAGTTTATTTGTTTCATTTTATACATGGTGACGGTTTTAACAAATATGCAAAACACATGTTTATAAAGGTTGCATATTGCATTATTAAAGCTTATATTTTGGAAGAACTTTGATGCATCTTTGTCGTTCAAAGCTAAGAACTACTTCCTGTTCGCAACTCACTTAAAATTTCTATAAAATTATATTGAAGTACGTTTGATATCTTTGCAACATTCACAGAAAATGTTAATAACTCATAATTTTTCTATTGAACAAAAGGTTCAAGGAGTTTTAATATATTTGGAAGGCAGTAGTTGACATGCAATAATACAAACAGCAGTGAAGTCCAATATTAAGTTATTGAACTAAAGATCCAGCTGAGCTGCATCTTTTTAAGCACAATGAGGGCTGTTTTATTTTCCTGGATATGGAAAATCTGACATTATATATAGCCAGTGCTTCACTGTACAAAACAAGAACCCTGTAAAAAAACAAACAAAAAACTATACAGCAGCACAAACATATGTAGCAACCCTGCTAATGGGCTAACAGTCACTACTCAAGCCTTTAGACTCCAAATGCTGGAAATACTAGAACAAAAGTTAGTCAAGTAACCCATAAGTCAAACCACAGGGACAGACAGCCTCAGTGAGAGCCAATATAACTAAATGTGCCTTATGCATTACAATAAGCAGCACATACTGTGTTAATTCAAAAGGTCTTACAGAAAGAAATTGACTCATCTTGTTGCATATAATGAAGGTTTTACAAGTATTTGAATCAATGGGAATCCTCTGTGGTATGGTCACACTGTTCGGCTCAAACCTGCCAAAATCCCCTGGATTTCAACAAGTTCTTATAAAACCACAGAAAACATTGACAGAAAATGTTAATAACTCAATTTTCCTATTGAACAAACATTGGAGGTGTGTAACTTTACACTAACTTTAGTTTTAATCCAATGGTGATCCAATGGTTAGTCTGGCTAATGCTAAAGCACTAAACCAAGACAGTATTTAGTGGAGCCTAATGATAAAGACGCTATCTTAATTTCAAATTAAGACACTTTCAAGGGTTGTTGTCTTCAAATTCTGTAACTCTTGTACTTGTCAAATGTAAGAGTGTGGTCTGCTTTATGCAGATTCTTTAAACCTACGTACCTTTATTTTTGTTTGTTTGTAGAAATTTAACTAACACCAGTTTTTAAAGGTGAAGTTGTATATAAAAATGAAGTGAAATGGTGTGATAAAGCAAATCAAAGATATGTAATTTACATTTAAAGAGGCAGTATTATACATTTTACAGCCACATAGAATAATTTTATAACAATTAACTATATTACCTTCAGTTGTTGTAGAAATACTGCACATATCAAATATGAATTAAAAGAAATTTTACATTCTAATTTAAATTAAGTTTCTTGAAATTGGGCCTCGGTCTCTTTAAAAACTCCTGCTCTTTCTGAAACTTGGCCTTCAGGAAGTCATCACATCTGTTCTCTAGTAACCTTAATTTTAACAGGCTTACACCGAGAAGTAGCTCCTACAATGAGCTGAGGTGATGTGCAGTTCAACCAGATGTTTACTAATTGCTGCTCTGAGGAGGAGCTTCATCTTCGCAGGCGGAGCTAGGTCCAACCAGGTGTTTGTCACAAACATGCATGAAAGAATCAAAGAATCATCATGTTTTTGATGAGGGAATGACATAACATGATAAAAAGCTTAAAAATGTTGATTTATCATAAAACTGCCCCTTTAAATCAAAACTTAAATGAGTTATTTGTCTTTCAGAATATAAAAAGTCTGGTAAATCAACCTGTTCTCCATACACATTTTTCTTTTTCCGCCACCATACTTACCCAAACCTTGGAAACACTTTTCATATGTTTCCTATGTCTTAATCCTGTCATTTTGTCTGTAACAACAATCTCCAGAGTCAATCCCCTTCAGTTTTAGTTAGCACACTGTGAGCCTTTGCAAAACTCATGTGCGACAGAAACACACAACCACAAAAAGACTCCACTGAGGAGCACAGAGTGAAATGGAAAATCTGTCATCTGGGACACTGACTTGTAATGTCGTAGACCACCACGGCCACGGTGGAGTCCCGTATATAACTGGGGATAAGGCTTCTGAAGCGCTCTTGTCCTGCTGTGTCCCAAAGCTGCAACCTCACCTGGGGTTCAGAGAGAGAACGCTGAGGAGGGGAAGATTATTGAGACAGTCAGAGAGCCTGGAATCAGCTGGCTCCCTCCGCACACACACACTCAGTCACCGATAATACAACGAAAGCAAGAGGGCATTATTCAGACGAACAGATCCGTCATTTTCAAGGTTGTACTGCTTTTTTTAGTGCTTTTTTTAAGATAAGCAGACAGCAAAACAGCAGATTTCATTGTATCCACCTACACAGCACAGAAGATGACATGCTGTTCCCTCAGTGCTGCTCAACAGTCTGAATGCATATACATTATTGTTAACTAATGCCACAAAACCATCAACGGAGACAGCCGCTGCTACTGGGAAACAAAGTTTTCACATCTTTTTATGACATTTATCAGACGTAACGAAGGTCCTTACCGTTCGATCTTCCAAGTACATTGTTTTGGACAGGAAGTCGATTCCAATTGTGGCCTGGAAAGGAAAGAAGATATCAACAAACCAACATCGCGAAACTCGACTTTAAAGATTATCATCACTGTGTAATAAATACGATCAAATCTGCAGTGGAATCCAGGCAGTTGTTACACACATTAGCATTATGCTTAAACAACTAAAATATATCAAGTAGTTTATTGATTTTAAATGCTTTTTACACTCAGCAGGGCTGTTTACAATCATGACTCACATCTTCCTCATTATTCACTTATGTACAGCAATCGCAATCGAATCATTCCTTTTATTGTGTCATAATGCAGATGGCAGTGTTCTTCTTCAAGGCGTGTTTACTTTCCGCTTCCAAGCCCACGGCTTCTTTGCTTTGCTGCCTGTCATGATCTCATCAGCTGCGCCGGCTCTGATGAGCCCAAACTGAGAAATCAATGCTAAACTGCAGATCTGCATTTTGTTTCACCCCGCTGCTTGTCAGAGCTATTCATTTAGAAAGATGTGGAAATACTGCCCGCGTTCTTTTGTGATGCAGATCGCTTTTCTTTTTAAAGGGAGAATGAAAAACTGTTCTGCTTTTTGCATAGGCGGTATTCTTTGTCAAAACCTGAGCGAAGTGTAAATATTCTGTTAAGCAGCAAAGCTAAATGTATGAAAATAGAGACAGCTCCCCACGGCAGATGTGATCGGTGTGTTTTTCATGTAGACTGTACAGGTGTGGCGCCGAGGCTGACCCGGACCGGCGCGGCCGGCGCCAGCTGCTTCTGTAAAGTCTGTGTGACCTGGCAGACTGCAGCATAATCCAGCCGGAGTCTGAGTTATAGATGGTCAACAGGTCCAGTAACACTGCAGATCTCTCCAGTAAAGGTCTATATTATTTTCATTACTTCTCCTGAAATACTTTCCGCAGTGTTCGTACACTTTATCCACGAAAAAAATTCAAAGCACCAGACTTTGGAGGTAATAATTATAAATGAATTAATGCATAAAAGAAAAAAAGAAAGAAAAGTTTCAATTCACTAGTGTGCATCATTTCATACCAGTTTTAATAGTGTGTGATGTTATTCTAGATTTAGAGTAAACTAAAATATAGCATTTTATGTTCTCTAACACACACACATTCCATACAACTGACTGGTCCAGGAACAAGATACTAATTTAACTAAATATCTCACAATTTTAATAAAGTTGTACAAGTCTTTGAGCCTTTAGGAATAATAAATATTCATTACATTGAAACAATCCAAACAACTCGTAGTTAGGTAAATGAGCTTCATGCTCAACTTAAATGCTAAAATACAATATACAAAGAAAGGTGCAAAAAAAATGTCTAAAATATGAAAAATGTTCTTGCTAAGTTTTACGACCATTATTAGTTTAATATGTACGTGTAAGTACTCTAGGTTGCATAATTAACCATTTTTTGATTGATTTTTGCATTTGTTGTGTTATACAAAAAGAGAAGTCCTGACATATTTTACTACCTCTGTTGATATGTTCTAAATCTTGGAAAGTTTGGTCTTATCTTTGGTCTTGGAAGATCTGCTTTGGTCTTGACCTTGGAATGCCTGGTCTTGCCTTTCTAGACCAAACCCAGACCAGACCAAGGTCTTGGACCTGGAGGGTGTGGTCTTGGAAGAACCAGTCTTGACTCCATCTCTGGTTTTCTGGTTTTTAGCAAATAGAAACAATTTTGGTGATTCTAACTGACCTAAAACAGGAAACGTTTAGTCTGATTTAACTTCAGCGAGAAAAAGATATAATGTATCTACATCTTTTAATTAGGGGTGTGAAAATATCCGATTAAAAGTCTAAATCTGAAAAATTGTTTGCAGTTGAAACAAAACATTAGATTTTACTTCACTACCTTGACTGTCGAGGACTTAATACAGAAATCAAGCACTTGAAAACACCCAATTGAAATTCAAGCATGTTCAAAGATTTCCAGCGCCGACACAAACCCAGTTTCCTAAAAAGGGAGAAGCTCAGTGCTGCATTGTGTGAACCAATGCAGCCTGGGCAGGTGAATAGATGTATATGCCATGTTCTTCTCTGTCGGGCAATTCAGCAGGGTGCCCACTGCCCACTTTGACAGAACTGAGCATCAGCAGCTCGATCACGCACTTGTTTCCTTGACGATGCCAGCAGCCACACTGGACTGATTCAGAGTCTGGCAAAGAGACAGGATGTCATTTATACTCTTCCATTAGACTCAGCACTGCTGGGATCAAACTGCACGGACTTAAAACACAAGACCTGGGGACGTTTCACAATAAAGGAGCAAATCTGAAAAAATAAAAACTGAAAAATTAAATCTGGATATTAAATGCAAACTCTAGATAGCTACAAAATAGACTGCATTTGCAAGCATAACAGACAATTAAGGAATAGTCTACTTTTGAATGCTCTTAAAAAAGAAAACGCAAAACAAATCCAGAATATATTCAGTATTTAAAAGTGTATTAAATATAGATATTTATTACTGATAAACCAGATTGAAGCTAAAGAGTTGTTTGTTGTTTTAGGAGAATAATAGAGATCTTCTAGGTTCTGTACTGCTTCCACTTTGAATATAGAATCCCTTAGACAGCTATACATGCAGTAATAAGATCATGGGAAATTATTAATGCTCCTCCTGTTTAATTTTTTACAGGCACATAATGTCAGGAGACTGGTCATACATGCCCCACCCATTCTGCTGCCAACTGAGGCTAAACCTGTCTTCAGTAGACAGGAGTGGGTCTAATAATCCCCCCAGTCTTAAAATATTAAGCATAAACATTATTGGAAGCAGAACAGATATTAACCATCATTTAGTCACTTCTTGTACTCCATGATAACAGAGGTTTTTATAACACAAACTATATTCAGAGAAATGTCATTAAAATTAGGGCTGCAAGATGTAAAATAAATCTTGCTATGATATTGGTAAATATTGTGATACGATATTGTTTAAGTCTCAAACAATTAACTTAAAGAAACCATGGAAAGAAAAAAGCGGGAAGAAGTATAACGGTCTTCCTTCTACCAACTAAAACACATACTCCACATCAGGACACCTTCAGCATTTTGAAGGTTTCCTGTATTTAAACCTTTAGCCATTTATTTTGGTAGGCTCCAGACTATTGAAAAAAAGAATGAACATGTTTCAGACATCCACAAAGACGACTGAGACAGCTTTTGAGTCTGGTACTAGTTTTAGAGTGACTTCAGAAGAATTTGAAATCAGTCAGTCCAGATGGAGGACATAGAAAACACCTGCCGACAAGGGAGCTCTTGAAACATGAGACACAAAGTGCATGTTGGCACAGTCAGAAAGGGACTACACACAGACCAGAACTTGAATATCTAATACAATGCCCAAATTCCCTCTGCAGAAAGCCTTCTTCTAAATTCAGCGGGCTAAACAAATGCTGCTTTTAAAGAGAGAAGAAAAAGAAAAATCTTCTGACAGCTCTGTTCCTACCAGGACTTTCAAGGTCCTCCGTCTAGCAGGAGCGCTGACAAACCGAGCAACCCTGAGTCACAGAGAGCCCAGAGGCATCTGCTCACAGCGCTGCCTTCAGCAGCTTATTAAGAACACACAACGTGGTTCATCTGAGGTTTGCTGCCAGCACTGTTCAGGGGAGTAAATCTGTCCATGAACGAGTCTCCTTTCACAGACAGCGGGCTGAAACAAATCAAAGTCCCCGGGACCCTGAACAGCACCGAAGAAAGACAGAGCAGGTTTTTTTAAGACTACATTTCTCGAGTCAAGGAGAACATGGATGCTTCAACTCTGATCATCATTGTGGTGGTGTGGTTAGAAGAAAAAGAAAAGTCAGTTTATTATTATGACAATGCTCCATGCTTGATATGGCGGGCAACGCAAAGTCACTTGGCAAAAGCGCAAAGAACGAAGCATGGATAGGGTTAGGGTTATGTCAGTGTGTGTTGATCTGGAGTCATTTGTTCTTTAAATCTGTCTGCTTGTTATTTTTTTTATGTGTAAATTTCAGAAGGAGTTTTATGAGGAAAAACTATTCCTTGGAAATATTTCAAAAGCAGAACCATTTCTATCAAAATCACTCTTTTTGAGAGCAAATAATCATAAACAATTGCAAAATCCTGGAGGGACTCCTTAAACACACAGTGGAAGCCATCTTAGCACAACAGCAGAAGCTAACATCTACAGACTTCTTTATCTCCTCTCTCGGGGGTTCAGCCAATCAGCAGCAAGGATAATGCATGGCGCTCCAGGATTGGCTGCATTGATGCTTTGCAAAGTAGCATAGCACATTGGTATTTCAGCTTCCAAGGTTGCATTTCCTTCTGAGTATTTTAGACCTGCTCTATCTAATAGGCAGGGGTCCATTATGGATATTATTCCAAATTTTAAAAAGCTCACAATTTCATTAATTGCTGTTTTTCTGCTTTAAATTAAGTCATGTTCTGCATTTTTGTGCTAAATTTCTGCTTTAGCACTGTAAAACTGTAGTCAACACTCGGCCCACGCCGGGCTTATTCTTTATATCGGTTAAGATTCCAATATTCAGAACATGTAAACACTTAGATTTCATAGCTTCAATAAGTTTATTGGGTCAGTTAATCTGGAGCTCAAAGATTAGGTTGACATAGAATAATTTTTACTCTAAACAAGTTGGAAAAAATTAGGAAGGCTTTTTTTTTTTTTTTTTTGTCCAAAGATGGCATTAAAATTTCCGCCGTTGAGTCTGCGTATGAAAATGGGCAGGAAAGAGCAGCTGATTCTGATTACTTGGGGAGAACAGACAGATGAAATCACAGCCTGGTGGCCGGGCTTGACTGACAGCTCCGACGCAACTGACAAAAGCGTGGAGCCTCCAGGGACCCCGAAGCCCTTTAACATGTGCTGCCAGGCAGCAAGGACGCCTGTCTCCGTCTCTCTTGGCTCTCTCTTGGCTGAATGGCTGCTTGATAGGAGACTGCTGCTTTAAAAAAGGAGCAAATGCGGCTCGCCTCACTGACATCCCTCCCGCTGCCTGGAGCTGCTGCAACGCTCAGTTTCATCTTTCTGACGGCTGTCGGTCACTAAACACACCACTGCTCCTCTCAAATGACTCGGCCGCATCTGCTCCACTGTCCGAAACTTGACGAACGATGAATCAAAAACGCCAGCCGACGATCCCGGATGTAGAAGCTGGAAACCATGACGGCATAAATCTGCACATCAGGACAGGTGTCTCCTGTGGGCTCTATTCAAATCAATTTTCAACCCTCATTGGGCTAATATATCCTCCCCCCTCTGTGCAGCAGCACAAACACTCTCACTGATCTGATGCCTGCTGCATTTTAATTAAAACGTAAAGGTCTCTGGAGTTGAGCCAGGAAAAAAACCCCAGCAAAATCACTCTCAGCTCTACTTACTGCTGAGAAATAGGATTATTGTGCATATATAACTAAGAATTAGGGAAAACTGAGTTATAGTTCTTATCCATGTTGATTAAACTACAACTAGCATTCACTGTAGATAGAAAACAAAAGAAGCAGCAAATTTTTTCCAAAAGATTGTTTTTTTTCTAGAAAACCTTGGAAATTTCCAAAAGTCAAAAATATTCTTGAAAATACTAAGATAATGAGATTAATTGCAGAAATTTTTTTTGGAAAAAGAAGAAAAGGACATTTTTGCTAAAAAAAAATAAATAAAATCTCAGAAATTTTGAGGTTAATCGAGAAATGTTCTAATAAAAAATTTCAGAGATTAAAAAGTCAAAGATATCAAGAAAAAGATATCTAAAAAAAATTTACTAATTTTTTCTCCATCTACAACGGCCCAAATATACCATCGTAATTAAATATAGGTTATGAAGCCTTTTCTTTAAAACATATCTTTCCTTTAACAAGCAACCAGAAAACCAACCCGCTTGCCGCATTCCTCCCAGCTGTTGCAGCCGCAGCTGTGTCAGTGAAAAGACTGACAATAAACACAATATGAGCGTTTCATTCAATAAGCAGATGCTTTCTATTCAGTGCCAGCCTGCTGCCTGTCCCTTTAGGTCTCATTACTTCCGGACTTCTGCAGAACACCATTTATGTGTGAAACCAAGTCCCCACATACTTCTTATGATGATTACATTAAATGTTGGCTTGGATGGCTAATAGATATCCACACTGGAGTTTATCCAGCACCACTTAGCCTGGGAATTACAGCAGCAGCCGTGGGGTACGATCGACTGCAGACAAGCCACACTGGGACAGATGTATTGATAGAGAGTACCTATGAAAATGATGCAGACATAGTCATTCATAAATGAACATCATAAATTCTAGATTATATCAAATAAATGAACAAACGTGTACCAACATATTAATTGGTGCACATGCAGATCAGCAACAAACATGTACCACTTCTATAGCAGAAGGCAAAAGTGGCAGCAGTTGCGAGGAACGATGCTGCTCCGCTCGCGTTGCCAAGTGTCCAACAGCTGGACAGTGCAGCAGCGAAAGTCACCAGACAGGGAAAATGACCCCTGGAGGCATGAAATATCTTTACTTGCACTTGACGGAGTTTAAAGTTACAGGAGAACTTCTCATCCTAAAGGTCCCCAAATATGAGTTTTCCTCTAAATACACATATGTAGGATGTATTTGGAAGGCTAGCATGAAGCAGGAGGCCCCCCGCTGCTACCACCATGTTACCGCTCTGCTACTGCTATGTGCACACGGTTTTCTCCTGGGCCTGTCACAACGAAAAGCAGATGGCAGAACAGCTTACTTCCACAGCCATCAAGAGGTGTGCGCAACGTTGGCAAAAGTGCGATGCGTCTGGGAGAGAGCGTCCCTCTGACAAAGCTGTTGTCTGGAGTATCATATCTCCGTACAGTAACAATGTTATGACACTAACATTTTTGAAGTGCGAGTGGAAGAAAGTGCCTATGAACTGGTTGCTTTTTAACTGTGAGCTACTAACAGAGATGGGTGGGTGGGTTGAGTCCAGTGCAAAGCGGCCAAGGATGAGTTGATCATAATGCAGGTTGTTCCTGATTCCCAACTAAAATAATGTGATTCTTAAAAAAACAAAAAAAAAACTGGGTGTCCTACAAAAAAATAATTGTGTTCATTAGTATTTATGACTGTAGGAGATATTCTGCATTCTGATGCACTTCAAGATTCACACATTAGACTTTCTCTTAGCGCTAAAACAATAAGTACAAAATAAGCTTTTGTTAGAATTGAACACTTTCAATAATTATCACAAAACAGTTTGACAATAAAAGTCTAGTTTGTAGAATTTAATCTGTTTCAATATGTAAAAAAACAGATTAAAAATGTATTCAGAAAATATTATAAAATTAGTAGTGGGTGGTATGAACTTGATATTTTCTGATAATGAATGTATCATTAAGTTCATTTTTTTAGTCTTTCAGTTCATTCGGTTGTGACTATACTTCTCATAACAAAATGTGTAATGCACTTCTGTAGGACACCAGAAGTGCATTACACATTTTGTGATTTGTATCACAGCAACTGCATTTAATCATATTTTCAAAATCATAATGTTTATTCATACTCTGTGAAAAAAGTAGCAGTGATAATAGTAAAACTATCAATCCCCAAAATATCACAGTTTTGAGGGATTTTAAACAATCAAAATCAATCGCGACAACAATAAATCAAAACTCATAAGAAATGCATCTTAATAAATTGTGAACGATATGATAAATGCCCGGCCCTAAATAAAACACTGAAAGATTTCTGAAAGTGGCTAATTTTGAGACGATGGCTCAGTGGGTTAAGAAGTCGTCTTGAAAACCAACAGCTGTGGGTTCGATTTCATCCTCCTCATGCCAATATGCCTCATTGTATAAAAAAGTGCGTAGTTTGTGAGCACAAATCACTATGTTTACCAAATCGCTCTATGAATTCAGTCCATTTTCTCTTCAGAACTGGAGGATGCCATGGATTAACTATGGCATTTTCTCAACTGAACTAATCCCATTTGCAAAATATGTAAATGTTTGCGTACGACCAGGAAAATAATGTAAATGGAGTTCAACATAGTATTTGTAGTCTCTTCTCTATTTTGAAAGAACCGCCTCCATATTTTAGGTTTGTCATTTCAAAGTACAGAGTTATCATTATTGACATTTCCTCTGCTCTTTTTTTATTGTCTAATATTTCAGTTCTTAGTATATATATAGCATGCTGTTTTTACAGCCATTAACCACAAAAATCCTGTCTGGTGTCCATAATTTATCTAGTTTAGTGTAGTTTGTGGTTAAACCATCCTCATCTTCATGCGGCTCATACTCTGACATCTTGGGACCAAGATGACACCAAACAATCAATCAGTCCTGCCAGCTTATGAAGCTATAAACAGGATGTTCTCAGAAGGAAGCTTCACAGAGTGTGATCAGCAAGTTGCAACAAGAACATAGACTCAGAGTCAATCATAGGAAGATCTAGTTGGATTTTTATCACCCATTGGTGTATTGCTACCCGTCCACGCCCACCGCCTCCCAATGATCTGGTTACTGATGTTGAAATGCCATAATTTGGAGTACTGCATACACAAAAAAAGATAAATCAATTTCAAGTTCAGTTCAAACTTATTCGCTTTCCTCGCTTTGCCTGCTCTAATAATCACAATGCGACGCTGCAGTTCTTAACGTAACCTCTTTACATATATTAGATTGTGAACTAAATGAGCTAAAAGACACGGAAATTCTCATTCTCCACTATCCATAAGGGTGAAAGATTTATGTGTAATTCCAGTTTTATGACTGTGAAAGTAGATCCCTTTTTTTTTTTTGCTTTTAAAGCAATAAACCCGCAGCCGTTATTAAAGCGTCTGCAGGCCTGCAGATGCTCACGAAAATCTCCAGAAGTGCTAGAGCTGCAGAAGCAATATTCTGTTTTCAGGATTGCGACTTAAAAAAAAAAAACCCCAAAAAACAAAAAAAAAAACCCCACCAATTATCATGGGAAAAAAGGTACTTTTGAAGCTTTTCGACTCAAACATGGTTGTTTTAACATTTTCTGTCATTTTACACATGGCGGATATTTCTAGTAAAGCTGGTTTTACTGAAGTACATGTGTTTGATTCATGAAGAACATCAAAAGAAAGGCTTACAACCCCTGTGACTGATCGAAACACATAAGTTGTAACATTACAGACTAAATAACCAGCTCCATAAACAACCACTTACCTGATATGTGTTGTCAAAGCTGTCATACATGAACCGTGTGATCAGAGATGTCTTTCCAACTGCAAGGCAAGAAAAGAAAACGATAGTTTCCATTAGAAGGTGAACGAGACATTCAGGAAGTAGACTTTCTGTCATGGTTGTCAGGGAGCTCATTAGAGCGAAGAGGTGACTGAGGGGGGGTCAGGTGTAGCATCTGGTCCACATGTAATTGGAATCAATCTGTTGCTGCAAATCATTTGGATTTCCTGGAAGCTGGAAACTTTTAATATGAATAAAAACATGGAGGTGAAATCCAAGAAAGCAGAGTCGGTCTACTTTAAAGCAAATGGTAAATAAAGTAAACGTTTCTAGTGTTGGATGATATACAAACAGTTGGAAGGATGGGTTGATTGATGGGACAGATCGGTAAAGAGGTGGAAGAACAGACAAACAGAAGGATTGATAAATAATGGAGGGATGGATGGACAGAGAAAGGATGGTTGGCTGTATAATGTGTACAATGCCTGTAAAAAATATTTTCTCCTTTGGATGTTTTACCCTTTTTATTGATTTTACAAATCAATCATGATCAACATAATCTGGCTTTACTGACATAATTACAAAAAAAACATCTGATGTCAAAGTGAAAACTAATGTCTACTATATAATGGCAATTAAATTTAAAAAATAAAACCAACCCAAAATAAGTGACTGTATAAATATTCACCTCATTTAAAGTGACTGACCTAATTCAACAGAGATCCAGCTATGTGGTGCTAGTAGACGAAAGGTTACTGAAAAGTATCAGTCATACAAATATATATCCAAGATGCTGAATATTCCCTGGAGTTTAGTTGAATCCATCATCAAGAAATGGGAAGAATATGGCACATATATGAATCTGCCCATATCAGGTTGTCTATTATTCTCCAGACCTGAAATGTACTTAAAAATTAAACCCTAGATTTTTCCAAACTGCTTAACACTTTTACATAAAAACGCCATCAGATAATGATGCTTCTTACATGTTTTTCTCACTCCATTCATGTATTGCTGTTCACAAACAGAGCAGACATATGAAGCCTGAGAGCGAGCCACTGAACGCTTTGATTCGAATATACAATGATTGCTGTGATGATTGTGTTTCCAAGTAGGCCTTCAAGGTGTCAAGGAGGCAAAACATTGCTGAATGTCGCAATTATAAGACTTGCTCTAAATAAACAAACAAACGCTTTAGTGTTATTGTCTTTGTGCTTTGGTTCACTACCCATGGAGCACTTAAATATTCTGAATTAGAAAACAAACAGCAGAATGATCACAGTTAAAAACATCCAGAATGTGATGCAACATGAAACAACAAATGGTTTAAGGAGCGACACTGGACAAAGTGACATCAAGTTAAATATTCAACAAAATGCACAGCCTTTCAAAACCTGTGCTCAGAATATGATATGAATTCACAATGCAAACAGTAAATGAGGATAATTGTAAACTACATGGCTTTTCTCTGCTTAGGTCC
Organism: Poeciliopsis turneri; assembly: GCA_922788865.1. Taxonomy (NCBI): domain Eukaryota; kingdom Metazoa; phylum Chordata; class Actinopteri; order Cyprinodontiformes; family Poeciliidae; genus Poeciliopsis; species Poeciliopsis turneri. The sequence continues at coordinate 1,010,475 of CAKLNU010000698.1, forward strand.
GAGGGTCATGACTCAAACATAATCATCTAGGAGATAGAAAGCTTTTTATTTATTTTAGAGACACTAATAGCATGCTACATCATCATTAATCATTTACAGGAACCGACTGGATTTAAGTGTCCAAGTGATAGATAGTTCTTAATTATGTTTATCTCACAAATTTTATTAATGAAAGGTAGTGAAGCAGGAAAAATACAGAAGCCAACAGGATTCAACTCAAAACTCTGCCTGTGTCTTTTCTGCAGACGGGAAGATAATTGATGATAAAATAGTTGTATCTGTGACTTCTACGTCTTTCACTCCAGAGCAATAATTTCTCAGTGTAACAGTATAATCCGCCTCCCTGCAAAAACTTCAACACGTAGAGCCTGGAGAGTAGTCATTCAGGGTTTTTATTGCTCTTAAAAGTCGGTGAAACTGAACTCATTATTTATGCAACAGAAACCAACCGCAAGCGAACACTTCAAATACACAGCGACAGCCTCCCTCGGTAAACATAATCTGTGCTATATTCACAGTTCATCAAATGGGAGGCCCAGTTTCAATTGTTTACAGGAAGATTTTATCAGTCAGACTAATTTCACGCGGCTGTGCCTTCACTTGGTTTCCATAGCTGCGAGGCACAGACTGATGTGCAGCCACTGATTATTTACACCGATTTATTAATACATCATCTGACTAACGTAGCTCCAAAGCTGTCTTATTTTGGGCACAAGCCATCCGACTTAAAGGTAACCTAGTAGCTCTTCATTCTAGTGTGCATAGCCCTAAAAAGTGAATAAATTATTTATATAATATTAGATCCAAAATGCCTTGACCAGCAGGTGGCAGTAAAGCCCATAAAGTTAGCTTGATAGCAAACAAAGTAGATGCATAGGACTCATTGGCACATGTTCAGAGCCACATAAATAAGTCATAAATAACTATATAAATCCACTGCTCTGTCAGAAACAACCAATCAGAACCAAGAAGAGGGGCTTAGCACTGTCAGTCATGCTCACACCTTCCCCCTGGCTCTCTGTTATACTACAGCTACAAAACCTGCAACAAAACCAACAAAACCTGCCATGAACGCTAAAGCTAGTTAGCATGACCTCCGATGACGGCAGATAAACAGTTTCACCATCAACACATTTACCAGCACATACATGAAGTTGATTGCCCTAAGACCCTCCTCCTGGTTTTGATTGGCTGTTTTTGACTGAGAACGGCGCTTTTTTGCAGACGGCAATAGTAGTGGAGGAAGTTGATATTTTTTTTGATCATCTTGCATACTGGAACTTTAATGTTGGAGCTGTGAACATAGTTCAGAATTTTGAACACTTATTTATTCACTTTAAGTTAAATTTTGAACTAGGAGCTTTCAAACACGAGTCAGCAGGTTCTGTTTCTTCACAATCTGACTCACTCACATTAGCCAACCATAACAGCTGATGATTCTAAATAAAAGATGCAAAACTTTCCTTGTTTAAGTGTCTTTGAAATGCAAACTGAACATCTGCTTGAATGTTTAAATATTTGAGGTTTTGCTGCTTGATGAACAAAAATAGTTTAAGTGAAATATTGCTGAGGTTCAATAACACCATGGGTGTTTTGAATTGATTCTTTTGTGAGCAACACGTTCATCCCTAAGAGGAATTTAAATAGCACTTCATTATGGACAGAGAGTTTTATCCATTATTACACTGTTGCTGCCGAGTCATCCTCCTCCAGCTCAGAGAACATGAGACAGGCCTCCCTGCATCTCTCAGTCACAGCTGAAAGCTTCAGAAACTCAGGGACGGGCACAACGACCCTTTTCCTTCCTCTAACAGAGCATAGCACACAAAATCTGAAGAGACTAGTTTCCTCCACCGCAGGGAGGACCAGTTGACCTCAGCATACCTGCAATTATTACCAGTAAACCACATCAGGCATATTGCAGATTAATTTCTTTATACTAAATAAAAAAATCTTGACTGCAAAGCATGTTTCCAGATTTTTGCAGTAATTAAAAACTTGGACCGGCTCAAAATATTATGGGAGGAATCAAAACACCGAGTAGGTCTGGTGGAAATAGAAGTACAGTCTAAAGCAGCGCTAGAGATAAAAGCAGCAATATTAATTTTATGGCACTGCAGAAATAAACCACAATCATCTTATTAGATTTCAAAAGAAAAGAATGAAACAGGAGAACTATGAAGTTCAACGACAATCTGGATGGGTTCAATAAATAAAAAATATAAAAGAGCAAATAGTTTGGGTTGAGTGTTGTAGAATATTTTATATTTTAATATTCGGGTCTTCAGGGCCTTTCAAACATTTAAAATTCCCTTCAGACCTGGACCTCTGGCTTTGCTCTGGAAGTGTTGATCACAGGAGGGCTGGGCACTTTTCAATGAGTTCGTTTGAATTTGCATTACAGGCCAGATATTTGCTTATTTCATTTCAAAAACATGCCAGCAAGTCGGGTTTATTGTATGTCATGATTTGATTCAGTTTTTCTAAAGAATACGTGCAAACTGCAGTCCATCAGCACAGCTGGAATAAACCTCTTTAATTCATGTTTATTTTTTGGAATGGAAATTAGGTCGGCAATTTAACATAATTTTAAGTTTGTGAAATTTTTGTTTTCAGAGTTGTTATACAGCTAAACATATTAAAGACGTTAGGCTTGTGTTTAATGTAGTATTTTATACAATTCTCGTCATTTTTTGTTGTACCCCCCTCTCCCCCGAAAAAAAGCACCAAAGAGATCACTACTTGGACACCTCATCTTTTGTCTTTTAATGGTCGAGTTCACAAACTCCTTGTTGGGTTTTCTGTTTTTCTCTTCCATTCAAGGCCCCAAACAAACTTCACCCTACATGAATCTCACACTTATTGACTACTAATGTCATAAATATTGTTCCTCTAACATTTATTGATATTATTCTACTTAGCACCACAAAGTCAAACTCTTGAGTCTTTCCCATCAGATCCACTATTTGAGTGACGCCCGCCCAGAGTTCAGCCACAACAAGAATACCTTCAAACCTTTACAAATAACAGGAAACAAAAAACTATAAAATGTCATGGTACAACTCTTTCATAAGCTGTCTTTTTTTTTTTTTTAGTTTCGAAAAACAAAACAAAGAAGAATACATTTTTTGAGGATAAAATATGAGTTTTACATGAATAACTGTAGGAGGAAATTGTCAAATTAAGTCTACATGTCATCTTACTCCTTCACATATTGTCACACTGACCCTCTGTTCTGTTTGAGCTGCGAACACAACTGGCTTTCTGTGCAAATGACGAATACAAAGGAAGTTTTCCTTCAGCTGTAGAGCTTCGGCAGGGTTAGAGAGGACAAATCATCGGTTTACATAAGGCATTTAAATGTTTAATGCTGTTGTGCAGCTCTGAGTGTGAACCTGATGACATCGTCTTCTATTTAAGCCTGGCTGCAGATGATGTTGTCATGCAAGATCATTGTGCAAGTTAAGTTGCTGGAATCTCCTCCGATGTGAGGCATGTAGTGCATTTTCTTTATTTCTGCGTAAGGATATAAAAAGTAGCATAGTGGTAATGCAGATTCTTGTAAAGGGCAAAGGTCAAATGAACATAAAAACATTGGTGACAGTTAGTGAAAAATGTTTCCCTTTTCAGTCAGCATATTTATCATTTCTTACAATGCCCCGTGTTTGTTAAATCTACTAAAATGACATCAGGTGACTGAAGAAATTATTAGGGAAGAATCGAGATCATCAATCTTGAAAGTCATCCAATGTTCAGATGATTAATGACACTGATTTTTTATTTTTTTTCCTGATAAATGAAAGTTTTACTATGTCACGACAACAGCATTTATTAGCATGGATGGTGCAAATAAAAAAAACTAGGACTCAAATTTATGCTGTTTTAGTGTTTTTGGTTTGAGCTACAACCTCTGTTGTGGGATTCTTAAATGTTTGCAAGCTTTTGGACAAGTCAGCGTTAAAGTAAAGGTCAACTAGACTCCTCATAGAAATGTTTTGTCTCTTAAGATTATAGTTTTCTTTTTTTTTTTAAGGGACAAGGGTGTATGAAAATGGATGGATGGATTTATTATATTACCGGTATGTATTTTGTAGGCACATAGTGGCATTTTACTTCCTAATTTAAATGCCTTGAAACTGGGCCTCTGTCTCTTTAAAATCTCCTGCTTTTTCTGAAACTCCACCTTCGGGAAGTCATCACAACATAGCTCCTCTATTAACCCTTTAACAACATTTTTTGTCGATGTGCATGTCCCTTTACAGCACAGAAAAACATAAGGACCACATCTGCTCACCCTGCTCATTTAAAACAAAAACACAGTAAAACCGATAACTACGCAGACATCCTAGTATTGGCAAACCAGATACAGCAGATTCCTGAGCAGAGTGTTTCCAGTTACATCTTTAGTTTTAATAAAGTCCCGTCTTGGTGCGATCTTTCAAAGACTTTTCAGATCGAGTTGGCAACAAGAGGGCCAATTACCAGAGAAAACAGGGGCCCCGCTGTGGGACAACCTGCTTTTTTAAAACCAGGAGTCCGCCAAGCACAGTCAGCAGACACCTCATCAAGACATCTTCTAACAGCTCAAAATGCAATTTTACGGCACATTACAGTCTCTGCGCAGTTCAGCTTGCTTTAGGTTATTGCACTTACTGCTATTTGTGAACAATGAAAGCACAAAATGAGATAGTTTAAGGCTCTTATCTCAACAGCAAGATTACAAGGAAGAAAAAAATGTTTTTTCCAAATATGCGGCAGAGAAAAGAATAAATCCCTTTTAGATATTATCAGAGGGAATAACAGGTGTATTTAATGGAGGTCACTGTAATTATTCAACACTTTGTGGACTATTAAGTCAATACTACAAATTACCGATTTAGACTGCAGCATTGCTAAACTTTTCTTTTTGGAATTGAGAAGATAAAGAAGTGCCACTTAAATGACAAAAAATGCTCGAAGTTAAAGGTGACCAGAGCTTCAATAAACAACAGCAAATGAATTCCACTATCGAAGCAGGACTTTGGCTTCCTTTCATTACAAAAATAATTTAGGAATAATGCAATTAAGGAGGAATAAACATGGATTGTGCTGCACAGCGTGTTGACTCCATTTAATTATGTGCAGAGGTGCACAGTGTGACTCATCGGTTCAGTAGATGGAGGACCAGTCTGCTCTGCGGGGGTTGGCTGCATTGAATTTGGTTTCATTTTAATCACTTTAGGAGACCAAACAGCAAATTTCAACTTTAACAATGTTGCAGCCGGACGAACCTCGTCAGTGAGACAGCAGACAGCATGATCAGAGAGCAATAATGTAACTGGAACGTAGCTACAA